>OY740783.1:25408319-25968896 GCA_963514005.1 Raja brachyura | reverse complement strand
TTTACCGAAGTGAGAGCGAGGGATAGAGCGATAGGCATCCTTGATGGTGGTGTAGCAGTGGCTGAGGTTGTTTGGTCCTCTGGTGCAGCAGGAGACATGTTGGTGGAAGTTAGTGAGCGATTTCTTGAGGTTTGCTTTGTTGAAGTCCCCAGCTTTGGTGGTAAACGCCTCAGGGTAAGATGTCTGGTGTGTGTTGACCACGGCGTGCAGCTCCTCCACTTCACCGTCAGGTGTTCAAGGTGTGGAGAGCAGGAGTTGGACAGGGGGGTTACACAAAAAGCTGGAGAAACTCAGCGGGTGCAGCAGCATCTAAAGAGCAAAGGAGATAGGCGACGTTTCGGGTTGAGACCCTTCTTCAGACTGGTCAGGGATCAGGGAAACGAGAGATATAAACAGTGATGTGGAGAGATAAGGAACAATGAGTGAAAGATATGCAAAAAAGTATTGGTGACAAAGGAAGCAGGCCATTGTAAGCTGTTTGTGGTGTGAAAATGAGAAGCTAGTGCGACTGGGGGGGGGGGGGGGGGGGGGGGGGGGGGGAGATGGAGAAGGAATGTCAGGGCCAGAGGGCTGAGGGAGAGGTGGGGGGGAGGCAGTCTGGGTTAACAGAATTGAGAAAATTCAATGTTTAAGCCCAGAGGATGCAGACTCCCCAAGCGGAATATGAGGTGCTGTTCCTCCAACTTGCGGTGTTGATCACTCTGGCCGTGGAGCAGGCCCAGGACCGAGAGGTCGGATACGCAGTGGGAGGGGGAGTTGAAGTGCTGAGCCACCGGGAGGTCGGGTTGGTTATTGCGGACCGAGCGGAGGTGTTCGGCGAAACGATCGCCCAGCCTCCGCTTGGTCTCACCGATGTAGATCAGCTGGCATCTGGAGCAACGGATGCAGTAGATGAGGTTGGAGGAGGTGCAGGTGAACTTCTGTCGGACTTGGAATGACTGCTTGGGTCCCTGAAAGGAGTGGATGGGGGAGGTGAAGGGACAAGTGTAGCATCTCTTGCGGTTGCAAGGGAAAGTGCCCGGGGAAGGAGTGGAGCGGGAGGGAAGGGAAGAATTGACGAGGGAGTTGCGGAGGGAGCGGTCTTTGCGGAAGGCAGACAGGGGGGGAGATGGGAAGATGTGGCGAGTGGAGGGGTCACGTTGGAGGTGGCGAAACTGGCGGAGGACTATGTGTTGTATGTGCCGGCTGGTGGGGTGAAAGGTGAAGACCGGGGGACTCTGCCCTTGTTGCGAGTGTGGGAAATGGGGAGAGAGGGCAGTGTTGCGGGGTATAGAGGAGACCCTGGTGCGAGCCTCACCTATAGTGGGGGAGGGGTATCCCCGTTCTGTAAAGAATGAGGACATTTGTGATGACCTGGTGTGGAACACCCTCCCCGGTGTTTACAGGTAAGGTTCTTACTGTACCTGCGCGCCTCCGCGAGGTCGGGGATTCCCTTACCATCGCTAACATCGGGAGTTCACAGTAGCGCTAATGCATTTAAATGCGTTAGCAGCTCGCTACTTACAGCGTTGATTTCAATGGATTCTCTGATGCAGGTGAGTTCAAAAATACTGTATTTCACTATTTTTCGTTGTGCCGTTCGCAAAATGTCGCCGCCGATAGGCGCCATCTTTAATTAACAAACTTGTTAATGTCATGAGCTGCGAGGATACTAATAGATTTCAAGGGGATGTGATCAGGCTATGTGAATTGGCAGATGTGGCGGGTAAAATTTAATGCTGATAACTGGAAAGTGTTATATTTTGGTGAGAAAATGAGAAGCAGCATATCAACTAGAGGGCACAATTCTGAAAGGGTTAGAAGAACAGTTCTCTGGATAAAAGTGCATAATTTATTGTAAGTGGCAGGATGAGAAATTGGCTTAATAAAAGGGTGAAGGATCCTGGGCATTATAAATGGAGAAATAGAGTGCAAGATAGAGGAAGTCACGATAAATCTTTATCAAACATGGTTCTCCAGTTCTGGGTGTCATACTTCAGGAAATAATAAAGGCTTGTTTAATTTAGACATGCAATGTGGAAACAGGCCCACTGAGTCCGCACAGACCAATGATCAATCATATACAAACTCTATCCTACACATGAGGGACAATTTACAGATGCCGATTAACCTACAAACCTGCACGTATTTGGAATGTGGAAGGAAACCGGAACATCTGGGGAAAAAACCCCACATGGTCAAGGGGAGAGTGTACAAACTCCACACAGACAGCCCCCTAGATCGAATCTGGGTCTCTGGCTCTACCAGTGCACCACCATGCTGTCCCTTGCGGTGGCTGGAAGTGATTTACCAAAATAACTGTACTAATAGGGGACTTCAGATAGGATAGACTGGAGAAGCTGAATAGTTCTCCTTGGAAGAGAGGGGGGGTTGCAGAATGTTTTTTATAGCAGTATTTAACATCATGAATATTATATACAGTTGATGGAGCAAAATTAATCCCATAGGTTCTAAACTGTCCTCATGGAGGCATGAGGGCAAGGATGACAAGTAAGTATTTGGGTCTCCTTTGCAGAGAACATCTTTCTTAATTGATACCCTAAGTTGATTGTCAGGCAGTCCCTTCAATCACCTGTCAGGTCTTGATGGTGATCTGTGGGTCATGTAGTTTTGCTTTGTCTTGGTACTTTGGCTGAGACAAGCGGGCGGTGAGCTGGTTAAATATGAGATTGGTATGAGTGTTAAATCATTTCCAGAGTTGCGAGTGGGTTTCCAAGATAACTACTACATGTCTGTGCTGTTAAAATAGGCTTGTTCAATTTAGACATGCAACGTGGAAATTCAGTTTGGCCCACTGTGTCCGCGCAGACCAACGCTCGACCATATACAAACTCTATCCTACACACGAGAGACAATTTATAGATGCCAATTAACCTACAAACCTGCACGTATTTGGAATGTGGAAGGAAAACAAACTCACACGGTCACCGGGATAATGTACAAACTCTACACAGACAGCCCTCTAGATTAAACCTGGGTCTCTGGCTCTTTATATTTTGTAAAATGTCTTAATTCTCTGTAAACAAAGCTAATTCAGTTTTACTGTTTTAAGATAATTTAAAACTCAACACTTTTATCGTAGAAAGCAAGAATCTGGTTTAGATTGATATTCTAATATTGAAAAACTGTTCTGATATGCAAGATTACAAATATTAGTCTGTAGAGAGTTTAAGAGTGAGAGATAATTTGCAAGTTATGCCATAAAATTGATCTAATATAAACAAAATACCTGTTTTCAAGATTCATTTTATTCACAATTTATGCAGATAAGTGCGGGGTGTTGCATTTTGGAAAGTCAAACCAGGGCAGGAACTTCATGGTAGGAAGGATGTCATATTGCTGGAAAGGGTGCAGAGAAGATTTACAAGGTTTTTGCCAGGACTCACAGGCTTTAGCTATATGGAGATGTTGGGCAGGCTAGGACTTTTTTTTCTTGGAATGCAAAAAGCTAAAGAGGTGATCTTTTAGAGCAGTATAAAATGAGGGCAACGGATAAGGTGAATGCACAGTCGTTTACCCAGGGTAGGGGAGTCAAGGTTGAGGACATAGGTCGAAGGTGAGAGGGGAAATGTTTACCGGAAACCTGAGGGGCAACTTTTCCACACAGAGGGTGGTAACTATGTGGAACGAGCTGCCAGATGAGATAGGCGAGGCAGGTAATATAAAAACATTTAAAAGGCACTTGGGACAGGAATATGGATAGGAAAGATTTAGATAGATATGGACCAACGTGGGCAAATGGGACTAGTTTAGATGCGGCATTTTGTTCAGCATGGAGCAGTTGGACCGAAGGGCCTGTTTCCCTTCTGTATGACTCTTTGGACTCTTGTAGAAGAAGGTGCTGATGTACAGGTTGTCTCCAATATATGCATATAATGTATTTCATACTGGCAATGTTAACCTTTTCATCTGTTGCTCATTTGGTTACAGGAGTGAATATTGAGTGATGTTTACAAAATGTTTAATAACAGTACCCAGAAAAAATGTTGGATTTTTCACAGTGAAGAAATATTAGAAAATATGAGAAACGAAGCAAATCGTAGTTTTCAGTCAAAACTTCTGGCAAGTGTAACGGTAAATGCATTCAATCTATTCTTTGAAATAATCAGATTTGATACTTGATATGCAATATTTTTAAGGACTGATTCCTTTTTTTTCAATTTAGTGAGTCTCATGTTGCCCTGGGGGCATTAAGCATCTTTTTAAATATTGTGACTGATTTTAAGTAGAGTAAGCTATATTTTATTGATGGTGCTACTCTTGATGGAGCTATACAGTACTTGTAATGACAGCTTTGTGCTTACGTTACCATCAGCCAGATGTATGGATTTCGATTGGAAAGACACTAGTTCCACAAAGCTATAAAAAAAACCCATTAAATTAAATCTAGACTCAAGAATGGAATTCACAGATGAGTATTTAATGGCACGAATGGTCATCCTTATCCTGTCAGCCGAGATATGAGCCACCAACATGGTTGGCTGTTAACTGCCTCCTCAGTTCAAAGCCAATTCAAAATGGAGAATAAAAATACCGTGATTCCCAGTGATATCCGCATTCCATGAGTGAATGCAAATAAATTGTATTTGTAATTAATTTATTAGCCAAGTATGTAAAAACATACAAGGAATTTGATTTGCCATACAATTATACCAAAAAAGCAACAAGACAGACAACTACATAAAATTAACATAAACATCCACCACAGCGCACTGTGATGGAAGACAATGACATATTCTCCTCTTCCCACCTTTTTCCAGCGTGACTTAAATTGAGACACGAGTACTCTTTGCACACTGTTTGGAATGTGTGAAATCAAATATTTTTGAGTTTGTTTTCTTTCAGAACCAGGTGTTTGATCCAACAGCAATATGGAATTGAATTTTCAGCTACTTAAACCCAATATGATATTGATTGTACCTTCCTTAGCTTCCTTGCTGCTGAAGTCTAACCAATGCCGTGGCTAATTCTAGATGTGACAATTCCAAATCCATGATAATTGACCTTTTTTGTTTTAATCTCTATTACTACATTCTTTGTTCCAATTTATATCACGTTGGTTAACATTGCCTCTCAAATAACTACCATTTCTTTCAAATATTCCCTTTCATTTTGTGTCCCTACCTCTCCTAATCTCTGTAATCTCTTGAATTACACAAAAAGCTGGAGAAACTCAGCAGGTGCAGCAGCATCTAAGGAGCGAAGGAGATAGGCGACGTTTCGGGTCGAGACCCTTCTTCAGACTTTCTCTGTAATCTCTTTCTGTCCCATACCCATGCAAAATACGTGCACCCTTCTAATTTAGTCTTTGTGTTCATTGCTGAATTTAATCACTCCATGGATGTTTTTCGCTACAAAGACCTCTGAGCCCTGGAATATGTTTCTTAAATCACTTCCATTTTCTTTAGAACGATGACCAAGCTTTATTTCTTCCGTTTGCTTGTGACTTGGTGTCTTCTTTTTGATTCAGGGATAGGCTTCTAAGAAGCATCTTGGGATGTTTGGCTTTAAGGGGCTATAGAAACACGTTAGGGTGGTGGTTATGTTACCTTGGAAAATGAATAATTTGGCCAATAACTATTGCTGCAAGGATAATTTCTTTGTATTGGACATGGCTGTTGTACCTGATAGTTGTTTTTGTAATTATTGCTTTGGTTTTGGTGTACAGATTTCTCCAAATGATTCTCTACCATTGTTGGAACCTCATGAAGAAAAAATGTTACGTAAATACTATGAAAAACGATTATTGGATTTCTGCTCTGCATTTAAACCTTCCATGCCCAAATCTGTGATGGTAAGAATATAGATGTTATATTTGCACAGGAATTGAGAATGATTATATGAGCTGGTAACCGATTATACATTTTTAACTCTGCTATATTTTCATTTACATATCTACGCTTAATATACACAGTCTTCATTATCCACTGATTTGTCTGCATATATTCATATATTTGATTGTTTTTTTAAAACAGCTATATCTGTATATGTGTACATGATTCCAGAGCCAATTATAGTGTATAGAGACAGTGATCAGTTTACAACCCACATGGTATATGGGCCCCTGCTGTACATTGTTCTAATAAAATGTGATCTTTGTTTGCACAGCTTTATTTTGTATTACTTTTAAGTTTCAATTGAAGTAATTTATTAGTTACTATAATTTTATTTTGGGTATTAATTTACGTAGGTTTTTAATTTTCCAAAACATTAAGTATACATCATTAAAAATACAATTTCTGGCATTGTCTCAACTGCAAGGCTGATGGATATTGAGAACATTCTTTGTATTTTTGTCTAGGGTACAGCAAGTATGTATTTCAAGAGATTTTATTTAAATAACTCCTTAATGGAATATCATCCCAGGACAATTATGTGAGTTACTATACCTGATGACTGAGTAGGTTGCTGTTGCGTATGTACCAACTTCTGTTCTTGTGCTTAATTGTTTGTGTTATTATTGCAACCAGATTGTCTCCTGCATCATCCTTTAAAAGATATTCTAATAGTATAAAAATGTAACATTAATAAATTGCAGAATCTCAATTTGGATTATTAGCATGTCAAGCTAGCTGATACCCTCAGGAATCTTTTAAATATTTTTTCTCTTGCCTTAAAACTATGCCCTTGCGCTTTAGATACTCTACCCTGGGGAACAGATGGCTCTTCACATTATCTATGCCCCTCATGACTTCATGCATCTTCATAAAGTTACCAATCAGCATCATATTCTCCAGGAAAGAAAGACCTAGGCTATTCAGACTCCGATGTCATGAAAAATGAGTCAGTGGTTTTGCAAATGGATAGGGGGTTCAATCTTGATATATACTAAATGATGAATTGAGATAGATTGAGCATTAAAAGCTCAAATGTACCAATATAGTTTGCCAGGTCACCCAGGTCACAAGTGTAAATACTCAATAAAACCATGGATAAAGAGGCAACACTCTTGAAATCCTTGATCACTTGGGCAAACTCTGGGTAGGAATGAACTATGCTGCTCCAGTAGCCTCCATCAGAACACGGCTGCTGAACAATTTCAAAACCATGATGTAATAGGAGTAACTGTGAAATATTTGCATTTGAATTAAGATTATTAATTACACAGAACATAGAAAAGTACAGCATTGGAGCAGGCCCTTTGGCCCACAATGTCTGTGGCAAACATGATCCCAAGATAAACTAATCTTATCTGCCTGTACACAATCCATGTCTCTCCGTTCCCTGCATATCCATGTACCCATTTAAAAGGCTTTTAAATGGCATTATCGTATCTGCCTCTACCACGACACCTGGCAGCATATTCCATGCACCTACTACCCTCTCTCTGTATTTTTTTTTTTTTTAACTTGCCCCATGCATATTTAAACTTTGTCCTTCTTACCTTAAAGCCATGCCCTCTAGTCTTTGATAATTACACAGTGGGGGAAAAAGGTTCTGACTGGCTACCTGATCTATGCCTCAGAATTTCTATACTTCTGTCAGGTCTCTCCTGAACCTCTGGCAATTAAAAAACAATCCAAGTTTGTCCAACCTCTCCTTGTAGCTAATACCCCCTAATCCAGACAATATTCTGCTCAACCTGTACTGTAGTATTAAATATGTTGTAGTATTATTGCCTCTACTGCAGGAAGAGAACATTACTTGCCTTGCTTCTAAATCATGAGTTAAAGTCCTGAAATAATAAGGGGAAGTAATTTGTAGGGCTATGGGAATTAATACATTGCTCTGCAAGGACTTGAGCTGTAATACATTCTTTGCCTTAACAAATCTGTGAAAAGTAAAAAATCAGATAATGGAATACAAAATATTGAATATGGGCATAGATAAGGGATTTGCAGAAAGTGTGATTGGATGAAGTAGCTCAAATTCAGAATCATCAAGATCTAATGGATCAATTGGATATATGTTGCATTGGAATCCAATTGGTATTTTGAACTCTTCTTTTATTGGTCTTTTTCTTGTGTTTTATGTAGGTTAACAAGTGTATATTTAGCATGTAAAGTGGATGAATTTAACGTCTCCAGTTCCCAGTTTGTTGCTAATCTGTGGGAAAGTCCTGCGGCCCAAGAGAAGGCTCTGGAACAAATCCTCGAGTATGAACTGTTGCTAATTCAGCAGCTGAACTTTCATCTTATTATCCACAACCCCTTCCGACCTTTTGAGGGATTTCTTATTGATCTAAAGGTACCATGCCATCATTGACTGGATTTTTGGTAATTCAGAATACTTTTCACCCAGTTAGAAGTTTGAACAATCTTTTTTCATTGTACACCCAAAACAATCTTTTTATGTTCTATGTTTACATTCTGCCATGAGTTATTGCATCTGCATTCTAAACCTCCAGATTATCTTTACGTACAAAATTCAACTAATGTCATTAGATTTATCACACTCGTAGTTGGAAAATTCCGTAATAATCAAAAAGTTGTTAAATGCTGGAAGCCAAAGCATTGTAAGTGAACATGTAAGGAGTGCTTAATTGCTTAAGGATTTACAATTTTGTGATACATTTATGCATCCATGAAGATACAACTTTGGTATACTGTGATTGCAAACTAAAGCAGTAGGACTTGTGCAGGACTATAATTTCCTGCATTTGAGCAATGAAATCTGTTCATTCTTTATCATTTCAATCAGTAGATAGATGTAAGGTGAGAAATAGACAACATTTTTCTGTGATAGTTTGTGGATGAACAGTGAGCAAAATGGAATAACACCTTTGAAGAGCTATTAGTTTTAGTTAAATTCTCTGCCATGCCAAATTTGGAACAAATTTTTCTAGAAACCATTGGGAATTCTGCATTGCATTAAATTGAATAAAGGTTATGTGGGACGGAGGAATTTTGAGGAACTGGAACTCCCTTAGGAATCATGTTTTGGGATTTTGGGATGTTTTTCTGACATTCACTGAAGGCAGAATGTGAAGTGTGATTTAAGAAAAACTACTGGAAGAACTCAATGGGTCAAGCAGCATCCAGGACTGATGCAGGGTCTTGAACTGAAATGTCAACCATCCCATTGCCTCCACTGCTGCTTGACTCTGAGACTTTTCAGCAGTTTGTTTTTTCTTGCTTCAGATTCCATCATCCGCAGTCCCTTGTGTCTAATGCAAAGCAGAATCAGTCTGGGATTGCCAAACTTGCTTACACATGATATGTCGAGATGGCAAAATGACTTTCCAAGGCCGGCTAAATCTTCCTCTAGGTGTGAAGCTAAAATTATTTTTACTGTGGCTTGCCAGCAATGCATTCACAATGTTTATATTGCTCACCCTGTAATCTGACTGAATAGATAAAATATTGTAATAAAATGGCCATAGATTGTTTTTATTTTAATGCTTGCCCTCCTTACCAAATACATTAGTGTATATGCCGGCAGGAAAGGGAAAATATATTTTGATGTACATATTATGCAATGTTAAAAAGATTGTTCACACTTTATATTTAAATGTTTTCAATTTGAGAACTCCCAAGTAAAAGAGAAATATGATTATTTTGAGATATTTGTCAAATTCATCTGCAACTCTGATTTCTTAAATTTTGGTCTTTTTGAGTATGGAACCAGTTACACTACAAGTTGCTTTTTTTTTTTGCACCATCAAAACTTTGTCTAGTTTCCTGACAAGTAATATTTTGCATTTGCCTTTAAATGTGTATCCTTTTCTGGAGCTATTTTTTTCATACTTTCTTATAACTTGGTCATCTGTACAAACAAATATAAAATATCCAAAGTCAGGTGCTTTTAGCCAACACTACCTCCTTTTATGATTAGCTGCAGTGTTGCCACCTGGTGGACACTGTTACCTTTGCACAAATATTTCACACTGGAGGTCTTGCAAGAAGCAAAATTTATGTGAAACTTGTTTTCTGGCACACCAACAAAAGAATTTAAGTTAAATATGCACTATTTAGCCTCGAGTTGAGTCTTTCTGGTTCAGTTTGTTTTCTTGATTAATATTCCTCATTCAATCCTATTTCAGAATTCAACTATAAAAATCTAGTTTTAAAGGTTCATATTTCAGAGAATTCCAAAATATCATTTCAACTTAATTTGAGATTCTGAGGTAGGTCCCTACTCTACAGGAAAAAAAAAGTTAATTCCCAAGATTATTTAATTACTAGCAAATGTCATTAGGAAAAAGTGTCTAAATTAAGCAATTTTATGCTATTGATGTGGATAGGCCCCCCAAAACCTGGTAAAACGACCACAGTTCAACTTAATTTAAATGCAAACAGGACCACAGCTTTTCAAAATGTTGGTTATATAAGACACACTTCCTCTATTTACTAATTTAAAATTCTCTAACAATTACAACATAACTACTTAATTGGACACTTATTCTATCCACAAGTTTAAGCTCTATCTACATTTTATAATGCAGCTAGTTATTAAGGTACATATTGAAAACGTTCTAATAAATAAAGGAATACAGGCAACCCCCAATTTGCGGGTGGGTTAGAGGGTTGCAATCATAGAAAACGATCGGAATCTCAATTGTCCGTACATCAAAGCCATGTCATCTGGGTAAATGGCAAAAGCCCATTGTATTCCATGATAGTAAATGTTATTCATCATTCAAATGTGAGTAGTGATTTGTGAATTCAGGAAGGGTGCATTTCCGATCGAATGTCTGTAACAAGATTGGGGGGGGGGGGGGGGGGAGAGAGAATGGGACTGTAATATTCTCAAAAGAATGGTTTGTTTTCAGATCAAAAATAGATTTCTTATTCAAAAGTACTACTAAAAATCATAATTATGGATGTGTATTTCTTTACACAATAAACCTTTTCCACATTTTCTATAGGCCCGGTACTCAGCATTTGAAAATCCAGAAGTTTTGCGAAAAACAGCAGATGAATTTCTTAGCAGAGAAACTATGACTGATGCTGGTCTCCTTTTTACACCATCACAAATAGCCTTAGCAGCTATCCATTTCAGTGCTTCCAGAGTTGGTATTAATATGGATAGGTATTTCCACCCTTTAATTTTCATGGGTTCTACTGCTATAACATTTTATTCACTACTTTGTGCTAAGACATTTTTTGAATATTTGTAATTCTTTGTAATAGTTTCATGCTATGTTTGTTTTGTCTAGCGCAAAACTAAATTGAACGAGGACTAAAGTGAAATTCTGTTTGTGCTTAAGAAATGATAAATCTAGTTTCACAACATGATTTGAGAATTTATAATCCTGCCATTGGAAAGTTTCTGAGAGCTGTGTGTAGATTGGATAAAAGTTGTACTTGATATTCCAAAGATAGACACAAAATGCTGGATTAACTCAGAGGGTCAGGATGCTGCCAGACCTGCTGAGTTACTCAGGCATTTTGTGTCTATCTTTGGTATAAAGCAGCATCTGCAGTTCCTTTTTTATTACTTGATATCACAGTTAATTTCTAAGTAGCATTTTTATGAATTTTTATGAATAGGCTATTGTGTACTTAAATTGTTCATAGTTCTTTTGGATAGAGCAGGGTACAGTTTGAACAGAGTTTAAGGTGCTCTAATCTGACGGATATAGTTAAATTTGTTTGTACATTTTATAAGGCATTATTCAAGATTCTAACGTGCAAGAACGTCTAACAGTGTCCAATTCAAGATATGGTCCATGTTACTATTTTTTAAAGAACTAAGCTATGCCTGATTAAAGTTGCTTAAATTATTTTGGATTTCATTTTGTGATCTGTCAACAATGTTGTTTGCTGTTGTTGCTATTGTGCTGGTATACAACAATTAAATTCTGTCTTTTAAGCGTTCAGGATAATTTAATTGTTTGTTTTGATTTTTCTATTTGGTGCTACAGTTACTTGATGGAATACCTCATGTTAAAAGATAACAAAGAATGTTTGTCAAAGCTGATTGAAGCACTCAGAAGTAAGTAATGTTACTATAATCTATTGAAGTAGCCTTTTCTGTAATTGTTGCAGTTATATTAACTATACATGATACATGACATGATATAACAAATTTCTGGTCAATGCTTCGAGTTTGTGGCAGAGGTTTTCTCTTTTATTGCCAACATTCATTAGAACTCATTTCTTCTTGAAATGTTCTTTGTGATTCATTATTGGTGGCATAAGCAACATTACTATTTACCTCTATGCAACATTTCATAATGCTCACAGCCCTAGTCGAAGGGCCTATTCCTTTGCTGTTCTATGCACTTAATTACTTTTGTCACAGATCTGTTTTAAAATAATTACTAAGGAAATAATTTCAAAAAACATTATCTGCTACTTTTTCTTTGTCTATTATAATAGTTTCTTTGCTTTGTGTTTAATGTTGTTATTTCCTGATTTACTTTGTCATTTTGACTGAATCTTGAGATATTAACGATATCACAATTAACCCTGTGCAGGCGTAAAAATCTTGGTGAAGAAGTATGATCCTCCAAAACTTGACGAGGTTAACCTTATGAAACAGAAACTTGAACACTTTCATAGCTTGGATCTTGGTGTCTGTACAAATTTGTAAGTTTTTTAAATCATTTAAATGTTTCTATGTTATGAATGTCTGATTCTATATATATTCTGCATCACTGAATGTGAATCCACTTCTTGTCTGTGTTGGAAACAGAAAGAAGAGGAAAGGATATAAGGAAGATGAATTAATCGCTAAAAAAGCAAAAGTGGAAGAAGTTAGTATTATTTTCTTTGTAACAATTCTGTGTGGCATTTTACGTTAACATGACTTTTTAACCAAAGATTGCAGGAGGTTAACTAAATGGATTATTATGTAGTCGCATTGTATTGACAATGGAATAAAATGAAGTGTTAGAAGTACCAGGCATAAACTGGGAGGGGGGGGGGGGGGAAAGAGTGTTAATGTTTTGGGTTACTGATAGTTTATCATATTTCAGACTTTTGATCGTCATCCTGAAATGTGAACTTTGTTTCTCATTCCACATTTGCTGCCTGATCAGCCGAATATTTTTAGTATCTTCAGTTTTTCAACTGTGCACTTTTCAGTCCTGTTTCTGCAATTCTTTTTCTAAATCTCCATTCCTTTCTTTGAACATTTATTTAGTTTTAGTATATTATTTTGTTATTTGTCTGGTATCCTAATAGGCATTCTAAAACTTTTCTACTTTATTTGTAGGAGGAATGGAGTGATGATGATCTAATTGATACCATGTAAATACTGCTCGGCATACATTTTGACACTAGTCGTGGAGGAGCAGCTGCAGTTGTTCTCTAACTTGCTGCTTAATCTGTAAAATCGATTATACAAAACCGATCAAACTGAATGAGTTGCATCTTCGACTGGAAGAGACTTAAACGCAATATTTGAAAGGACGACTAAAGGCTGCAGACCACGGAAATATCCTCTGCCAATTGAATAGTCTATTTTTTTTTACCTAAACTATTGGAAATTTTGAAAGTATGCAAAGAAATCAGACGCAAGTTTTAACGAGGGCACATTGAGACTGATCTGACTTTGTATGAAACCTGTTATGTGGAAGCGAGTTCTAAAGTTCTATTTTCATTCGTGGAAACTGAAATAAAACTTGTTAATTCATCATTTCTCCAAAATTAAAACCTGGTGTTCGTCTTTCAAGAGGAATTGTTGAAAATAAAAGCTTTATTCTTTTCAAGTTTAGAGTTTTAGTCATGGCTCAGATTACATAGCAAACATTTATATTACTGTTAACTTTGCAGATTGTTCTGCAAAAGAAACCAAAACTTTTAAAAAGCACTGCAAAAAGTTATTCTGCAAAATAATTGAAAAAATGCTAACATGTAAACCAAACGGTTAACTCCATCACGAGCCTTTGCTCGACCAGAAGCTTTTCAGGACCATCGGTTGCTTTTCCTATGTCAAGAGTCTAGTCATGAGTGTTTTATTGTCGTATGTCGCAGATAGAACAATAAAATTCTTACTTACAACAGAATATGTAAATATAGTACACTGTAAACAATATAATTCATGAGAAAGGTTCACATACTCACATATACATACATATATGTTATATATACACTTGTGTGTATGTTTACACATGTACACATACAAACAATGATAGTGCAATAATATAAATATTAGTCGATGTAGTTCAGAGCTCATTTGGAGGTTTTAGTGTTTAATAGCCCAATGGCTGTATGGAAGAAGCTGTTCCTGTACCTGGAAGTTAGTATTTTCAGGCTCCTGTACCTTCTTCCCGATGGCAGGGGTGTGGTGCCAGGGTGGTGTAGGTCTCTGATGATGATGGCTGCCTTTTTGAGGCAGTGACTCTGGTAAATCCCTTTGATGTGGGGGAGGTCAGAACCTGTAATGAACTAGGCAGTGTTCACCACTTTTTGCAGTCTTTACTTCTGCGCATTCAAGCTGCTACACCAGGCTGTGATGCAAACAGTCAATATGCTCTCTTCTGTACACCTGTAGAAGTTCAAGAGAATCCTCTCTGACATTCCGAATCTTTATCTTCTCAGGAAGTAGAGGTGTTGAGCTTTCTTTATAATTGCATCACCATGCTGGGTTCAGGAATGATCTTCAGAAATATATACGCCCACGAATTTGAAGCTTTTGACACTCTCCACCATTGTCCGACTCCTGTTGATATTGATAGGCTAAAAACAAACGGCTGGAGAAACTCAGTGGGTGCAGCAGCATCTAAGGAGCGAAGGAGATAGGCGACGTTTCGGGCCGAAACGTCGCCTATCTCCTTCGCTCCTTAGAGGCTGCTGCACCTGCTGAGTTTCTCCAGCCTTTTGTGTACCCTCGATTCTCCAGCATCTGCAGTTCCTTCTTTAACACGATATTGATAGGTTTGTGGGTCCTCATCCCTTTCCAAAGTCTACAATCAGTTCCTTGGTCTAACTCACATTGAGCGCCAGGTTGTGATGGCACCATTTGGTCAGTCGCTCGATCTCACTTCTATAATTCTGACTCATCACCATCTGTAATTCGTCCAACAATGGGGGTGTCGTCGGCGAACTTGAAGATGGAGTTTGCATTGTGTCTGGCTACACTGTCATGAGTATAGAGTGAGTAGAACAGGGGGCTGAGCACACAGCCTTGAGGTGCTCCCGTACTGATTGTTAGTACAGAAGAAGTGTTTTTGACAATTGGAACAGACTGGTCTGTTGATGAGGAAGTCAAGGATCCAGTTGCAGAGACCCAGTTCCGTGAGCTTGGTAACCAACTTGCATGGGATGAAGGTATTGAACGCCAAGCTGTTGTCCTTATACAAAAGCCTGACATATGTGTTTTTATAGTAGAAATGGTCCAGTGGAGAGCTAGTGAGATGGCATCTCCGTTGACCTGTTGTGCCATAACCAACCTCTCAAAGCACTTCATCACCACGGATGTTAGTGCCACTGGTCGATAGTTGTTAAGGCGTGTTACCTTACTCTTCTTGGGCATTGTTAATGATGCCCTCTTAAGGCAGGTGGGAACCTCAGACCTCATTAATGAGAGGCTGAAAATGTCTGCAAAAACTGCCAGTTGGTCTGCACAGGTTAATAATCTAGAATTAATAATTAAATTAATTTATAATTAATCATATAATTATATAATCTTTATGATTAATAATTAATAATTGAATGCACTATTAATTAATTTTTAAGATGATAAGGCAGTTCGCTGAAAAAAATCTAAGTTTAAAGGGGCTTTTGAAATGTAACCAAATGAGCTAAACGGGAATTAGCACTCAGACTACCAGATGCTGTACCATCTGTATTTCTGAATACTTGGGACAGCAAATAAAACAAAACAATCTTATGCAAAAGCAGCAATTATGCTTCAGTCAGTTGCTGTGAAAAAGAGGTTTTGTCCAAAATGATTTATGTTAACTGCAAGCCACCATACTGTAAATCAATATTCAAATAGCAAAGAGTTGTAGTGGCAACATGTTCTTCCTACAATTCAACAATTTATTAATTGACATTTGTTAAGTGTTGCTTTTTAACTTGTTTATAGTTGTACAGTATCAGGCAGTAATTCTTCCAGTTTACTGATGTGGATTGTCATAATTCTTCAATTTTATCCCGTGGAGCCGCAGCCCTTAGACAGAGGAGTCTTACCCAGAAGATCCAGCTCGCCCGCCAGGTAGGCTCAACTCGCCCATCGGAGACTGGGGATGCCCGGAAGGCCCAACTCGCCCGCCCCGCACGGTGAACCCATGCTGCAGACCAGATCCCGAGCGGAAGGCCCGAATCATCTGTCACAGATTGAGGAACCTCGAGAACCCACTGGCGGGCCGGTCAGCAGACTGGCAGCTGGAGGCAGTGCCTCGATGAGCGAGTGGGCTGATGGAGGACACCACGGCGAGACTTGGCCACGCTGACCCTGCAATGCCACCAGGACAACAGCCCGCCATGGCCAGGTCGAGATCTGTGCACTTAGATTAACTGGGATTTGAAAATGGCACCAACTGTGTCTCAGTGTACTACTGCTATGCACTTGTACTGTATCTGAGATGCTTATCTAATATGTATCTAAGTGCTTATGGATAGTGATACTTGCACTGAACTATATACAATGGATTTCACTGTACGTCAGTACATGTGACAAATAAAGTACCATACTAATTGAAGTATGGGTACGAAGTCAATGCTGATGCTGAGAACGTGAGGGAGCAGTCCAGGCATTTTATTTACATGCCAGAAATTTCAGTAATGACTCAGCGGGAAGATGTGGTCAGTGATATATAGTATTAAAAAAATAGGGCAGAGCTACATGTAATGGTGACAAACTACAGTTGCTGGTTTACCTCACCAGGTCAGACAGCAACTCTGGTGAAAAATGAACAGGTGATGTTTCAGGTCGGAAACATCACCTACTCCTGTTCGCCAGATATCCTGCCTGACCTGCGGAGTTACTTCAGCACTGTGCCTAGTTAGAATCTCTAACACCAATAGCAGCAATGTACTCAGAAGATTTCACTTTGTCATTAATTTGCTTGAGCAAAAGCACCATTAAAAGAAAAAAATGTGGCACTAGAATTGTACCTTTGTGATGGCCCTCCCTTATTTCATTCATATTGAGTTTACACTGGCAGTTTCCAGTATAATGACTAATATACGAAGCTTGGGTTGGAATATCAAGATTAAAAAAACAGTTAACAGTTAGTAACTACATGCAATGTGGTCTAGTTATTCTCAGAATCCGTGCTTACACCCATAGCAAGCCTTTGAGGGGAATCGTAGCACAATGTTTAATAGAGAATGTATTTAAATTTGTTGTGCTTGATGTCAAAACTGCAAATTTAGAAAGTGAGTAACATTTTACTAAATGGTGTATCAATCACAGCCAAGTACATATTCTTGAATTGAAAGGCCATTTCTACTTGATTAGTACATGTAAAACAGTATTAATAGACTTACACCTCTGGTTAAGACACAAAGTGCTAGAATAACTTGGCGTGTCAGGTGCCTTCTTCAGATGATTGCAGGGGTGTAGGAAGAAAAGGTTGGGAGGGAGGTGGGGTAATGAGAGGGGGATATTTGATTAGCAGATGTTTGGATAAAGGCCAGAGATGAAAAGTCAAAAATCGTGAGATAAAGATAGAAGATGCACAAAATGTGAAGCCAGAGAAAGGAATATAGGTGGAATATAAGTTCCCTAAAATTGGTAGATTCAATTATCACTGTTGGGTTGTAAGCTGCCCAAACAGCATATGATGTGCTGTTCATCCAGTTTGCATGTAGCTTCACTCTAGCAATGGAGGCAGCACAGGCCAGGACGATCAATATGGGAAGGAGAGGTAAAATGCTGAGACTAACCTTTTTCACTCGCCTTCTTTTACTGATCTTTCATAATTAAACAGTAGAACAAGTAATCTAACTCGGGATTTGGTGTTGAACATAGATTTCTCATAGAAATCATATTTTAAAAGATGCTACACAGAGATATAAAGTAAATCGGGTGAATTTAAAGAAAGAATGGGGAAACAAAACCTGGTGATCTTAAACAGAGAGCTTTGATGAGTTTAAAGGGAGCACAGGAAACAATGCCGCAGTGTGTTATCCGAGCACAGAAAATGGGGACACAGCAATTTTAAAGAGCATAGGCAACAAATCCCCATTGGTCCAAAGAAAAATGACATAAAACCAGGTGCGAGTCAGATGCCAAGCATCAATTCATTATCAGTTTTACTGTATTAAATTAACAGAATAAAAATGAAAATAGCTTCAATCAGCAATTTGGTGATCACCGACAGCAATGCTAAGCTGGGGGTACATGCTCAGCAGGAAGATTTCCCACCCCCTTGGTTGTCCAGCATGGTGGCAAAGATGTCCTGCAGGGCTCTCGCTTAACTTTTTTTCCCTGTTGCCAGCCGGCAACCTTGGCAGCTTTTTAGGTTGTCAAATGACAGTTTAGGTGGTCATTTAAGATGGCTTGCATAACGCGTGCGATAATGTGCTTGGACGAAGTGCGTAGTTACCAGTCGGAATTATGCTCAATGAAGCATTCACATGTTATTTATGCTTCAAATAAAGTCAAACTAAACATTCACCAATCAAGACATGATATATACCACAATGACATGCAGCAAAATTATAATACAGTATCTCAACTCTTTTTACACTTTGCAATTAATGCAATTTTTATTATTTCTTTCCACTTCCAAACAAAAATGTGGTTGGATTATTCCACGTATGACTAACTTGTGTCAATAAATCCTGGACCATGATAACATATATGCTTAACCATGCACACTAGATTGATGCAAGCATGTTTTCTGTGAAGGACCGAAAATTATCATGACATGGCCATAGCATGGGTCGTTACTGCTATTGGTACAGAAACACTCTCGCTTCCCACATAATTTATCCACAACAAAATATACAGGTTGCAAGGAATTTTCTAAAGGCATTTTATGATAATAGCTGTCAAAAATGACTATACCCATCTGACAGGTTAAACATCACACTAACTAACAAGAGATGGCCAAAGGACATAAATGCAACAAATGTTCTTTTGGTAATATATTTAAAGGTGTCAAGACGCCACATTACCGGACATTCAGATTAGTTGTATGTGTTGTGCACAGCAATGAAGATACCCAGTTTGTAAGCAACAAATTAAAAAAAAAATTGATAAATGCTTTTTCCATCATTCCCACTTCAGAATTAATGTTAAAATTTCAACTGAAATATCTCCTGACCAAATTTGTAATGTATATGACTGACTGTAGAAGTAAAAACTGGATAAATCCAACGTATGGTTGTGAATGTTGCTAATTAAATAACTACAGTACTGATACTCCATATTAAGAGCATTGATTTGCCATTAAAATGAATTCTGTAATAACGTGTCAGCGGTAGCTGTGACAATCGAACGCTGCGGTTTTAATGTTTCACGTGTTCACAATTTAATTAATCCATCTTTATGGATTAAAACAAATAATAACATTGGGAATTAAAACATATTTGATTGCATTCCGTTATCAAACATAGTCAATGTTCGCTCTGAAGACATTTCCAGCATAATAGGGTCGGGGAGTGGGTGTGAATCAGTGCAGGATGGATAGATGGCGGTGGGGGGGGGGGGGGGGGGGGTTGAGAAGGCAATCGGTGCGGAATGGATGGATTGAAGCAGGGGAATTAGTGCGTGTTGGTTGGAGTTGGTTGAGGGGAGAGCGCGGGGGATGACAGTGGGGTTGATTGGGGGGGGGGATCTGTGCAGGATGAAGGGGATGAGCAGTGCAGGATGGATGGGAATGGGGGTCAGTACAGGATGAATTGGGGGACCAGTGTAGGATTGATGGGGAGTGGCAGGAGAATCAATGCGAGGTGGATAGGGAGATCAGTGCAGGATGAATAGATTGGGGGGGGGGGGGGGGAAGGGGGTTAGATGAGGAAGGGAGCACAGGGGATGTCAGTGAGGACTGAATAGAGGCAGGAATGGGGATCAGTGCGGAATGGAGAGGAGGGGTCTTAGGATAAGGGCGGTAGAGGGGGGCGTACAAGAAAAAAAAGAGGAAGGGGCAGAGGAGGTGGAAAGGAAGGTCAGCGCTCCTTGGACAACACCGGCATCATCGCTCAAATCGCTATCAAACTATGGAGGGGCCCGTCATTCGTTCCGACCCTCCGTCACGCCACACTTAGTATCTTTCCCACGGTATATCTTCGGTATAAACCAAGTTGCCAAGCCGGGCAAAATGACTCGGCGTTTAGGTTGCCCGGCGGCACTTTGAGTGGTCAGTGGCACCCGGGCAATCGCTAATTTCGAGCCCTGTCCTGGTGTCAGTAAATTATCTGGAATGAAAGGCTGAACCACAAGATGGATGCAGTGTTCCCATGAAGTAATTAAGAGCAGTCAGATCTGACCACAAAATCAAGGCCACCAAGTAAAAAACACAAACAATGTTTTTCCAGCTGTTTATATACAATGTAACATTAAAAGTATTTATTTGAGACAGATCAAGAAATGAGAAAAGTATATATTTTGCAAGTGATTTCATTATATGGGACATTAACAAATGCAGCAAAAATAGGGGACAATGAAGGGAATAATAGGAATAAGGAAAAAAAAGTTCAACATTTAACAAGTATAGTTTCGCCAGTGATGCCTAATATTCTAAAATAATCTAAACAAAATAGGTTGATGGTAAAGAGGCCTCAGGTCTTGCCACTCGACCCCAAAGGGAAAAAAATGTGACAGCGGAGTAGGGAAACAGGAGTGTAGGCAATAAAGTACAAATAGACAAGTGGTAACAAGGAAAGCATGTCATGTTATCAAAGTGTGAAGAAACCTGTAGTAAAAAAGTGACAGTCAACAAATAACACATTCTCCAATGGACAACAGCCATAGGAGGATATAAATAAATACCATAAAGAAAAACAAAAAGCATATGGGGAGAAATTCAAACAGCACAAAAGAAAAAAGAGAAATTATTTTCCATCATGTTTTGAGCAATGCCACAGGAAATCTACCCATTTACTTATTGGGCTTTGTCGGAAACAGGCAAAATGGAAACATCTCATTTACACAATTAAATATGAAAGCTAAAAAATTTGTATTACACATTTGAAATTAAATTCATACAGAATTCCGAAGTTTCTTTAGGAAATTTCACAATTATTGCATCTGGTCCAATGTTATTGAAATAGTCGATTTAAATGGGTTTGAACCAGTTTCAGTTGTAACACTTGCTTTTCATTTATTGAAACAAAAGCCAATGTAACAATCTACTTTACAAAATAGTTTAATAAGTGCATGCGTTTCCAATAAATGATCAATAAATTTATTCAACTATTGAATGTGTTTACAGTTGTAAACCTGATACATACAAAGCTTTCGATTACACAACTTTTAATAGATTGTTTTCATTGTCTCGGTCATAGTGTAATTAAACAAATTAAAATTAGTGCCACAACAAATGCTGTGATCTTTCACATTCATTGTCATGTAACGAATGTTTGTTGCACTTTTTTTCTATAAAAAAATAACCAGTCTTTAGTGAGAAATCTTGATATTTAAAGACATTTTCAATAAACTGTAAATATAACCAGAGAATAAAGACGTAAGCAATCTTAACCATAAAAGTAGTCAGTCAGAAATTACAGTATATTACACTTGACAACTCAATATCCAGTTATACACCAAACACAAGTAATTCTACTTGTTTTTTCACCTTGTCAGTTGACTGGCATTCTATACTGCAGCTCTGGACAGATCCTGGAAACTTTGGCAAATTGAAATATTAAACACCGTGATAGTCCATGAGGTTGTCAATCCACCTAGATTTGTGAAAGTTGACGATACATCAAAGCTCAACAGCTAGTGATTGGTTCAGAGAAGGAAGTGCAAGAGGTGGCCTGCACAAATAGCTTACTACGTTACTGGTGGAAACATCAACCAGGGTTTTTTTTTTTCTGTTGCATAGTTTGAAAGACAAAGGGAATGTTGTACACCGGTGTTTATATTTCAGAAGTACACAAGCAAGTGAGATTGCAGTGAGTTGTCCAGTGATAACCTTGGGACATGCTGATCCATGCAGAATTCTTTGAATGAGATTCTGCTACCTGTTGGCTGCAGAATATTGGTTTCGTTTCTGCTGTAACAGTTCAGTAATGGCTAGAAGCTTTTTCAAGACATGCTGAAAAAGATATCAGAAATAGTAATAGGTTTAGTTACTAGCAAAACAATCCCATTTCCCCCCCCCCCCCCAAACAAAATGACTGCATTTCAAGAAAACAGCTTGTCCACCTTTCCAATGGCAATTAGTGACAGCATTGCCACTCTGCCAGCAATACCCATTTCCTGTTCATGAAACCAACCAACATTCCTTAATTCTATGTGGATGGGAGAGTGGAGAAAAATGAGGGAAATACCTCTTAAATAAAAAAAATACAGTAATCTTCAAAACATTTTCACTGTCCAGTTAGCAAGCTCAATACTCCCAGAAATGTGGCAAATGCAATACAACTAAAGACATATAATACATACCAAGTTCAAAGATGAAACATTAAAGAAGATGCTTTGTAAAATATTCTGACAGTTACCATCAAATTCAACAACTAGCTGCAAAGCATTTCAGGTGAAATATGAACTTTAATCATCTGTCCCAAACCATTGAGCTATCCCCAACTTTGGGGTAATTCTTTCTCTAAGTTCCATAAGATTATGTTCTACAGTGTTATTTCACAAAAATAACAAAAGCTATGCTCCAATGATGTACCAGGCAGAAACCCCATGCGTCTCACTCACAGGATACTCAGTTACAGAACTGTTTTGTTTTTAAAATGGGGTAGAAAAAAGACTTGATTAGGTGGGGTTCATCACTCAGGCATGATTTATTCAGATGGAGTTGGTGCAATGGTAGTTGCAAATAGTTTACAATTTAAAAATTCAGTTCAATTCTTGCCAGAGTAAAACAAAAACAATTTGTTGATCTATTAAAACAGCACAAATTGTTCTTATTGTCAATATGGAATGTTGGCATGTACAGGCATTTGTGGTTGAAACTAAAGGTGCCACTGCCTCAAAATGTCAGCCAGCATCAATAAAGATGCACACCACCTTGGCCAAACTTTCATTTTCACTCCTACCTTTGGGATTGTGGTGCAGCAGTCTGAAAACCATGACACCAGGTTCAAGATTAGCTTCTTCCCAATAACCGTCACTCTTGCACAATGCTTAACACTAATCTCTATTATGAACTATGGACTGTCTGATTACACGAAGGATTCTGTGTGTTTTTGCACTGGTTTGATTTATTGAATTTTTGTTGTATTTTTTCCATGTGTTTTGTTTTTACAGGCCTGTTATGCTGTTACAAGTAAGAATCTCATAGTTCCATTGTCTGCACATAGGGCAATTAAACACTCTTGACAAGTTTCTGATTTAAGAATACTGGGGTAGTTTTTCATTTTTAACAGTTAGGCCAAATGTGAGAATATTTTGAAAATTGACCACAATTGAGTAAAATAAGAACATTGTTTTTTATCTGGAACTTTACTAAAACTCAAGATAATCTGAATGATCCCTCTTTCTTTCTGAACAAACTGAATTACTTTTCATTAGTTTGCCGAATCTCCCACTGAAATTGTGTGCCAATATTTTTTGTAATATTTAATTAAAAATGAAACATTCAGATAGTCACCACTTACCTGCTGGGCTCCCCGTTCATTACTTAGGGTACGAAGTTCATCGGAATGTGCTGCACAAACCTCATGCAAAGCCGCCAGGTTACGAGATAAGTCAATCCTAAAGTGCTCTGTAGTGTCAGGAACCTCAGGTACATTCTAAAGACAAAAATAAAACTTCTCAATTAAGAAGTAACAGATAAAACTTATGTAAACATTTAACATTTATACGTTATGATATGCAAAGTGTTTCATTACTTTCTAAAATTGTACTTTACTCTACATTTTAGATAGATGAAAAAGAAATATAGGTAATTATAGACGTTAACCTAGTATCGATTACAGGATAAATCAATGTGGTTGATACAAGGAATGATACAAGGAAGTTCAAGGTTGAAGGAATATGTCAATGCATTGGACTGATAGGCACACGTGGCACATGGAATTAAATCTGGAAAAATGTAGGGTAATGTATTTGCAGAGGAAATTCAAGGTAATATACAATCATGGTTCGCATTCTAAACATAGAAGAATAGCACCTACAAGATGATCTTGGACCGCACCGGCAAAGATTCTTGAAAATGTGACTAATGAGGCAAACAAGTTGCTTGCCTCTAGTGTTCTATTCCATAGCTAATTAGTGTAGTAATAAAACAATAATTAGCCAATTTTAACTGTTCTGCACAAAGTTTCTGTCACCACAATACAAGAAGTACATCACCAGAAAGGCAAAGAAAACATTTTCAAGGACATTACCAAGGTTGGAGAATTACATTGAGAGGAAACTGAATAGTCTCTGATGGTTTTCATTTGGGCAAAAAAATCTGAGAAGTGACAAAATTTGTAAATACAGATTACAGCCTTATAGATTCTACCACCTTAAGTGCACATCCTGTTACCTCTCTCATATTATGGATTTTTGCAATTACTGCCCTTTTAGACAATTCCAGAACCCGGATGCTATTTTTGTTTAGCAAATAATTTATGGAAACTGGGTTAGTTTATCCATGTAATTCCGTGACATGTTGTTCTACCCATTATAGACACGAAAGCTGGAGTAACTCAACGGGACAGGCATCATCTCTGGAGAGAAGGAATGGGTGATGTTTCAGGTCGAGACCCTTTTCTACCCATTATGTTTGTTTCTATCACCAGCCTTGCTGACCAGAATGTTTTAGTTAAAATCTGAAAAGATGAAAATCAACATCTTCAAACATTACTACAAATGTTGTATTTTCCCCTTCACTAGCTATTGCATCACACCTGCATCTTCTGCAATCTGAGCTTCTGACATGTTCTTCCATTACAATAACCACTTCCATTTCCCAATCATTACCAAGCCTTCCAGCCTTATTTCCCATTAGATTGTTTTGAAATGCTGCTTGATTTGCAGACTTAATATTCCTATATACCAATGGTGAACCACTCAGCCTCCACCCACCTTAAACTTTGTTGCTCATATCGTAACCCACACAAATTCACAGAACCATTAGTGATTATTCTGTGTTGCATTTTGGCCTTACTTCCCAAACATCTACAACTTACAATACTAAACATTAAACATAAATCCAATAATTACTGCAACTCTCCGAGCCTTTTTGGAAGCTTCTCAAAACCTTGTTTCTGATTCTTGCTGTCCTGTACATGCTTTCCTCTTGCAATTTGGTGCCCATACAGTCAGCCATCTTTGTCCTTTAATTACCAATCTTTGTGTCTTTAAGAATCTGCTTTAGTTCCTTAGAATTTACCTTTCTAAGCTGGGTGAATTTTGCTCATACCCAATATTCCCTGGTTTAGCTTAGGTTTTTTAAAATATTGAAACAATTGCAGATTCTGGACATTATTAATTCAAACCAGAATAAAATGAAGTTACAAAATGAATGTTTTGTGCAGAAATTCCAGGGACCATGTTTTTTAGGACCGCGATGAGAAAAACATTTTACACACAGTGGTGAATCTGTGGAATTCTCTGCCACAGAAGGTAGTTGAGGCCACTTCATTGGCTATATTTAAGAGGGAGTTAGATGTGGCCCTTGTGGCTAAAGGGATCAGGGGTATGGAGAGAAGGCAGGTACAGGATACAGAGTTGGATGATCAGCCATGATCATATTGAATGGTGGTGCAGGCTCGAAGGGCCGAATGGCCTACTTCAAGGAGAATAATTCAAGGGTTCAATAATTCAATCAAGGGTCGTCAAGGAGAATAATCCCCCCCCCCACCAAGCTATTAGATGTACTTACCCCCAACTCATCTAGGAACATAATCATTCGATGCTTGTTACTTTTGATGAATGGATTTACACCTTCCATGTAGGGTTCCTATATTAAAATAAACTTGTCAATACATGCCATCTTAAAAATGAGCATCATGCAGTGTGCAGAATATCAATAACATTTAGTGTGGACTGCCTGAATCAATTTTCCCATAAGCTTGACATGAGGCAACATGATAATCAGCAAATGAACTGTGAACATTATCAAGGCAGATCTTTTAGAATCTGTGGAAACATTACCTGTAAAAATGTTAAAAAATTAAAGATATCAGACCACATAACAATGGAATTAACCTGAACTTTCAAGAATCAGATTTAAAATACCTTAGCGCCAAATTCTACCAAATTTGCTAAGTTTTGAAGAGACTTTGCAACAAGAGTGAGCGTTCTTGCAGCGGTGGAGGAAGGAGGATCTAAGAAAAGATTAAGGAAGAGTTATTGTTGTAGATATCATTTTACCATCACATTTTACTAAAGGTTTGCTCAATTTCTGCCAAAACAATCAATCATTTTCTGATATCCTAACATTTTCCTGTTATGCAATTTTGGATGATGTTAATTTTTTTAGAATGCTACTCAGGGGACTGCCCAGAAGATCACTGGAATAATCAAGTCTGGAAGAAAGCAAGCCATCGGTGAGTATTTGAACACTGGACAAGCCAGAAAACAAGATGTGCAATGTTTTACTGCTGGATTCAGGGCATGCAGTCGAAGAAAACGGCATAAACTTTAAAAGCCCAACTCAGGATCAAGTAAGACGCTAAAGTTGTGACCATCTTGCATAACATTTAAACAGCAGCCAGAGAATGTGCAGAATAATTTAGGTAATGGTTGAAAATTAACATGTTCAAAAAAATGTCCTCATTCTCAAGGTAATCTATAAAGGTTCTATTAGAAAACCTTCCCAATTTCAAAATACAAACAAATTCTATCCCTTTGCTGTAAAAAACTGAATTGAGGTGGTGACAGGGGTAGAAAACACAGTTGCTATTCCATTAATTTAAGTTTGTAAAAATTCGACTCCATTAAATATGCATAAAGGATTAAAAACTAAATGTGCCTTATTTCCGGCTACTGACTGAACATTTTGATTTGCATATAACTGGAAATAAACCTATATAATCTGAGGTGGGTACCATAATGGTGAACCAAAGCATAACAATTTCACTTGATTTCTCAAGATCACCAGATAATAAATTCAAAATAATTGTTAGTTTCTCAATATAAAAGCAGATCATAACTGTGTCAAGCAAATAGTGATGGACCTTGTTATGAAGAATAAAGTAATGTAACTGGAGCATTTTTCAATGGGGGAAATACTTTGCAAGAGTTGATAGAATATAAAAATGTCAAGGGCCATGTTTGTTTAATGTTAATTTTAAAAGTTTAAAAACTGTTCAGTGGAAAATTGAGAACTTAATGGGGATTTGTATCAGAATAATGCTATAACCACGATCAAACTAATTCTGAAAATTACGTTCACAGAATGCATTTGAGACAGTTTTTGAGATGGTGGAGCAAATAGATTTTGATGCACCCAAAGAATAGATCTGGTCACTTGTAATCAGACTAGATTAAATAGAAATCTCACAATAACCAGAATAGAATAACCAATCAAAAAGATTAAGATCGAAGGAAAGCAAGTTGCGAGGAGAAACTTAGCAAGAGTATAAAGATTGATTAAGCAAGTGGTTGAATATGCAGATGGAATGCAAGGATCGAGAACTGCAAGGGCAACATCTATATAAGAGTAGAAATGTAGAGTATTATTTAAATGGTGTGAAACATTTAAATATTGGTGCGAGATCGATCTGAATGTCTTTGTACAAGAAATAAAATGACCATTTCAGAGACATCAAATCATTAAGACAAATGGATTGGAGCCCATGGTGAAGAAAATCTAGCTACAAACTTTGACATGAACAGTACCAAGAATACCTTGTACCATTTACTCTATACTCTTTACTTGACTTAGATATGATACAGGATAGATTCACAAGGTTGATTCCTGGGGCGAGGAGCTGATCCCATGGGAGAAAAATAAGCAAATAGTACGTGAATACAACTGGCATCCAATTGAAACTAATTCCCAAGGCACTGCTATACTTCCTAAAATGTAGTACCCAGAAGTTGACGCCGGTTCTTTTAGAATTGGAAGGTGAATAGAATTAGCAGCTGAAGCGGACTTTGTTTCTCTCAAAACACAGCAAAAAAACCTTTCCTTTAGGGGTGAAGTATATCAAAATCACTTGTGTAGTGAAAAATTCTGTGATCAACGAAAATTTAAAAACTCAAGATAAACTGCATGGTCTGCGGGTGTTGGAGAGCCTGGGCTGAGGGAGGGATGCAACAGCGGGAACATATGTGGGGAGCCGCGGTTGGCGAGTGTTTGCCGGGGACAGATGCGGACGGAACGGAGCGGACTCCGGAGAGAGAGGGGGGGGGGAGGAGAGAGGGGGGGGAGAGAGAGGGGGGGGAGAGAGAGGGGGGGGGAGAGAGGGGGGGGGAGAGAGGGGGGGGGAGAGAGGGGGGGGGAGAGAGGGGGGGGGAGAGAGGGGGGGGGAGAGAGGGGGGGGAGAGAGGGGGGGGGAGAGAGGGGGGGGAGAGAGGGGGGGAGAGAGGGGGGGGAGAGAGGGGGGGGAGAGAGGGGGGGAGAGAGGGGGGGAGAGAGGGGGGGAGAGAGGGGGGGAGAGAGGGGGGGGAGAGAGGGGGGGAGAGAGGGGGGGGAGAGAGGGGGGGAGAGAGGGGGGGAGAGAGGGGGGGGAGAGAGGGGGGGGAGAGAGGGGGGGGAGAGAGGGGGGGGAGAGAGGGGGGGGAGAGAGGGGGGGGAGAGAGGGGGGGAGAGAGGGGGGGAGAGAGGGGGGGGAGAGAGGGGGGGGAGAGAGGGGGGGAGAGAGGGGGGGAGAGAGGGGGGGAGAGAGGGGGGGGAGAGAGGGGGGGGAGAGAGGGGGGGGAGAGAGGGGGGGGAGAGAGGGGGGGGAGAGAGGGGGGGAGAGAGGGGGGGAGAGAGGGGGGGGAGAGAGGGGGGGGAGAGAGGGGGGGAGAGAGGGGGGGGAGAGAGGGGGGGAGAGAGGGGGGGGAGAGAGGGGGGGGAGAGAGGGGGGGGAGAGAGGGGGGGGAGAGAGGGGGGGGAGAGAGGGGGGGGAGAGAGGGGGGGGAGAGAGGGGGGGGAGAGAGGGGGGAGAGAGAGGGGGGAGAGAGGGGGGGAGAGAGGGGGGGAGAGAGGGGGGGAGAGAGGGGGGGAGAGAGGGGGGGAGAGAGGGGGGGAGAGAGAGAGAGAGGGAGGACTGCCAACACTGAGTGTGAGAATCACACATGTAGCCAAATTCTCACGCTGATCAAATTTATCACGCTCCGTCGTGAGAATTTCTGTGATCAACGAAAATTTCAACTGCATGGGCCATGGGAGCTGGAAGCAGAAGCAGCGACGGGGACAGATGCAGATGGGGAGCGGAGCTAACGAGTGTTTGCCGGGCTGGCGAGTCGCTCACTGCAGCTCCGGCTATGGAGCAGCCTCAGTCTCAGTGCAAGGCGTCGGAAGCGTTGCGCCACTGCCGTGAGAGTCTCTGTGCCAGATTCGCCCAGGTGACCGGCATGGATCAGGCTGCGGCTCGGTGCAAAAACGGTGGAAGATAGTGGACTTCAAATGGGGGTGGTTGGAGAAAGCATCCTGCTGGCCTGCTAGATTTTCACTTACTGTAACTGCAGGAAAAATGTTCCCGATGTTGGGGGAATTCAGAACGAGGGGTCACAGTTTAAGAAAAAGAGGGGGGGCAGTTAGGACTAAGATGAGGACAAACTTTCTTCACACAGAGAGTTGTGAATATGTAGAATTCTCTGCCACAGACAGCAGTGCAGGCCAATTCACTGGATGTTTTCAAGAGAGAGTTACATTTAGCTCACGAAATCAAGGTATATGGGGAAAAAAACAGGAGGTACTGATTCTAGATGAATAGCAGTGCTATCTCGAAGGGCCAATGGCCTATTCCTGCACCTATTTTCTACATTTCTATGCTTGAGTATATGGCAATAAAATTCGATCACTTGATTTTGAAGCATTCATGCATGGTGGAGGTATAATGTGGTCATAGAGTGATACGATGTGAAAACAGGCCCTTCAGCGCAACTTGCCCACACCCGCCAACATGTCCCAGCTACGCTAGCTGCTTTTGGTCCATACCTCCAAACCTGTCCTATCCATGTATCAGTCCAACTGTTTCTTAAATGTTGGGATGGTCCCTGCCTCAACTACCTCCTCTGGCAGCTTGTTCCACCCACCCACCACCCTTTGTGTGGATAAAGTTACCCCTTAAAAAGTTACCTCTTAAACATACTTCATACAAAAAACATTGAAATCATACTTCTACAATGCACTAAAACATGATTTTAATACATCAAATTTCAAAATGTTCCTAACCTGGGAGGGGGGACACCCTTCTTCCACACCCTCTCCCCACTCGGTTGCTCCACTCCCTCACTGGGTACCCCCAAGGCCAGTGATCAGTGATCGCTCAGCCTCCCTACTTTCAAAAATGCTCCGCAGCCCCTGGTTCAGATGGAGAACACTGCCAGATGTGAGCGGGGAACTGAGGCCAGTTGTCCATGATGTTTGGATCCCAATGCTCAGCGCTTCATGTTTCGGAGTTGGCTAATGTTATTGGTTTGTAATTAGCCTGATGACTTCAGGACAGTTTGTTACGAAAATGAAAGAAATGGTATCAGAATACATACAGCTGAGTGAGTATAATTTTAAGGATGGGAATTGTGTTCAACCAATTGATGACTTCTTTGACAAAGTGACTAGCATGTTAGATAACAAGGAAGCCAATGAATGTAGCAAATTTTGTTATCATAATTTGGTTGTGAAGTGCCCCATAAAGGATTACTGCATTAGATAAGCACCTGTGGACTTGAACGTAATAGGTTAAGTCTAGGGGGTCAGATATGGGGCTTTATGTGTGGGCCAGATATATTGTTAGTGCAGAGGGTCTAGGAGCAAGGCCAAGTGTGCATCCAGAGTCAAGGTCTGGAATAGTACTAGGTGTGCAGTCAAAGCTGGGACCAGGGGTGTGTTCAGCACTCGGAACCTAAGCAGGTCAGCAGCTATGATCAGGGTAGAATAGGGGGCCAGGTGTAGGGCTGGACTCAGGGACAGGAATGAGAGAAGGTATGCAACTGGAGTCAGGGCCAGGAGTAGTACCAGGTGTGCAGTGAGACCCAGGTTGGCCAACATGGGCCAAGTGTTTGAATATAATCTGATTTCCATACATGAATATACTAAGATCATTCATGTGCTGCACGTATGGATCAGAGCCTGGCTCTACTGTGGAATGTAATTAGGAATGTAATTTACTCTAACCTTATTCATAGCTAATCCAATTTAAAGCATATATATTGCATTCAAGTTAATAGACTTGCTACAGTATGCACCATATTACACAATTTCAAGCTGAAAAATGCAAAAGTTCCGTACCAATGGGAGGGGGACACCCCCCCCCCCCGCCGCTACGCTCCCTCGGGCTTGGTCTCACAATTTCTCACTCAATTTCTCACCCAATGTTGGCAGCCCTGGCTATAAAGATCTATAATGCACTGCCCGATGGCTTAGTAGAATCAGTTTCACTATCATGCTATTGAACAATATCAAATTAAATTATGAGTAAAGAGTAATCAGTTTCGACAAACAAAAAGACAGGCAAACAAAACATTTACTTTGCAGATGCAGTCCAAACTTATTTCCAACATTTTATTTCTAAATTTTTGCAAATGTAATATTTTTATTTTTATTAATTTTAAGTCAGCACATTCACATTGGGCTGCGAAGCCTTTTTCTATTTTGCAATACACACTATAATACAATTTAGATAATATACATGATCAAATTAGCAACTATATGGTAATATTTAGACACAGAAGTGACAAATACGCCAGGTACAAGCATAAAACCCTCAGATCGTGAGTAATAAATATTGTATAGTTATACGTTCACAGGTTATAGGTTATTTGGCCCATCGAGTCTACTCCACCATTCAATCATGGCTGATCTCTGCCTCCTAATCCCATTTTCCTGCCTTCTTCCCATAACCCTTGACACCCGTTCTAATCAAGAATTTGCCTATCTCCGCCTTAAAAATATCCAATCACTTGGCCTCCACAGCCCTCTGGGGCTACGAGTTCCACAGATTAACTACCCTCTAACTAAAGACGTTCCTCCTCAATACAAGCAGAAAAATGATGAAAAGAAAAGCAAACATTTGCCTTAATTACTCAATCCTCCAGATACTCCAATTTTAATTAGCTTCTGTACAATGAACAGATTGAATGTGTTGAAGTTGATATAGTGCAAATGCAGAAAAGGTGGCAAATTGCAAGAGATTTGAGAATTGTAGTTCATGGGCTGGTTTTTGGATATTTGAGTTTTGTAGAATAATGCATTGCAAATTTTCACCAGGAAAACTCACCCAAAATGATATTGAACATCCGCGGATTGAGAATAGCTGGACAAATCAACCGCAAGAAAACAAATCCACTATAATAAAAGGAAAAACAAACATTACGTATAATTCGCCAAAGACAGTTGCCAAGAAAAAAATAACAATAAATGCAAAAAGCAACTAATGAAAGCAGTTTTGTTTGAATACATCAAACAACTTGAACAAAGTGATGAGCTGCCATGCTATCAAAATTCAAATCTCATAGTCCACTTATTCCTTTGAGACCTTGGAGAAAACTGGCATTTAAAACTCCAGCTGAAGTGCACTCAATGTTGACATGGCAAAAGTTCAGTCCAAACTGCATAACTTGCACTCTTTTGATCCACAGGCCGGAGAGCAAAGAATATTTGAACTTAAGACACTTAAGGACCTATGAAATGAATATACATCATTTGCAAGTCGTCTTGTATGGGTGAACTGGCCGAAAAATTAAAACCTGGACAATCCACTAGCAACCAAGTAGTCTTGTAATACTTGATGATAAAGCCAAGAGATGGTGCGTGTAGTAAGCTTGGCACTAATCAACAAGATTATATTCTGATGAATGGGGTCTCCTGGTCTCAAGCAAACCTCTCAGCAATCCATTTCAATCGCTGACTCTGGAAATCTACAGTTCTTCCTGAGATGCGCTCTGAGGAACATTTTATTTAGTGATTCAATATAGTTTTTGTCTCTAACAGCATTGGCTCAAGCACTTGTGGGTATCAACTTGATTCAATGGATAATTCCAGTCCAAGCCAAGAGGCATGTAACTGCCCTTCACCAGAACAAAAGTGGCTTCCAAAGTCATAGGGTAGTTAACTTTTTGATATGCCTACTAATGACACCTGACTCAATGTTTGCAGTTCTTTAAACTCTTGCCCTGAGGAAGATGCACTTAATAGTTTAATTTTTAACATGTCCCAATGAAAAGCTGTAGTGCAAAATAGCTAATTGAATTGGCAAATCACAAAGTTCAAAAAATATTTTACCTTACAACTCTGGTTCTCATTGTGGGATTTTTTGGCCATTTCTGCTGGACAGATTTTTGTAAACATCCATAAATAAACCTTAAAGCCCTGTTAAAATGAATTACAATAATTTATCAAAAATTCATTGAAGAATCTTTTCGTAATAATCAATAATTAAATACTTAATTAATATATGCAATGCTCTATTACTTTATCATTTTGGAATGTATTACATTATTGCACAGAGAGGTTGAGAAATGTATTTGGATGCTTAATTTGAGAATCATAACATGAGTGCTTCACTTCAAATAGATCGCATAGCATCATAGAACCTGAAATATAAAGTCATATGAAAGAAATATCAAATATTGATTAAATTATCCAGGCAACAATATACCAGAGGAGTCAGCAGAAGAACAATCATAAAATGAATCACAGAAAAAATATGTTCAAATGATATATAGGCAAGGCATTAAAAGATAAAGGCAGAGTGGATAAATTGGGTAAGTGTAGATGGGCAGTAAGGCTGTTATGGATCTATTAACCATATAACAATTACAGCACGGAAACAGGCCATCTCGGCCCTTCAAGTCCGTGCCGAACAACTTTTTCCCCTTAGTCCCACCTGCCTGCACTCATACCATAACCCTCCATACCCTTCTCATCCATATGCCTATCCAATTTATTTTTAAATGATACCAACGAACCTGCCGCCACCACTTCCACTGGAAGCTCATTCCACACCGCTACCACTCTCTGAGTAAAGAAGTTCCCCCTCATGTTACCCCTAAACCTCTGTCCCTTAATTCTAAAGTCATGTCCTCTTGTTTGAATCTTCCCTATTCTCAAAGGGAAAAGCTTGTCCACATTAACTCTGTCTATCCCTCTCATCATTTTAAAGACCTCTATCAAGTCACCCCTTAACCTTCTGCACTCCAGAGAATAAAGACCTAACTTATTCAACCTATCTCTGTAACTTAGCTGTTGAAACCCAGGCAACATTCTAGTAAATCTCCTCTGTACCCTCTCTATTTTGTTGACATCCTTCCTATAATTGGGCGACCAAAATTGTACACCATACTCCAGATTTGGTCTCACCAACGTCTTGTACAATTTTAACATTACATCCCAGCTTCTATACTCAATGCTCTGATTTATAAAGGCTAGCATACCAAAAGCTTTCTTTACCACCCTATCTATATGAGATTCCACCTTCAAGGAACTATGCACGGTTATTCCCAGATCCCTCTGTTCAACTGTATTCTTCAATTCCCTACCGTTTACCATGTACGTCCTATTTTGATTTGTCCTGCCAAGGTGTAGCACCTCACATTTATCAGCATTAAACTCCATCTGCCATCTTTCAGCCCATTTTTCCAACTGGCCTAAATCACTCTGTAGACTTTGGAAATCCTCTTCATTATCCACAACACCCCCTATCTTGGTATCATCTGCATACTTACTAATCCAATTTACCACCCCTTCATCCAGATCATTGATGTACATGACAAACAACAAAGGACCCAACACAGATCCCTGAGGCACCCCACTAGTTACCTGCCTCCAACCCGACAAACAGCCATCCACCATTCCCCTCTGGCTTCTCCCATTCAGCCACTGTTGAATCCATCTTGCTATTCCTGCATTTATACCCAACAGTTGAACCTTCTTAACCAACCTTCCATGAGGAACCTTGTCAAAGGCCTTACTGAAGTCCATATAAACAACATCCACTGCTTTACCCTCGTCAATTTCCCTAGTAACCTCTTCAAAAAATTCAAGAAGATTAGTCAAACATGACCTTCCAGGCATAAATCCATGTTGACTGTTCCTAATTAGACCCTCTTTATCCAGATACTTATATATATTATCTCTAAGTATCTTTTCCATTAATTTGCCCACCACTGAAGTCAAACTAACCGGTCTATAATTGCTAGGTTTACTTTTAGAACCCTTTTTAAACAATGGAACAACATGCGCAGTACGCCAATCCTCGGGGACTATTCCAGTTTCTAATGACATTTGAAATATTTCTGTCATAGCCCCGGATATTTCTACACTAACTTCCCTCAATGTCCTAGGGAATATCCTGTCAGGACCTGGAGACTTATCCACTTTTATATTTTTCAAAAGTGCCAGTACTTCTTTTACTTTGAAACTCATAGTATCCATAGCTACTCTACTAGTTTCCCTTACCTCACATAATTCAATATCCTTCTCCTTGGTGAATACCGAAGAAAAGAAATTGTTCAATATCTCCCCCATCTCTTTTGGCTCTGCAGATAGCTGTCCACTCGGTCTCTCCAATGGACCAATTTTATCCCTTGTTATCCTTTTGCTATTAACATAGCTGTAGAAACCCTTTGGATTTACTTTCACCTTACTTGCCAAAGCAACCTCATATCTTCTTTTAGCTTTTCTAATTTCTTTCTTTAGATTCTTTTTACATTCCTTATACTCCTCAAGCACATCATTTACTTCATGCTGCCTATAATTATTGTAGATCTCCCTCTTTTTCCGAACAAGATGTCCAATTTCCCTTGAAAACCAGGGCTCTTTCCAATTTTTACTGGTTCCTTTCAACCGAACAGGAACATAAAGATTTTGTACTCTTAAAATTTCCCCTTTAATTGTCCTCCATTTCTCCTCTACATCTTTCCCATAAAACAAAATGTCCCAGTTCACTCCTTTTAAATCATCTCGCATCTCGTTAAAGTTAGCCTTTCTCCAATCATAAATCTCAACCCTAGGCCCAGTTCTGTCCTTCTCCATAATTATATTGAAACTAATGGTATTGTGATCACTGGACCCGAAGTGCTCCCCTACGCATACCTCCACCACCTGTCCCGTCTCATTTCCTAACAGGAGGTCCAGCACTGCCGCTCCTCTAGTAGGCACCTCTATGTATTGCTGCAAAAAACTATCCTGCACACATTTTACAAACTCCAAACCATCCAGCCCATTTACAGAATGTGTTTCCCAGTCTATGTGTGGAAAGTTGAAATCTCCCACAATCACTACCTTGTGCTTACTACTAATATCTGCTATCTCTTTACAGCAAAAGCTCTTGGCAGCCAAAAGCTCATATCTTCTGCGCGGTACAACTATAAAGCTAGACGTCCTGAATATAACATCTCTTTCTGCCCACTGTCCCATACAAAATAGGAAGATTCATCCCAAATGATATATTTTCTTCAGTCCAGAAGCAGTAAATGAAAGGGACAATATAGGTAATCAAGATAACCTTGCAGTACATTCCATGTTCCTCAAGAACATAAATTGTGAAATTTTGACTGGTTAAGCATAAAATGTTTATTTGTTAATTTGCTGCACAGATGTCCAATGGCTTAAATGCATTCAGGATTTTCTGTGCTTCAACATGTGTGGCTATCACAGCAATGACAGTGAGCTGGCTTGGGGATTAAATAAATGTAATAATTATAGACTTTGGCAGATGGGAGTAGGTAATGCATATTTTTGCAGATGACAAGAGCATGAATGGATGTACCGAAGTAGAAATGGAGGTGAGTTGTCTTTACGAAAAGGAATACAGAATTGGAGTTGCTACAAGAGATGCTACACTTGTTGCTTTACCTCCCCGCTCGACTCCATTCAAGGACCCAAGCAGTCGTTCCAGGTGCGACAGAGGTTTACCTGCATCTCCTACAACCTCATCTATTGCATCCGCTGCTCTAGATGTCAGCTGATTTACATCGGTGAGGCCAAGCATAGGCTTAGCGATCGTTTCGCCGAACACCTCCGCTCGGTCCGCATTATTTTATTTTAATTTCAAAATAAACTTTATTCAGGTAATAAATATATACAATAAATGAACCGTGCGAAGAATTCATCCGACATTTTCGAAGGCTATACAAATTGTTCAATGCAGTTTATATACATTTCTCAAATTTCACAAATCTGTCCCCCACCCGTGCCACTGATGTGGCCCCCTGGCGTGGGATAATTTCCCTTATTTTTGAGGGGCGTCTCCACCATACCGTGCCCTCCATGTCCAGCAGCGGAAGGACCCTAGACTGTGGTCCTCCCCCACCGAGCCTTGGCGTTGGTTACACCGAGCTTCAGTGCGTCCCTCAGTACGTACTCCTGCAGTCTGCAGCGGCACTGTCGGCAACATTCCCTGACGGACATCTCGCTCTGCTGGGTGGTGAACAACGTTCGGGCAGACCAAAGAGCGTCTTTCACCGACTTGATGACCCTCCAGCAGCACTCGATGTCCGTCTCTGAATGTTTCCCTAGGAACAGTCCGTAAATCACAGAGTCCTCTATGACGGAGCTGTTCGTGATAAAGCGTGCCAGGGACCCTTGCATACTTCTCCAGAGTCTCTTTGCAAATCCACACTCTGCGAAGAGATGGGCAACCGTGTCCTCTCCATAGCAGCCGTCCCGAGGGCAGCGTGGGCTGGCAGTGAGGTTCCGACGGTGCAGGAAGGATTTGACGGAGGGCTCCCCTCACCACCAGCCAAGCCAGATCTTGGTGCTTGCTGGTGAGTTCTGACGATGAGGCATTTTGCCAGACAAGCTGGGCAGTCTGCTCTAGGAACCACGCCACCGGATCCATCGAGTCCTTTCCATGCAGTGTCTGCAGGACGTTCCGTGCTGACCACTGCCCGATGGACATGTGGTCAAAGGTGTTGGTCCGGAATAACCTTTCTACAAACGACAGATGGGGCGGCAATGTCCAGCTGACTGGCACATTGCGTGGCATCTGCGCCATGCCCATCCTTCGCAACACTGGGGACAGGTAGAACCTCAGCAGTTAGTGACACTTGGTGCCCACGTGCCTTGGCTCCACACTCCGCCTGATGCAGCCACACACGAAGGTAGCCATCAGGGTGAGGGCGACGTTGGGCACACATTTACACCCATTGTCTGCTGACATACATTGTGGCCCGTCGCACCCGGTCTATCCTCGACCCCCAGATGAACTGGAAGACGGCCCGGATTATCCCTGTGGCATAGGAGGGAGGGACAGGCCACACTTGCGCCAAGTACAGCAGCCCCGAGAGCACCTCAGACCTAATGACCAAGTGTTTTCCTGTTATGGAGAGGGAGCGTTGCCTCCACAGCTCCAGCTTCTTCCCCACCTTGACTATCCGCTCCAGCCAATTCTTGTTACACGCCTCAGCCCCCCCGAACCAGATCCCCAGCACCTTCAAGAAGTCAAGCTTGATGGTGAAGGGGACGGAAGATCGGTCGGGCCAGTTGCCAAAGAGCATGGCCTCGCTCTTCCTGCGGTTCACCCTGGCTCCCGTGGCAGACTCAAACTGGTCGCAGATACTAATCAGTCTGCGGACCGACCCTGGATCCGAGCAGAAGACAGCGATATCGTCCATGTACAGGGGGGTTTTGACTTGAGTGCCCCCACTGCCTGGCAATATCACTCCCCTTATGCTCGCATCCTTCCTGATGGACTCGGCAAAAGGTTCAATACAGCAGGTCCGCATTAACCAACCTGATCTCCCGGTGGCTCAGCACTTCACCTCCCCCTCCCATTCCGAATCCGACCTTTCTGTCCTTGACCTCCTCCATGGCCAGAGTGAGCACCACCGGAAACTGGAGGAGCAGCACCTCATATTCCGCTTGGGCAGTTTGCATCCTAGCGGCATAAACATTGACCTCCAATTTCCTGTCTCCTCCCCTTCTCAGCTCTCCCTCAGCCCTCGGGCTCCTCCTCTTCCTTTCTCCTTTCTTCTCCCTGCCCCCCCCACCCTACATCAGTCTGAAGAAGGGTTTCGGCCCAAAACGTTGCCTATTTCCTTCGCTCCATAGATGCTGCTGCACCCGCTGAGTTTCTCCAGCACTTTTGTCTATCTTCGATTTTCCAGCATCTGCAGTTCCTTCTTAAACAGAGATTTGGTTCACAGTGAATTATGCACCAATATGACAAACATTCTACTTCAACTCAGTGTCCAGAGAGAAAGGTGTCATCAACATTACATGGCCAGAATAATGCCTGGGATACTTAGCAGGTCCGGCAGAACAATTGAAAGCAGCACTCATTTAAGCAAGTGGACTACATTCTATTGCACTCCTGTCTTATGTCTGCTACAACATGCAAAGTCGCTGTGGGATGAAGAGGACAGTCACCTGGAGGCCAGCCTTTGTTTATGATAAGGCCACCATGTATTTTTGTCAGTTGAATTTCTGATTTAACATTTTTCCCAAGGATATTGATGCTCGGAGACCATTGAACGGCCATTTAATTGGGTCTCTCATTATTTTTTGGTGCAAATGTTACTTGCCACTGATCAGTCCAAACTCGAATATTGTCAAGATCTGGCTGCATGAAAGCATGACTTGTTTCATTTGTTGAGGAGCTGCAAATGGGGTTGAACATTGTGCATTCACAAGGGAATATTCTCACCTTATGACTGAAGTAAGGTCACTGAGGATCAGCTAAAATGATAGCCCCTAGGACTGTGAGCAACTTCTACACTGATGTCCTAGGGCGATGATGATTCACCTTAAGCAACATAACGATTTTCTTTCTTGCAAACTACGATTCCAACCATGGTAATATTTTTTACTCCTTGAAGTCTATTGACATTTACAACTGTTCCTTGAAACCACATGTGTTCAAATGCTGTCTTGATGTCAAGGACAATTATTTTCACCCCATTTCTGAAATTCAGCTCTTTGGTTTGCATCAAGGCTTTGAAGATGTCTGAAGTCAAGCAACCCTGATAAAACTCAAAATGGGCATCTGCATAGTCAGTAAGACAAACAGGAAACAGATTGTATGAAAGTCTCAAGTACCGCTCCAAATGAGATTTGGAGCGGTACTTGATGAAATAGTGGTACAAATTAAATAGTGCCATGGTAAAAATTACTGCCACCATTTGAGGGGTGAGTGTTATTTTCCCAGGTTGAGCCAGGAAATCAATACAGTATTTACAATTAGATAATTAATTCCAATGTTTCATTCTGGATAGAAATGCTGTGCAGGATGATTGTTGATTTGCTTACAATATCCAACCAAGATAGACGCATGATGAAAAGAACAGTAGTCTGCTATGGTCGCACTGCAGGGGACTACCACCATGAGCAGATATCTTCTCAGTTGTGAGGTGGTAGCAACAGGGGCACTGTCAATGGGGACTGGGTTTAGGCAGGACTGCAAGAAAACAGCCATGTACATAAAGCATTTTCTGAATTCTAACCAGATATGAGAAAAATCTATTATGTTACAATTTTGTTTTCACTGACTCACTCAAATGGCCACATTATATTTATTTACTTGCCTCATGATTTTTTCCTTCCCTTTCTGGTTTGTTGCAACGGAATAACACAAATCTGCAATATTAATTTTCCTGTCCTTGATGTATAGATACAATTTTGTTACTTACTGAGGCAGTTCTTCTGCAGCCATGAAAATCTTTTCCACCAATTCTGATAGGAGACCTAATAGGTGTGTCAAATTAGTGTTTACATCTTCATTTTTTTCAAGTTTAGAAGGATTTAGCTGAAAAACAGATAGGTTTCCATTTATGTAACAATATACAAGCTATTGGGAAATATAAGATGGTCTCAATTTATTTTTTTGTCTGAAAATGCACATAGAAGAAAAGTATAATTGTGACAATGTCAAAAACATTTTGAAACGGTGTAAAATAATGATTTATATCCCCTTTAATTTGATTTGTACATAGAAATTTGATATGAAGATCTTGGATTGAAATCACGCTTCATTTGCTAGAATTCTCAATTATGCTGACATTAGCTCCCATTCCAATACAGTATGAGGTTTTAAACATTTTGATTTTAAACCAAATTCTTTTGATGAGTTGGTCACTGAAGAATGGTATTGGAAATTTTCAATCTCTGATTATTATTGATAAAAACCCAAAAAGCCACGAAGGGATCAAATAGACACATAGAAAATAGGTGCAGAAGTAGGCTATTTGACACTTCAAGCCAGCACCGCCATTCAACATGATCATGGCTGATCATCCTAAATCAGTAACCCGTTCCTGCTTCCTCCCCATATCCCTTGATTCCATTCCCCGCAAGAGCTATATCTAACTCTCTTGAAATGGCCTCCACTGCCTTCTGTGGCAGAGAATTTGCAAAGAATGCATTTATAGAAACATAGAAAGTAGGTGCAGTAGGCCATTCGGCCCTTCGAGCCTGCACCGCCATTCAATATGATCATGGCTGATCATCCAACTCAGTATCCCGTACCTGCCTTCTCTCCATACCCCCTGATCCCTCGAGCCATAAGGGCCACATCGAACTCCCTCTTAAATATAGCCAATGAACTGGCCTCAACTACCTTCTGTGGCAGAGAATTCCAGAGACTCACCACTCTGTGTGAAAAGTGTTTTTCTCATCTCGGTCCTAAAATATTTCCCCCTTATCCTTAAACTGTGACCCCTTGTTCTGGACTTCCCCAACATCGGGAACAATCTTCCTGCAACTAGCCTGTCCAACCCCTTAAGAATTTTGTAAGTTTCTATAAGATTCCCCCCCTCAATCTTCTAAATTCTAGCGAGTACAAGCCGAGTCTATCCAGCCCTTCTTCATATGAAAGTCCTGACATCCCAGGAATCAGTCTGGTGAACCTTCTCTGTACTCCCTCTATGGCAAGAATGCCTTTCCTCAGATTTGGAGACCAAAATTGTACGCAATACTCCAGGTGTGATCTCACCAAGACCCTGTACAACTGCAGTAGAACCTCCCTGCTCCTATACTCGTATCCTTTTGCTATGAATGCTAACATACCATTCGCCTTCTTCACTGCCTGCTGCACCTGCATGCCTACTTTCAATGACTGGTGTACCATGACACCCAGGTCTCGTTGCATCTCTCCTTTTCCTAATCGGCCACCATTCATATAATAGTCTACTTTTCTGTTTTTGCCACCAAAGTGGATAACCTCACATTTATCCACATTATACTGCATCTGCCATGCATTTGCCCACTCACCCAGCCTATCTAAGTCACCTTGAAGCCTCCTCACAGCTAACACTGCCACCCAGCTTCGTGTCATCCGCAAACTTGGAGATGTTGCATTCAATTCCCTCGTCCAGATCATTAACATATATTGTAAATAGCTGGGGTCCCAGCACTGAGCCTTGCGGTAACCCACTAGTCACTGCCTGCCATTCTGAAAAGGACCCGTTTATCCTACTCTTTGCTTCCTGTCCGCCAGCCAGTTCTCTATCCACATCAATACTGAACCCCCAATACCGTGTGCTTTAAGTTTGTATACTAATCTCTTATGTGGGACCTTGTCGAAAGCCTTCTGAAAGTCCGGATATAACACATCCACTGGTTCTCCCTTATCCATTCGACTAGTTCACTTCTAGGCCAGATAAATCCCATTCAACTCTTGTCCAGGCCCAAATAGTTTCATTACTTAGGCTGAACTTAAAGCAGTCAAACAGTTCAATATCTAAGTACTCTCAACTTCGACATTTTTCAAAGCTTAGATGGTGACTATAACAATGGTTGCACCACCCAAACATATGAATCAAGGATCAATGCTAGAAAGTCAGGATGTTAAGGTCTTTTCCCAGAATCATCTTACATAGTTTAATTGAACTGCAATTTTATTTCATAGTGCATGCATTGGCAGCATGGAAAAGAGCAGATAATTAATCCACTAGAGCCTCTTGAGCAAATTCTCTCAAAAGTTGTTGGGCCTTAACTCGGGATATATACAACAACTTTAGTGTTGACACAAAGTTGAACATGTTTCTCGTCACTATGATGTATACTACAAATAAACTTATTTGTGTCCAAAGTAAATTGGCCTACTGTATCTAGTACTGTACCTCACATGATTGTTTACTTTCCATTATCTTTAAAATAGTTTCTTTCAGAGCATGATGGATAAATGGTGTTGCTGTTGATTTCATGTATTGTTCCATAAGTGTGCTTGACAAAGTTGTGGCACGGAAGAGTGTGGTAGATTCATCTAGGGTAAAATAATGTGTTAGATTCGTAAAAGTGCCAATTACACCAACTCCAAAATTAGAAAACACACTTTAGTACAAGGAAGAGAACATAACCATGCTTCAAATCAAATAATAAACCAAAATGAATAAGTCAATGTCTTGCGTATAAATAGACCTACCTTCCATGCTAATTTCCCTGTCGTTTAGTATCCGCAATAATAGCGATTCAAGTTTCTCATGCCGAAAAATTCTTAGCAGAATGCTGGCAAGTAATGTACGGTCTTGGCCACACACGTGTGACAGTGCATATATCACGTGAAATTCTTTCTGAAGAATAAGCTAAAAGAAATGAAATATGAGAAATTAAATAAGATACAACATAGCATATAATTTATTTTAATGGAGATTCTTACAAATGATTCCAATATTTTGTTGGTTTAAACACATTAAAATACCATGGAATTAAATGTAAATTAAGTAAATTTAACATGTTTGATGTGACAATTTATATTACGGATCAAGTGCAGAACCAAAGTTAATGGCAGAATCTGGCATTAATCAAATATTGCAGAATTGAAGTCCATTAGGCTTAAATACCTAAAGTTGCAGAGTTTAAAAATGTCTCTTTTTCTATTGTGAATTTAACTACCCAGGTGATTCATTGTCCCGTGGTAATAAAATTCCTATGTTTAAAGTGGTCGCTCTGAAAATGAAAAAAATATATTTCAGGAGTGGCGTTTCCACGGAACAGCAAATGAAGAGGGGAAGTGTGTTGGCTAGCAGAACACAAAAACCATCATTTGGAAATGTAAATGTCACCTGCCGAGCACATTAAGGCATTTTGAAAATACTGTTATTTTTCAACATTTATATATAAATTATGCACATGCAAAGTGCTGGAAACAACAAAAAAATACCTCTTTGAACTCACTGTATTCCTCTTCTGGCATTATTTTTTCCAATGAATATCGTGCTCTTACACGTAGCGATCCCGGCTCAATTCCTTTTAGTGGAAAATGTGAACTGAGAGGGAACCATTCATCGATTAACTGACCTTTCTGTAACCTGCTCAGCTGGCAGCGCATAAATACTGAAAAACAAATTGTTAGTTCAGTTAAAATACAACGTTTTCATGAATTTAAATTAAGAATAATCAATACAAAGCATCTTACAACATTAACTTACGGTTTTATAAAACATTGGTCAGATTATCGTAGGGACTGCATTTTTCTGCTTACCACTCACTTAAATTTGATTCTCTACGCTTTTGGGATTGTTCACAAAGAAAGTTTCAAACTCCAAATTCAGTTAACAAAATATATTTGCTGAGATTTACTTGACTGCAACACTATCCCTGGTAACGCTGCAAAAACGTTGTGAGTTGGGCAAAGGGGAAGAACGACAGATTAACAGCACAGAAACAGGGTCTGCGGCCCAACTCCTCCATGCCATCCAAGATGCCCCATCTAAGCTAGCCCCCATTTGCTACTTTTAACCCATATTCCTCTAAACCTTCCCTAACCATGTATCTTTCCAAGTGCTGTTTAAATGCTGTCATAGTACCTGCCTTAACTACCAGATTATGCTCATCTCTGATTCACCATACCACCAATGAAATAAATCAGACAAGCAGAAGATCAGATGCTTGTACATGTGACCCCCATCTCCGCTGTGACAATGCCACACACGATCGTTTTGTGCAATTAATACAACTCCATTCATTTCAATGGTCGCAAATCTAAAATGCAAGGTAAATAATCTACTTCTTTTCTCTGTCATTTTGTAATTGAAAGGCATCAATTATATATATATATTTTTTATAATAAACTATTTTGAAACTAAAGATAAGCTTATTTCAATAGGTGTTTAAATGTTTTTGATTATCAGAAACATTGACAGCAACAAGCTGTCAAAAGGTCATTGAGGTTGTGTAAAGACACGGGTATTGATTTAAAATGCCACCAATGATGAATTTGCTGATGGCATCTTCGCTTCACAGAAGGACTTTCAGATATAACTAGCGACCAGCTCAGCTGGCCCTTGGTATCTGCATCAGTTTAATGCAGATGCAATGGCATGATTAGGCAATAGGTTAGATTTTGGATGATTTGATCCAATATTTCAGCGAGGAGTTAGTCATAGAGTCAGTGTGGAAACAGGCTCTTGTGCCCAACTTAGCCACACCAAACATTAGGTCCCATCTACTCTAGACCAGCTTGGCCCATATCCCTCTAAACCAGTCCTATCCATGTACCGAAGATAAGACAGGAAAAGCTGGGGTAACTCAGTGGGACAGGCAGCATCTCTGGAGAGAAGGAATGAAAAGCGTGGCTCCACTGTTGGACCACGCCGCCTGCCTGACTACCGCGAGGCAGTGATTGCCGTCACGAGGAGCAGCACCAACATCCACAGCCTCTCTGATCCTCATCACCTTCCTGGCCGATCCCAGGCCTGGACCACCAAAACTGCCACCGACTCTCACCGTCTCCCCAGGACCACCGATGCTACTACCATCGACCCGTTTCTTTACTAGCCCCCCATGCAGGCCTTCACCAGCGACTCCACCAGCCCTCGCCTCTCCACCACCCACCAGCGGGCTGGAACCTTTGCCTTACCAGAATCCCAGGCTCAGCACTAGGCCCACAGCCTGTTAAACATCCTATCCATGTACCTGCCTAATTGCTTCTTTAATGTTGCAAGAGTCCCTGTCTTAACTACCTCTTCTGGTTGCTCATCCATATACCCTGTGTGTGAAAAAGCTACCACTCAGATTCCTATAAAATCTTTCACCTCAAAACTATGCCATCTGGTTCTCGATTCCCCTACTCTGGGCAACAGACTCTGTGTGTCTACCCGATCTATTCCTCTTATGATTTTTATGATTGAAAAATAAAATTAATGAATCTGAGCACTTTATAAAACCTTGGTCAGATCACCAAGAATAGGAAGAATGTGATGGTGCTGGAATTAGTATCAAGGAGATTCACCAGTCTGTCGCCTGAGATGAAGCAGTTCAGTTATGAGGAGGGACTGCAGAAGATAGGTCTGTTTTCTCCGGAATGGAAGAGATTAAGAGGGGGCATGATTGAGATTTAAGCTTTGACAAAGTCCCACACAAGAGATTAGAGTGCAAAATTAGAGCACACGGTATTGGGGGTAGGGTATTGACATGGATAGAGAACTGGTTGGCAGACAGGAAGTAAAGGGTAGGAATTAACAGGTCTTTTTCAGAATAGCAGACTGTGACTAGTGGGGTTTCGCGAGGCTCGGTGCTGGGACCCGTTATAAAAAATATATATTAACAATTTAGACGAGGGAATTAAATGTAACATCTCCAAGTTTGCGGATGAAATAAAGCTGAGGTAGCAGTGTGAACTGCGAGGAAGATGCTGAGGCTGCAGGGTGACGGATAGGTTGGGTGAATGGGCAGATGCAGTATAATATGGATAAATGTGAGGTTATTCACTTTGGTGGCAAGAATAGGAAGGCAGATTATTGCTATTGAGGAAGTACAGCGTAGGTTCACCAGGTCAATTCCCGGGATTCCGGGACTGACACATGATGAAACAATGGGTCGACTGGGCTTGTATTCACCAGAATTTAGAAGAAAGAGAGGGAATCTTATACATAAGATTCTTAAAGGATTGGCAGGCTAGATGCAGGAAAAATGTTCCCGATGTTGGGGGAGTCCAGAACCAGGGGTCATTTTAAGAATAAAGGGTGGACTATTTAGGACTGAGATCTAAATCTGAGATTTTTCACCCAGAGAGTTGCGATTCTGTGGAATTCTCTGCCACAGAAGGCAGGGGAGGCCAATTCACTGGATGTTTTCAAGAGAGAGTTAATTTCGTTCTTAGATCTAAAGGAATCAAGGGATGTGGGGAAAAAAGCAGGAACAGGGTACTGATTAGATGATCAGCCATGATCACATTGAATGGCAGTGCTGGCTTGAAAGGCCGAATGACCTACTTCTGTACCTATTTTTCTGTTTCTATATATAAAATTATGAGCAATATAGATAGGATAGACTGCAGGAAACCTTTCCTCATATCAGATATAGATAAAGCTAGAGAATGCAGATTTAGGGTAAGAGGGGAAAGATTAAGAGGAGATATGTGGAATACCTTCTTCAATTAGAGGGTACACAAAATGCTGGAGAAAATCAGCGGGTGCAGCAGCATCTATGGAGCGAAGGGGATAGGCAACGTTTCGGGCCGAAACCCATCTTCAGCCCGAAACGTTGCCTATCCCCTTCGCTCCATAGATGCTGCTGCACCCGCTGAGTTTCTCCAGCTTTTTGTGTACCCTCGATTTTCCAGCATCTGAAGTTCCTTCTTTAACAATTCTTCAATTAGAGGGTGGTTAGTTCCTGGAAGGCGCTGCCCGAGAAAGTGGTGAAAACTGTGCTGCTGGGAGCTTTTGCTAGGCTTGTTAGGTTTCCAATACTAAGGACTAAGTGCTAGGAGAGGATTTGTATGGATGGGTGTCAATGGTTGCCGAAGACGAGTTGTGCTGAATGATCCATTTCTATGCTGTACAATTGTATGACTGCGACTCAATCCTACATGTTGCAATTTGTCCACTATGCAACCTCTTTCAGTTGTAACTTTTTATATAATCTACAGCACAACTTTGTCTTAGCAGTCAAACTCCATGGTGTCTTTGATCGTAAGCAGGGTAGTCATAGGATACAGAGTGACATCGATCAATTGCTAAGTTCAGCAGGGCAATGGCAGGTAGAAATGAATACTGGCAAGTGTGAAATTATGTATTTTGGGAGGTATCTAATAAGGGTAGACAGATACAATGAATGGTAGGTCCGAGGGTTGGGGGGGGGGGGGGGGGGTTGGGTGTTTGAATTAAGCAACAACAGATAACTTGATGTTCAAGTCCAGAATTTCCTGCAGGTGGCAGCAGACCATGACAAAGTGGTGAAGGTGGCATTGCTTGCCATTATTAGCTCAGGTTGAAATACAAAAGGAGGGAAGACTTGGCACAACTTTTCATTCCAGGTAATATCCTGGAATAACTTTGGCAATGCCTGGAATGAATTGTTTTGGGCATGAGGAAATGTTGAGGGATTGTCTGCATGTGTTTTCCTTGCAGCAAAAGTAGCTTAGGGAACGTTTGACAAAATTAGGAGTGGCAAATGGAGTTTAATTCAGATAAATGTGGTGCATTGCATTTTGGTGAGACAAACTAGGGAAGGACTTCCACAGTCAATATAGGGTTTGAGGGGGTGTTGTAGAAAAGTAAGACCTAGCGATACAGGTATATAGTCCCATGAAAGTCACAACATAGGCAGACAGGGTGGTTAAAAAAAAAAAAAGCAGTTTGGCTTTGGCATATTCTAGATGCACAAGATATTAGAAAAAATAAATCACTTTTGGAATACTGTGTACAGTTCTGGTCCCCTGCTGCAGGAAGGATATAATTAAACTGGAAAGGGTGCAGAAATGATTTGCGAGGATGCTACTGGGTTTGGAGAGTTTGTGTTACAAGGGGAGGCGGGATAGGAGGGGACAAATTTTCCCCTGGAGCGTAAGAGGCTCAGGAGTGACCTTTGAGGTATATCAAATCATGAGGGGCATAGGTAAGGTGAATAGCCACAGTATTTTTAGAAGGGTATGGCAATCTAAAACTAGAGGGTGAAGGTTTAAGGTGAGGTGAAAGATTTAAAAAGGATCCTGAGGGAATTCTAAAAAGGAACTTGTTCCATAGAGTAGCAATGTTACAAAATTTTGAGATTTTAAAAATCAAGTCTGCAATTTATCCCATCAGATAAAGCATAACAAGAAGTTTAATTTGACACCTAATTTACTTTCATATCTTCAGTATTAAGAAAGTTATGGCCATTTTCATGCTCGGAAATGAGTATCTTGCTTCCCATTGCCTTTCAATTGACTTAACTCAAAAGCTGTGATCTGGAAAAATTAAAAGCCCATAACTTTATTAAAAATTAAGAGAACTCAATGAAATTTTCAGTCATTATAGATTGAAGCATTCTGAAACAAATATTAAACAATCTTACTTGGATTACCTGAAATTAAAGTATATAATTAGTTAGTTATCTAATTGTAGCTAATTACAAAATTCAATGAGTAGATCTAAACATCTATCAATTTCTTAAGAAAAGATAAACTTTTTTTTAATTGCCTAAGTGTCCAAATAACATTCACACAATAATCCACAATATAACATAATTTTTAAATCTCATTTTCATGAATTTCTGGGCCAAATGGAAGGAATTTAGTGTTTAATGCCTGTAAATAAATGGCCATTTAAATCAACTAGCGAGTGGGTTTTAGCGGAATGCGGTGGATTGGAACGTTGCGGTTAGCGGTGAAGTCGGGGGGGAAAATACTGGGGGTTCATACATTTTTTGGGGAACCCATTTCGCAACATTAAAATAGTATTTATGCCTCCCAAAAAACCAACTTTTAATAAAAAAATAAAGTATTTACCTTTTTTTCTCCCCTACGGAAAATGCTTCCGGTGGTCTGCGGTCACGGCTTTTGAAGGTGATTTTTAAATTACTCTAGTTAACAAATAACTTAGAGTAATTTAAAAATACCTTAATGGATGAAATGTCGGAGCGATTTTTCTTCCGCAATTAAATCGCCCGACATTCATCGATTATCCTGGTCTGGTGAAAATCGGCACTTTGAGCCCGCCCCCCTCTGACAGGCGCTAAAGTCGCGCACACGGGGAGCGGCAGAAGTGCAGCGCCGCTAAAGGTAAGTTTTGTAACATACCTACATAGAGGAGGTCGTATATGGAATGAACTGCAAATGGAAGTGGTGATGGGGGCTGGATATGGGCCAGCGCAACCAAGTGTGACTAGTTTGGTTAGTCAACTTGGTCAGTATCGACAAATTGAGCCGAAGGGCCTATTTCCGTGCTGTATAATTTATAACTTTGTTTATGTATGGATAGGGAGGATAAGAAACATTTTCCAACCACAGAGGTGACCAAGACCATTTTGTGACTCGAATATAATGGGATTGATATAAAATTAGTGCAAATGGATCCTTCGATGGTCAGTGTGGATTCAGTAAATAGGAAGGGCCTGACTCTGCGCTGCTTGAACGCATGACTGATAACTCTCCCCTCCGACTAGTTTCATCAATAGCATTCTGCAGTCTAGAATAACTTGAGATCAAAAGTAGCTAGCAAAGTCAAGCAAAATTGTTGAATAGCTCTATCTTAATGTGTTTACAGAATTTAGATTCTGAAACTGTTAAATTATGGCAGAGAAACACATACTGTAACAAAAAAATGCAGAATTAAAAACTAAGCAAGGATCTTTCTTATAAGAAAAATAAAATCCTAAAACTTAACAGTCAAATACACTTACAGATATCAGGATCTTTGCTCTTCTTCGTCCTATTACTGAGACTAATTTCAAATACTTTTATATCTGATGAAAGATCGCTGGGGAAATAAAGATATAAAGAATTTAAGAACTCTGCTACATTATGTTCTACATTATGTGTTTTTTCTGATATTATGCTGTGGACTATGTGGAGGAGGACTGGACTTTTTGGTGCCTCCCCTCACAGTGGATTCTGCTGTGGGGGGACGTTTCATGTTGAATCCTATAGTGTAGTGTGTCTTTTTTTTCTTTTATATGGATGTATGGAAATCTAATTTCTTCTCTGTAAAGCACTTTGGCTTCAAAGTGATTTGATTTAAAAAGTGCTATATAAATAATAATTACTTATGCAGACATGCACTTTTTTAGCTAGTGCTGCAGTATGTTGCTAACTTGGGTAAAATAATAGAATTCACTTTATACAGCAGAAATAGGCAAAAGAGAACAGATTTAAGTTTAATTGCAAAATGAGGAAATGCTTTTTTCAACATTAGTATTATTACTCTCTGATTAAGCTAAAATAATCTGATGACAAATTATGCTCGTTTTTCCACCACTTTTAAGGATGGGACTTACTCAAAAATGAATTCTTCAGTCCATACAGGATTCTGGCCTTCCCTGGCATGAGTTTTTGCTACCTGAATACTGTTTAGGTAGATGTTACAGTAAGGATGTGTGAAATATTTCACTGGTAGTTTATGGGCTTCTTCCACATACAAAACCAGACTACTGACCTAAAGGAGAAAAACAATACGTCTATTAAATTAGCAATAATATTGCATTACAACATGGGAAAATAATTTAAATACATATAATAGCTTCCATTTACTGTATAATTAAGGATGGCTCCTGTCCCACAGCTCCAACAACCCAGATTTGATGCTGTCTACATGGAGTCTGCACAGATTTTCCCTAGTGGTCCAGCTTTCCTCACATATCAGAGATGTACTAGTAGGCTAGTTTAAAAGCCCCTGAAGTATCCCTAGTTTGTTGGTGTTAGGATAGTTAGAGGTGATGTGATGCATGTATGAGAGAGAACAGATAAATAAATGAAGGGAAATTGGAATGATGAGATTGCTCCGAGAACTTGTGGAAACTGAACAGGCTGAATGTCATAAGGATATATGCTATCTAGTTCATATTTTCATATTAGATGACAATATTGGAAAACATTCTTCTTGATAGTAATGTGCTGCACAGAGGCTCATAATGTACTCAACCAAAGGAATAAACTAATCCATTATTGCTCGCTAAATATTACTGAGTAGATTGATGTATTATTTTGTAATGAAGAAAGCATATGATAGCATATTATGACTAGAGCTGCTGAATTTTTCCAGCATTTTGTGTTTCTACTTAGGTAATGATTCAATGTTTAACAGTAACCCAAAATGAACTCTATTAAGCTTCTTTTTTTCCTAAAGGGCCTGTGCCACTTAGGCGATTTTTCAGCGGACTGCCGGCGACTGTCATGTTCGTGGCATTTGCCTGAAAAAACGGGAACTGGAACGGCGACTGGACCACACACACCGCAAAGGCGGGAGCCAGGGAAAGCGAGGGGAGCGCTGTCTGAAATTCACACGGTGCAAAGACAAGTTGATACAGACACACACCGCGATGAATAGGAAGGTTAAGACGGCTAGCACAGTGTACTGTAAGTCCTTTAAAAGAGGGGGGGGAGAAGGAGTGAAGGAGAAAGGGGGGGAAGGGGGAAAGAAGGAGTAGAGACACTTTTAAGAAGCCAGACAACTTTTAATAAGCCAGAGATGTACAGCTGTGAAGTTTGGCAGGCATTCAACATTACCGGTCGGTTATCCTTGGTTCTGAAAACTCGTGCTTACGTTTTTTCCCCCCAATGAGCCAATTAAAATGACCGGTCAGCAAAGGTGATTAAGTAAAACTACCTACGACTACCCATAACTACATGGCGACCCCACTACAACTGCAGCTAAGACTACAGGATTATCAAATTTCTCCATGGCGACAAATTTTTGGTTGCAGAAAATTTTTCAACATGTTGAAACATTTACGGCGACCATACTGAGGCTGCGACTAGTTCCCAGAATGTGGGAACTCCTCACGACCAAGAAGGAGACTCAGACACCATCGGCGACCTTGTGGCGAGCACAGAGTCTCGTGCACTCGCCTAAAAAGTTTCCTAAGTGGGAGAGGCCCTTAAGACTTAACATTCTTTCTGCACTAAACTCGTGACTGAAAGGGGACAGGTTGAAAGGCCAGAAAAAAATCATTATTCCACTTAATCATCCTATATGCAATTGAGATAATGTTGACCCTGAATAATAGACAAAAGAAAATATACAATAGGTGCAGGAGTAGGCCATTCAGCCCTTCGAGCCAGCACCACCAATTTATGTGATCATGGTTGATCATCCACAATCAGTACCCCGTTTCTGCCTTCTCCTCATATTCCCTGACTCCGTTATCTTTAAGAGCCCTATCAAGCTCTCTCTTGAAAGTATCCAGAGAACCGGCCTCCACCGCCCTCCGAGGCAGAGAATTCCACACGCTCACACCTATCTGTGTGAAAAAGTGTTTCCTCATCTCTGTTCTAAATGTCTTACCCCTTATTCTTAAACTGTGGCCCCTGGTTCTGGACTCCACCAACATCGGGAACATGTTTCCTGCCTCTAGCGTGTACAAACCCTTAATAATCTTATATGTTTCAATAAGAATCCCTCTCATCCTTCTAAATTCCAGAGTATACAAATCCAGTCGCTCCATTCTCTCAGCATATGACAGTCCGCCATCCCGGGATTAACTTGGTGAACGTACGCTGCAATCCCTCAATAGCAAGAATGTCCTTCCTCAAATTAGGGGACCAAAACTGCACACAATACTCCAGGTGTGGTCTCACTAGGACCCTGTACACTGCAGAAGGACCTCATTGCTCCTATACTCAACTCCTCTTGTCATGAAGGCCAACGTGCCATTCGCTTTCTTCACTGCCTGGTGTACCTACATGCTTACTTTCATTGACTGATGAACAAGGACCCCCAGATCCCGTTGTACTTCCGCTTTTCCCAACTTGACACAATTTAGATAATAATCTGCCTTCCTGTTTTTGCTACCAAAGTGGATAACCTGCCATTTATCCACATTAAACTGCATCTGCCATACATCTGCCCACTCACCCGACCTGTCCAAGTCACCCTGCATTCTCATAGCATCCTCCACACAGTTCACACCGCCACCCACATGGGTCATCTGCAAATTTGCTAATGTTACTTTGAATCTGTTCATCTAAATCATTGATGTATATTGTAAATAGCTGCGGTCCCAGCAGAGCGATACCCTACTAGTCACTGCCTGCCATTCTGAAAGGGACCTGTTAATCCCTACTCTATGTTTGCTGTCTGCCAACCACTTCTCTATCCATGTCAGCACTCTACCCCCAATACCATTTGCCCTAATTTTGCCCACTAATCTCCTCTGTGGGACCTTATCATATGCTTTCTGAAAGTCCAGGTACACTATATCCACCGGCTCTCCCTTGTCCATTTTTCTAGTCACATCCACAAAAAATTCCAGAAGATTAGTCAAGCATGATTTTCCCTTCGTAAATCCATGCTGACATGGACTGATCCTGCTACTGCTATCCAAATGTGCCACTATTTCATCTCTTATAATTGATTCCAGCATCTTTCCCACCACCGATGTCAGGCTAACTGGTCTATAATTCCGTTTTCTTCCCCCCGACTTTCTTAAAAAGTGGGATAACATTAATTATCCTCCAATCCACAGGAACTGATCCTGAATCTATAGAACATTGGAAAATGAACACCAATGTGTCCATGATTTCCAGAGCCACTTCCTTAAGTACCCTGGGATGCAGACCATCAGGCCCTGGGGATTTATCAGCCTTCAATCCCATCAGTCTACCCAACACCATTTCCTGCCTAATGTGGATTTCCTTCAGTTCCTCCGTCACCCCAGATCCGCTGGACACTAGTACATCAGGAAGATTGTTTGTGCCCTCCTTAGTGAAGATGGATCCAAAGTACCTGTTCAACGTATCTGCCATTTCCTTGTTCCCCATAATAAATACACCTTTTTCAGTCTTCAAGGGTCCAACTTAGGTCTTAATTAAATGTTTCCTCTTCATATACCTAAGGAAGCTTTTACTATACTCCTTTATATTTTTGGCTAGCGTACCTTCGTACCTCATCTTTTCTCCCCGTATTCCCTTTTAGTTATCTTCTATTGCTCTTTAAACATTACCCAATGCTCTTGCTTCCCGCTCATCTTTGCTATGTTGTACTTCTTCTCTTTTATTTTTATACAGTCCCCGACTTCCCTTGTCAGCCACGGTCGCCCCTTACTCTCCTTGGAATCTTTCTTCCTCTTTGGAATGAACTGATCCTGCACCTTCTGTATTATTCCCAGAAATACCTGCCATTGTTGTTCCATTGTCATCCCTGCTAGGGTAATATTTCCAGTCAATTTTGGCAAACTCCTCCCTCATGACTTCATAGTCCCCTTTGTTCAACTGTGACACGACACCTCCGATTTACCCTTCTCCCTCTCAAATTGTAGATTAAAACTTACCATATTATGGTCACTACCTCCTAATGGCTCCTTAAACTGTGGAATTCTCTCTCATTGGGTGTTGGAGGCAGGTTCTCTGGATGCTTTCAAGAGAGAGCTAGATAGGGCTCTTAAAAATAGCGGAGTCAGGGGATATGGGGAGAAGGCAGGAACGGGGTACTGATTGGGGATGATCAGCCATGAGCACATTTTGAATGTCGGTGCTGGCTCGAAGGGCCGAACGGCCTACTCCTGTACCTATTGTCTATTGTCAAGTACCCTTATCAAATTCAGTTCATTACACAACACTAAATCCAGAATTGCCTTCTCCCTGGTAGGCCCCAGTACGAGCTGCTCTAAGGATCCATCACAGAGGCAGTCCACAAACTTCCTTTCTTCGGGCCCAGTACCAACCTGATTTACCCAGTCAACCTACACGTTGAAATCTCCCATAACAACTGTAGCATTACATTTAAGACACGCCAATTTTAACTCTTGATTCAACTTGCACACTATATCCAGGGTACTGTTTGGGGGTCTGTAGATAAGTTCCATTAAGGCATTTTTACCCTTAGAATTCCTTAGTTCTATCCATGCTGACTCCACATCTCCTGTTTCAATGTCACCCCTTGCAAGGGACTGAATTTCATTCCTCACCAACAGAGCTACCCTACCTCCTCTGCCCACCTGTCTGTCTTTTCGATAGGATGTACACCCTTAAATATTCAGTTCCCCGCCCTGGCCCTCTTGCAGCCATGTCTCTGTAATTCCCACAACAACATACTTTCTAATTTCTAACTGAGCTTCAAGCTCATCCCCTTTATTTCTTACACTTTGCGCATTCATATACAACACTTTGACTTTGGTATTCACCTCCCCTCTCACTCTCCCCTCTCCTCTCGCCCTATTGGCCCCGACCTTACTCTCTCATGCCTTCTTGAACTTTCCTTCCCATTAATTCAGGAGTCTTTTTTAACTTTTCCTGGACTCACTTCCCCTTTAACTCCATCTTTATACTCCCAATTTGTCAATTCCTCCCCCCCCACTATTTAGTTTGAACCCACACATATGATTAGCAACTGTGATGGTGTCATTCAAGATCCAAGGATACTTGTTGTTTATCAAGCTTGACCTCAACCTGGACATTGAGTGAAAATCTTTCACAAATGCTTTGGGATCTGAAAGTAATCTGAAGTGCCACGAGGGCCGTCCACATAAATGCAGATTCCTAGTGATGCTGGTATTCCTGGTAAATCCACATGCCAGTTCTGGCTCATCATCAGTACCACAGGAAAAGTTAATGAAGCCGACTCTTCTTCAGGAGGGGAAGTATACTCCCGTCGTCAAGTCCTTTAAAAACCCCGGAAACTTCTATGATGCAATAAGCTCAAATTTCTCAACTATTCCTCCCAAAAAAAACCCTTTTCATCCATCAATTGAGACAACCTTCTATGAGTGGTCTCCGTTGCAATGATGGTGACCCTCAATGACAACTAAAATTGTAGGCGGTACCCCAAAGGAGGACCTCAACAAAGAAATGTTGCACAGGTGTCTCATTATTATACTCCATCCCTTTATTTACTGGAGGTACTTGCATATTAATCTGTGCTTCTGTATTATTCTGTACAGCAACATTCAGTAGACTCACTCCATTTAAACAATATTGTGCTTTCCACTTTTTCTTACTGACGATATGAAAACTGAGATACAGCACAGATGAGCAGCAGCTACTCAAAATGATCCAGTGACAAGTAAGCAGAGTGCAAAAGTGACCTTGAATGCAACTAGCAGAGTAATCAGGTATGGATGCGAGCCTGTGGGGAAAAATGCACATCTCTGCGACAGCTACCCTGGTAAAGAATAACTACATAGCCAATTCTACAGAGGTCGCAATTAAATTGTGCGATTTGGTAACAATGCTTTCTGCCTTGAATACTTTGACACTTTAGGGATTTTACGTTTTAGAATTAATAGGTTCCAAAAAGGCTGTGGTGCAGCTTATGCAAATGATAGTGCAAACTCACTTTTAAATAGAATATTTGCAGTTCACAACAGTATGATCAGGTTGGCCTATAAATGACATGGCAGCTTTGCAAGAAAGTCACTAAATTGCATCTGATAATGCAAAAAATCCAACATGGTTTGAAAACTGACATCCACGTGTCAACAAGCAAAACAAATCACCATACAAGGGTCGATCACTTCAGGGGCTGCCTGGTTGAAATTTGAGTAATTCAAATAATCTATAAATGGTACTCTGTGCTTCTGAAAAGAACATCAACTTTGAAATACATAATGCCAACTTTGAAACGCTTAATTGTTGTCTTTCTTTCCAGCATTACTCGTAGTATCTCTCACTCTTAATTTCATTTTTTGGGATGCTGCCGTTCTCCAGATATTTTTTTAAGCTCCCCAGAGATGAGTCATTACGAATAAGTAAACTTGGTATCCATGTTTAAAAATATGCAAATGCCCTCAGTAGTTAAGTAGTCATTTAATTTAGCAAAATTGGAATTTAAGAATGCCATAACAGTTTAGATACAGGGACAACATGCATCATAATATGCAAAAAATAGTAACCAGATATCCTGCAGATATAACCAAAGTCAAGATTACTGTTTACAAATCAAAGGATATTTGGTGGAGGCTTAATTAAGATGGGGTGGGGAATACAGGAGGATATGACTTGAAATTGGTGATTTCAATGTTTATCCCATTGCGTTGTAAGCTTACCATCTTCAGTTTATTGTTCCACCACTAAGCTATCCTAGTTTGCGTCTCTATACTTCATTGTGCTGCGCAAACAATTACCCAATTTTCATAGCTTCCTCCTCCCCTTCCTGCTGATGCTAATAGTTGGTAGACTCCAGACACATTTTAGGGTTAAAATCTGCAGCTAACCTCTACTTTCCAATAGTTTTGGCAAACCTTGTCAGCCACCAACTAGAGTTTTTTTTAAAATGCCGTTTTTAATTAACTAAAATGCAATAGCTTGAGATGACATGGATGCAAGTCAAGAGAAAGAAAAATGAATGCAAGGCAACTGTTTCAATGTACGTATATAAAAAGTAATACATGATGACAGGTATTGTTGATCTGAAGTCAAGTTGAGCTTGACAAATTCAATTCGTTTTTTTTAGATTTTTAAAAAAAATTTAATTTATTAGAAGTACATTACATTTTAATGGTACCTTTTTACAGGTTCCCAGAATTATTAAAACATTCTTTGCACAACTTCCTTTTTTTTTAGAAAGAAATGAGAAAGAAAGAAGTATCAAAGAGTAAAGAATAGTCTAGTGAGTGTAGTGTAAAGAAAGAGATAAGTGAGAAAGTGAAGCAGAAAGGAGATTCTCACATGCCACAAGTCGATATATATATATATTTTTTGTTCTTAATCATATTTCAAACCCAGAATTTTTAATTTTATGATGTTATTACACCCCATGAATCCACAAGATCAATAAATGGAGACCAACTCATTAAGAATTGGTCTTTTTTTTCTATTAGGAGTCTCATTTCTTCCAAATGGGCAGTTTCCAACATATTACCAATCCACATTTTGAGTGCTGGTATAGTAGCCTTTTTCCAGAATTTGAGTACGAGTTTTTTCGCTATTATTAAACCATAATTAATAAATGAGATTTGGGATATATTTAATTTGTTTCCATCTCCTAATACTCCAAATATAATCATTTCCATGCTAGGTTCCATTTTTATCTTAAATAAACTAGTGAAAATATCAAATATATCACACCAAAATCTTTGAAGTTTTGTGCAAGAAACGAAAGAATGTAAAGTTGGCATTTTGAGAAAGGCATTTATCACAGATGGGAGAAATATTTGAATACAATTTATTCAACCTAACTTTTGAATAATATAATCTGTGTAATATTTTAAATTGAATTAAATTATGTCTAGTGTTAATCGAACATTTATGTATATATATCAAATACCTCTCCCATGTTTCTATAGAGATTTTTATCATTAAATCTTTTTCCCAGTCTTCTCTAATTGCCTCTGTTGATGGCAATTCTCTATTAAGAATACTGTTATATAGATATTATATTAATTTTTGTGAGTCCGCCTTAATATTCATTGCTTCTTCCAGTGGATCTGTCGTTATATTCTTAAATCTTGGTATATTTTTTTTATAAAGTCACATATCTGTAAATATTTAAAGTATTGGTTATTATTCAGATTAATTTTTAATTTTAATTGTTGAAATGATAATAAATTTCCCATTTCATACATGTCACCCAACTTTTTAATTACCAATCTTTCCCATTGTCTATATGTTTTATCCATAAAAGAAGGTTTAAATACTGGATTATTCACTATTGGTGTTAATGATGATAAGTTTCTTAATTTTAAAGTTAATTTTATTTGTTTCCAAATTCGAATTATATTGTGTATGATTGGATTCTTCTTATATAATATATTATTCAATTTTATCGGGGAGAAGAGGATCGCTCCTAAATCGTAAGGAAAACAATCCTCTTTCTCCATTCTTATCCATTCCATCTGTTGAGAAGGACAATCCAACCAATAAATAATATTCTTAATATGCACTGCCCAATAATAATATAAAAAATTAGGCAGTGCAAGTCCCCCTACATCTTTAGGTTTACACAAATGATTTCTTTTAATTCTATGTGCTTTGTAGTCTCATATAAAAGTAGTAATATTAGAGTCTAGTTTAAAAATATATATTTTGGTATATTTATTGGTATGGATTGAAATAAATATATTATTTGTGGTAGCACTATCATTTTTATAGCATTTATTCTGCCAATTAATGATAGTGGTAGCGCTTTCCAAAATTTAATCAGAGCGTTCAATTTATTTAACAAAGGACTAAAATTAGCGTTTAATAATGATTTATATCTTCTGGTAACTTGAATATCTAAATACTTAAATTTTTCCGTTGCAACTTTAAATGGAAATTTTAATAGATGATTCGCTTTCTGGGGCTGTAATGACATAATTTCACTTTTATTCCAACTTATTCTATATCCAGAAAAGGAGCCAAATTCCTCTATTACATTTAATACATTTGGGATACTCGTTTCTGAATTTCTAATATATAAAAGTATATCATCCGCGTATAATAACATTTTATTATTAGAGTCCTTAGTACTGTATCCCTGAATATTCGGATGTGTTCTTATCCTTTCAGCCAGTGGTTCTATCATAAGGGCAAATAGCAGGGGTGATAATACACATCCCTGCCCATTGCCTCGTGATAATTGGAATTTTGGAGACAACATATTATTAGTTAATATTCTTGCTGTTGGATTATCATATAATAATTTTACCCATCTAATAAAATTATCTCCCGTATTAAATTTTTGGAGTACTATGTATAAATACTGCCACTCTACCTGGTCAAATGCTTTCTCTGCGTCCAAAGATATAACTGGTAAGTCTTCCTTTTCCCCTTTATGTGAATACATTATATTAAAAATTCGTCTCAAATTGTTAAATGATTGTCTTTTGGGTACAAACCCAGTTTGGTCCTGGTTTATCAATTTATTAATATATTCGCTCAATCTTCTTGCTAAAATCTTGGCTAAAATTTTTCGATCTGTATTTAAAAGTGATATAGCTCTATACGAGCCCGGATCTTCCAGATCTTTATCTTTTTTTGGAATAAGCGTTATTGTAGATTCTGCTAAAGTTTCTGGTAATTTCTTTTCGGTAAAAGCATAGCTATATAATTTAAGTAATCGTGGGACCATTAACTCCTGAAACCTTTTATAGAATTCATTATTAAAACCATCAGGCCCTGGTGTCTTCCCATTTTTCAGTAATTTTATTGTTTCTCTTATTTTTTCACTTGTAATCTGAGCTCATAATTCCTCTTGTTCTAAGATATCCAATTTTGGCAAGTTATAAATTTTTTAGATAAGTGTAATTTTATTGTCTTCAATGTTAGTTTTAGATGTATATAAATTTTGATAAAATTGAGCAAACCTTTTGTTAATGTCCTTGGGTACAGTTAACAATTCCCCATTCTCTGATTTAATTTTACTAATTGTTTTTTCCTTTTCTTGCTTCTTCAATTGTCTTTTCTTTAGATTTTTACACACTCAATAGTAGTTTGAGTTTCAGAAGCCTTTCAATATATTTTTTGAAAATCAGTTTGCTCAAAAACAGTTAATTTAAAACATCCAGTGTTGGTGTTTGATGAAAAAATAGCAATTTTGTTGGCAGAGATGAATACAAATAATGATAAAAGAAAATGTTTCACTGATCATGGAAATCTATACAAAATAAATGCAAGAAATACTGAGTAGATCAGACAGCATTTGTGGAGGACATTTCAGGTTGCTAACTTATCAGAACTAGAGAAAAAAAGAGATAAAAGTAGTTTTAAGAGGTTAAGGGGTAAGTGGTCAAGAGAAATATGAAAAGTAGGCCATTAACCATTTCAGCCTGCATCACAACATGAGAACAGTGCTGACTGGATTTCAGCTTTTACACTTCTTTCTCTAGCTCTCCCAATACCTTTGGCTTTCTTTATAGATTAAAAACTGTCGATCAGAATGTATTGGAGGACTCTACACCTAGTCTCTATCGTAGAAAATTCCAAACCAACATGAATATCAGAAGTTTCTCATCTCCATATTAAATGGGCAACCTTTCATTCTAAAATTATGCCCCATAGTTCTAGATACCTCACTGAGGAAATATCCACTTAGCATCCACAAACATTTATAATAGTGGGCAACGCAATAAATCTTGATGCACAAATGACCTTGAAGTGCAGTGAAAGAAAATGCGTAACAGGGGAAAATGGGGGAATTAGTTCAGGTACATTTCTCGTCTTTCTTGAAAAACAATCTCATCAATAGATTTGGCAGCCAAGGGCTTAATATGAAAATAAATAATTATTGCTGCTGATGACAATGGGCTAACAATCACACGGATAACGGATCACCTACTCAGTTCAAATATGTTTGGGAAACCAAGAACGTAAGTATTGTAGTTTCTGTCATTACGGTACATTTTTTTAATTGAAATATTGTATCAGTTTCTACAGAGGTAACAAAGTTGATGAAATGATCTTCGTGTATATGATTGCGTAATCACAAGTTAGGCAAGGGATTTTTTAGTCGTGCATCTAAAAATGGGACTTCAGAGTGTTCTGTTAGTTTAGTTTTTAGTTTAGGTATAGCATGGACTCGGGCAGTTCGGTCCACTGCGTCCACGGCAAACATCAATCACCTGATCACACTAGTTCTAGGTTATCCTGCTTTTCGTCCACTGCCTACACACATGGGGCAATTTGGAGGCCAATTCACCTACAAACTCGCACGTCTTTCGGATGCGAGAGGAAACGCACAGGGAGAACATGCAAACTCCATAAATACAGCACCAGAGGTCGGGATGGCACCGGGGTCTCTGGCACTGTGAGGCAGTGGCTCTTCCAGCTGTATCACTGTGTCCCCAAATGTCTAACAAAATTAAAATGTTAATTTTGGTTATTTGCAGAGTCCTATGTACTATAAATTGATCTTTGTGTGACATGATTTGCAGCAATGTAAATAATTTCTTCTTTTTACCTGCCGAAGACGTTTATTGGAAGCAGGTGCCAGAGGTTTCTTCAAATTATTGCAAAATGCCTGCAGACATTTCATCCAGTCCTACCAAAGAAAAACAAATTTATTGTGCATAACACTAATTCATCCCTGGCTACATTATCAACTTTTATTCAAATATCGGGCAGATTTTTTTACAGTATCAGTGGAAGCTGATACAATAACAACATTAAAAATACATTTGGACATGGACAGTAAAGGTTTAAAGAGACACAGGCCAAACATAGATAATGGGACTGGCTCAGGTGGCGCATCTTGATAAATGTGGACAAGTTGGACCACAAAAGCCGTTTCCACAAACAGCTAAAAATCTAGATTTCTAATTTTTTTCTTCATTCAAAGTTCACAATTCGTTTGGTGCTGTTGATGTTCCTTGTTCAAATCACAGAATGACCAGGGAGAAACCCAAGCAAAAGGAGCTCATTCAGAACAGTATTGAGATACATAGTGGAGGGATGACAGTTTTGTAGCTTAGTTTATTAATACTCTTTTGAGATGTTACAAAGTTAAAGCAATTTAATATTCAAACATTTTACCTGTGCTTGTTCTGGAGTTTCTGTTGCAAAATAGAAGATATATTGGTCTTCGCTAAAGTGCTGCACTACGATTTGAAAACAGTTTGGCCTACAGGAAAGAAATGACAATAACCAAATTAATCCATGAATGTGAAGCTTATACTGTCACAACTGGAAAGCAAATACCACCAAATATAAAGAAAATATGATGACATATTTAACAATACTCCATAGATGCATATTTCTTCAGTTGCTACATTGTTTTTCAAAAACTGAATTTAGAATACTGGCATAGCAGTAAAGGGGGTTCATAAACTTATTTCACTAGGTTTCTCTGCTGTGAAATTAGTGAGAACCAACAAACAACAGAATAAAGTACCTCTACTAGAAAAAAAGATGACATCTATACAATTGAAAGAGGTAAAAAAAGATGGATTTAAATGTTTTTATTAAAATATATTAAAAATAAAGATCTTAATATATTACTTTTTGCCAGGGTGATTATTTCTTTTATAACATCCCCAAATTAAGAGGAAACTTAGGACATCAAACCAAGCACAACTGTACTTTCAAAGAAACAGAGCAGGTACGATGGACTTCATTGATTTTGAGAAGCTGAGCAATGCACCACCAGCTGTATTAAAGGCTTAAGCAGAAAACCGGCCATCAGGAAAATAATAATCTCCGAGGCCTAATCAGATGCATCCAAGGACATTGTGGGAAGCTAGAAAATAAATTGCAGGAGCCCTGATGGAATGCAGATATATGGGACTGCAGATGCTGGTTTACAAGAGGGGGGGGAGATGTAGAAAGAAACAGTGAATAAACCTGGAAGAGATGAGTGGCAGGACAAAAGCTAGCAGACAATGGTGATATAGGTGAGGGAGTTTTTTGATAAGCAGATGTACAAATTATCATTAAATACATAGAAAATAGGTGCAGGAGTAGGCCATTCGGCCCTTCGAGCCTGCACCGCCATTCAGTGTGATCATGGCTGATCATCCAACTCAGTATCCCGTACCTGCCTTCTCTCCATACCCCCTGATCCCTTTAGCCACAAGTGCCACATCTAATGCCCTCTTAAATATATCCAATGAACTGGCCTCAACTACCTTCTGTGGCAGAGAATTCCAGAGACTCACCACTCTCTGTGTAAAGAATGTTTTCCTCATTTCGGTCCTAAAGGAATTCCCCCTTATCCTTAGACTGTGACCCCTTGTTCTGGACTCCCCCAACATCGGGAACAATCTTCCAGCATCTAGCTTGTCCAACCCCTTAAGAATTTTGTAAGTTTCTATAAGATCCCCACTCAATCTTCTAAATTCCAGCGAGTACAAGCCGAGTCTATCCAATCTTTCCTCATATGAAAGTCCTGACATCCCAGGAATCAGTCTGGTGAATCTTCTCTGTACCCCCTCTATGGCAAGGATGTCTTTCCTCAGATTTGGAGACCAAAACTGTACGCAATACTCCAGGTGTGGCCTCACCAAAACCCTGTACAACTGCAGTAGAACCTCCCTGTTCCTATACTCAAATCCTTTTGCTATGAATGCTAACATACCATTTGCTTTCTTCACTGTCTGCTGCACCTGCATGCCTACTTTCAATGACTGGTGTACCATGACACCCAGGTCTCGTTGCATCTCCCCCTTTCCTAATCTGCCACCATTCAGATAATAGTCTACCCTCATGTTTTTGCCACCAAAGTGGATAACCTCACATTTATCCACATTATACTGCATCTGCCATGCATCTGCCCATTCACTCAGCCTATCCAAATCACCCTGCAGCCTCCAAGCATCCTCCTCACACCCAACTATACCCCCCAGCTTGGTATCATCTGCAAATTTGGAGATGTTGCATTGAATTCCCTCATCCAAATCATTAATATATATTGTAAAAAAGCTAGGGTCCCAGCACTGAGCCTTGCGGCACCCCACTAGTCACTGCCTGCCATTCTGAAAAGGACCCGTTTACTCCTACCCTTTGCTTCCTGTTTGCTAGCCAGTTCTCTATCCACATCAATACTGAACCCCCAATACCGTGTGCTTTAAGTTTGTATGCTAATCTCTTATGCGGGACCTTGTCGAAAGCCTTCTGAAAGTCTAGATATAACACATCCACTGGTTCTCCCTTATCCACTCTACTAGTTACATCCTCAAAAAATTCTATCAGATTTGTCAGACATGATTTACCTTTCGTAAATCCATGCTGACTTTGTCCAATGATTTCACCACTTTCCAAATGCGCTGCTATCCCATCTTTAATAACTGACTCTAGCAGTTTCCCCACTACCGATGTTAGACTAACTGGTCTGTAATTCCCCGCTTTCTCTCTCCCTCCTTTTTTAAAAAGTGGGGTTACATTAGCTACCCTCCAATCCTCAGGAACTACTCCAGAATCTAAGGAATTTTGAAAAATTATCACTAATGCATCCACTATTTCTGTGGCTACCTCCTTGAGTACTCTGGGATGCAGACTATCTGGCCCTGGGGATTTATCGGCCTTCAATCCGTTCAATTTACCCAACACCACCTCCCAGCTAACCTGGATTTCACTCAGTTCCTCCATCTTATTTGACCCCCGTTCCACTGCTATTTCCGGCAGATTATTTATGTCTTCCTTAGTGAAGACAGAACCAAAGTAGTTATTCAATTGGTCTGCCATGTCCTTGTTCCCCATGATCAATTCACCTGTTTCTGACTGCAAGGGACCAACATTTGTTTTAACTAGTCTCTTTCTCTTCACATATCTATAAAAAATTTGCAGTCAGTTTTTATGTTCCCTGCCAGTTTCCTTTCATAATCTATTTTCCCTTTCCTAATTAAGCCCTTTGTCCTCCTCTGCTGGATTCTGAATTTCTCCCAGTCCTCCGGTAGGCTGCTTTTTCTGGCAAATTTGTATGCCTCATCTTTTGTTTTTATACTATCCCTGATTTCCCTTGTTATCCATGGATGCACCACCTTCCCTGATTTATTCTTTTGCCAAACTGGTATGAACAACTTTTGTACTTCATCCATGCAGTCTTTAAATACCTTCCATTGCACATCCACTGTCAACCCTTTAAGAATCACCTGCCAGTCTATCTTGGCCAATTCACATCTCATACCTTCAAAGTTACCTTTGTTCAAGTTCAGAACCCTTGTTTCTGACTTAATTTTGTCACTCTCCATCCTAATGAAGAACTCAACCATACTATGGTCACTCTTGCCCAAGGGGCCACGCACAACAAGACTGCTAACTAACCCTTCCTCATTACTCAATACCCAGTCTAGAATAGCCTGCTCTCTCGTTGGTTCCTCCACATGTTGGTTGAGAAAACTATCCCGCATACATTCCAGGAAATCCTCTTCCTCAGCACCCCTGCCAATTTGATTCACCCAATCTACATGCAGATTGAAGTCACCCATTATAACCGTGTTACCCTTATTGCACGCATTTCTAATTTCCTGTTTGATGCCATCCCCAACTCCAATACTACTGTTAGGTGGCCTGTACACAACTCCCACTAGCGTTTTCTGCCCCTTAGAGTTTCGCAGCTCTACCCATATCGATTCCACATCCTCCACGCTAATGTCCTTCCTTTCTATTGCATTAATCTCCTCTCTCACCAGCAACGCTACCCCACCTCCTTTTCCTTTTCGTCTATCCCTCCTGAATATTGAATATCCCTGGATGTTCAGCTCCCAGCCTTGGTCATCCTGGAGCTATGTCTCCGTGATCCCAACTATAGCATAGTCATTAATCGCTATCTGCACCTTCAACTCATCCACCTTATTACGAATGCTCCTCGCATTGAGACACAAAGCCTTCAGACTTGTTTTTACAACACTCTTACTCCTTATACAATTATGTTGACAGGTGAAGTATCAGATGATTGGAGGGTGGTAAGTAGGTAGCAGGCCCCCTTCGGTCATGACTGACCATGGGTGATGCATCGTGGTCAGATGCAAGCCTGGGCGAGGGTGGTCAATGTGCATCTATTTAAGAAGGGTTGCAAGGAAAAGCCCGGGAACTATAGACCAGTGAGCCTAATGGGATACTGAGTTGGATGATCAGCCATGATCATATTGAATGGCGGTGCAGGCTCGAATGGCCTATTCCTGCACCTAATTTCTATGTCTGTGGTTGGCAAGTTACTGGACAGGATTCTGACCAACACAATCCAGTCAACATGATTTTCTACATGGGAGATAATGTCTCACAAATCTGATTACATTTTTTTAAGTATCAGTAAAAGAGGTGGGTATATGGAATGAGTTGTCAGAGGAGGTAGTTGAGGCAGGTACAATGACAACGTTTAAAAGACACTTGGATGAGTACATGGAAAGGAAAGATTCAGAGGGATATGGTCCAAATGGGACTAGCTTAGATCACGTGTCTTCGTAAGCATGGACCAATCAGGCTGAGGGTCTGTTTCCATGCTGTATGACTCCTTGACTTTAAACTCCAAATTGCTACAAACAATTGAGTATAACAACACCCCATTCCTCTAACAAGATGGGGACTTGGTGCTGCCCCATTTGCAGATTTTGTGGACCATTGGATGCTATTATAATTAATAATCCAATACATTTTAATTCAAATTTAAAAATATATTACACAGTAGTGTATTTTCCAGCAAACTTGTTAAGTTTGAAAGGAGCAGGACCTCAGTGTACCAGGTGTTCAGTGGCACCCAGTGAACAAGATGTTGAAACATCAGATTGGATCGGATAGTGATATTCAATTTTTTTTACAATATGCAAGTAATAATTCAGTGAGTTCTTCCGATCTTTGCCAGGGTGATTATTTATTTTATAACATCCCCAAATTAAGAGGAAACTTAGGTCATCAACCCAAGCACAACTGTACTTTCAAAGAAGGTACGATGGACTTCATTGATTTTGAGAAGCTGAGCAATGCACCACCAGCTGTATTAAAGGCTTAAGCAGAAAACCGGCCATCAGTAATCTGGTACAATCTCCCAATTTAAACAAATGTACACATTTAATCTCTCCTCTGCATCTTTTGGTCAAAAGGAAACAGGAAATATTGGTCTAATTGCTTCTGTGCATTGTAAACTCAATGCTACATCCAAATCATTATAGGATTAGATAGAATTGTTATTTTATCACCAAGTTTTGACACAAGATGATAGGGTCCCAGTCCAGCAATAGCATTAGTGAGGTTCTTATAATCCCAGGAGAATTTAAAGATTAACTTTCCCAGAATAATGCTAGAGTTCCCTGTAACTTAAGACTCAAGAAGTGGCCAGTGGCATAGAACAACCACAAAATCTCAGTTAATGTTCCCCCCCAACCCACATTTTCATAATATTGAGAAAGTAGATTACAGAACTGATTTTCTAAATAAGTGCTTCTTAAGTGGCTTTTGAAATGCAGTAACTACATGTTCAGTTCCAATATTGATCAACTTTGTGTCAAAATTAGTTTGCAATATCTAGTTATACTAAATTGTACACAAACTTTATTTTCTTAGCACACAACTGAAAACAAAACCAAAGAGTGCTAAAATCTAATTTCCATTCCCAGGTATAATACTGGTAGTTCTTTGGGCTAAAAGAGGATATAAAATACGGCAGGTGTCCCTGAAGGAATTTCAGAAAACGTGGAAGCATATTTTAGTTTAGAGATGCAGCGCAGAAACAAGCCCTTTGGCCAACTGGGTCCGCGCCGACCAACGATCCCCACACATTAACACTATCCTACACCCACTAGGGACAATTTTTACATTTACCAAGCCAATTAACCTATAAACCTGTACGTCTTTGGAGTGTGTGAGGAAACCGAAGATCTCGTATACATTTTAATATCCAACTTCATCTCCTTACTTACTGAAGAGGTGAACTATTGCACTGTGGCAAAATGTTTGAAATCAATGCAGGAATTTATTTTTAAAGGGTGGTGGAAGTATGGAACAAGCTGCCAGAGGAGGTAGTTGAGACGGGAATATCCTAACATTTAAGAAGCAGTTAGACAGGTACATGGATGACAGGTTTGGAGGGATATGGACCTAATGCTGACAGGTGGGACTAGTGCAGCTGGGACATGTTGGTAGTTCTTTGGGCTAAAAGAGGATATAAAATCTCTTCGAAGGGCCTATTTCCACACTGTATCACTCTATGACTCGATAAACAAGGTAAAATGACAGGAGGAAGCATTTGTCTGTGTAGATTAATCAAGATGAAAAGATGCCAACTGTTAATTATTTTTTGATCGCAATCTGATATAGAAGACATGCTTAGAGGTTTGTCAAAAGACATGTAAAGGAACATTTTCCATTTGAACTACCATAGAATGCTCCCCATGATAATTAGGATAGGTATGGACATAGCAAAGGGAATGTAAAAAAAAAACCCATCATGCATAGAGCTTTTAAGATCAAGTTCATAAATATTATTCACCTGCCAAACAGACTGTCGTGAACTCCATACACAGTGCAAACACTGAGGTCAATTAATCCTTTTGGCTTTGTTGCTCTCTTTTCACTTTCAAAATAGATTAGCTGGGAGTTATTCCCCTCCAAAATGAAGTACAAGTTTTTCCACCGTTTACTTTTGCCTGGAATAAACATTCAAGATTTGCATTTAGTTTTAAAGTGACATTTCAACATTAGTTTGGTATCACAATGTAGCTGGATCTCATAAGCTGGTGGTACTAAGCTCAATTGGAGTCTTATTCAAACCAATCATTAAGAGAGAAAATAAAACAAAGGAGAAATGTTACATTTTGCATTAAAATTCAGTATCATTCAGCTGAATTAGATGAAGTTCGCAATTTGAGGTAGATTGAGCAAGGATGAACCAAACAGTTTATGTTCCAAAGAAAACATCTGTTGATCAAATTTACCACCCGCAAGTTGATTGCAGGTTCAGCATGTCCACCGGAAGTGGCGGCGCTGCCTGGCAGCTGCGGCTCGCCTGCAGTCCGTCTGTTTTTTCTTTTTGTCGTTGTTTTGCTTATGTCTGTTTTAGTTTAGTTTAGTTTAGTTAGTTTATTAGATTGTGTAAGTATGGGGGGGGGGGGGGGTGGGAGAAACATGGTTTAGTCTCTTCCTTCGGAGGGATAAGACCTTTTCTTGTCGTGTCCCCCGTCTCCGTCTGCGCTGAGGCCTAATGGCGGAGCTGACGGCCTCGGGCGGCGTTTGCGGCAGCGGCAGATCCGGCAGCGACCCGACTGGCCCGACCTGGCAGCAGCAGCGGCCTGACTTGGAGCTGTGGCGGCACTCCGGTGTTCCGGTAGCGGCCCGACTTGGAGCTGTGGCCTGACTTTGGAGCTGTGGCGGGGTTCTGGCGTTTCGGCAGCGCGGCTTCCGAGGCCCGGCCGCGGGCCCAGTGGATGACATCGTCGGGAGCTCGCAGGTCACAGGTTGGTGACCTGTTTTCTGGAGCTCCCGCAACAACAGCTGCGTCCGCTGGACTGGAGGGCGGCAGCTTCGGCAGCTTTGACCGCCCCAGGCCGCGGAGTTTGAATCGGCCCGTTCGCGGAGCTGGATTCAGCTGAGGGACTGATTCACTTACCAACACCTGGCAGGGTCACAACATCGGAGGCCTGGATCTCCGCAGCGCAGAGGGAGAACAAGGAGGGAAGAGACAAAGACTAAGACTTTTGCCTTCCATCACAGTGAGGAAGTGTTTGGTGAACTCACTGTGGTGGATGTTAAATTTGTGTTTATTGTGTGTTTTTGTTACTTTTAATATATGTATGACTGCAGGCACGAAATTTCGTTCAAACCGAAAGGTCTGAATGACAATAAAGGTAATCTGATCTGATAAACCACACACCATAATCTATCCATCCTCAAGTGAAAGGAAACTTACCCAAATTCCCAACAAAATGTTCCATTAAAAAGAAACACAGTATATTGGGTGAAAGGGACAGAGTTCCAAGGAATATACAAAAAGGAACTAAGTCACTATTTTTGCATAATATGCAGTGATCCATGCAGTACAATATTTAAGCATGGATGTTGGCAATGAGATGGTTAAGTAAGGAGAAAGTAAGTTGCACAAATCAATTAGGCAAATAAAATTACAGACCAGGCAGGTCAGATGCCAAATTGCAGTTACACTTCATGGAGGCTAATGGAAATCGTTGTAATCCATTCATCGGCCCCCCGGGTCCGTGCCGACCAGTGATCCCCACACATCAACACTATCCTACACACACTAGGGACCATTTACATTTATACCAGGCCATTTAGCCTAAAACCTGCACATCTTTGGAGTGTGGGAGGAAACTGGAACATAACGGAGAAAACATACAAACTCCATACAAACACCTGTAGTCAGAATCGAACCAGAGTCTCCGGCACTAAGTCAAGAAAGTTTATTGTCATTCGCAGCAAATCTACTGCTGTGCCACCATGCCGCCCTCAGCTAATGGGAGTTAAGCTCAGAATTGATGAGACACAGTCTGAGATTTGGACATTGGGGTGCCCATAGAGGTAAAGCTATCTAGCCACTTCATTTCAGGGGGCAGGTCACATTGCTTGAGTTCCGCAGAACTGGCAAATAAAAAAACAAATGGGGAGTATAGTGATCTGCAATGTCATGTTGGAGGTAGCCCTGGTCCTTGCTTGTTCGACAGATACAAGAATCATTCATCCAATGTGGACTTAATAGCAGAAATATAAAAAGGTAGTGACCTTGAGATTATCATCTGAGCCATATGTAAACTGGCACGATCATTAAAATCAGAATTATGTGTGCGGCTCAAATATTGGTATGGGGGATATGAGCATTAATTCATGTAACTGGAAAAAGACAAGAGCTGTTCTGTGTGTCAGGGTGGAATCCGTGTTCCTGCAAACAGAGTAACTAGGCCGGCAGATCGCTAAACAGCGCGTCCAAGGGGAGTGAAAAGGTTCTGATCAAGGACAATTTTGAAAGTTAAAGAGAAATTTCAAAATTGATGAAACGAACAAGATGATAATGAAAAGTAGCAAAATGGATGACAAGGGAATCAAGGGATATGGAGAAAAAGCCAGAATGGGGTACTGTTTTTGGATGATCAGCCATGATCATTTTGAATGGCGGTGCTGACTCGAAGGGCCGAATGGCCTACTCCTGCACCTATTTTCTATGTTTTAAGAAGCAGAGCCCATCTGCAAGGGATAGAGTGTATCAACATACTCCAATTGTAATTATGGCAGGGAAAATGGGCATAAAACTGAAGGCCCTTTATTTAAATGCACACATAATTCATAAAACAGTGGACAAATTAGATGACATAACAAGATATAAATGGGTTCAAACTTATAAACAATGCAGGGGTGCAATTGCAAAGGATATTGGTAGAAGAGCCACACAAAGTGGACAAAAAAGATTAGCTGACAATGAAGGCCAATGAGACAAAGTATCTAAGCTCAAGAAAAACATCAAGATGTGGAATTTGTTTGGGTAGAGCAAAAAACAATAAGGGTAAGAAGCATGAAAGGGATTTCAAGGTGGCAAGCCCTCAGGACCTGCTGTTCAACATACCATTTAAAACAATATGGAGGCAGTGATGCATTTGTTGTCATCATACAAAATTCAAGTTTGTCGAACGTTTCCCACAGATTAGAAGTTAGTATATGTGACCCCACTATTAAAAAGGAAGAAAACAGAAAAAAAGAGAACATGCACCAGTTAGCCCGGCATCACTGGCAAGAAAAATACTCTACTCCATATGGAAGTGGTGGCATGGCACAGAAAAAAATACTGGATTGGGCAGAAGTCAATGTGGAATTATGAAAGCATGATCAGATGTGACAAATTTGAGCAAATAAACTGTGGATTGATTAATAAAAAGAAAAGAGGAGTCGGAGTAAGAGAAATATCAGGGCCCAGGCTCTCTAGAGTTTAGAAGAAGTACGACCTTGTTCAAATACACAAAATTATTACAGGGATTGACAGGATAAAGCTAAATGGGGTTAACGTTAACAATCTATTGAAATTGATCCTTACTCTTTTTCCAGAGGTAGCCATCCTTCACTATATTCTTATAAAGTGCATCCTTTGGCTTGCGACGGATTGTATTGTATATTTCTCTACCATCAACAGAATCTTCGAGAACTTGTTCTTGATTCTGAAATATATTAAAATCTTTGATTAGCTGCATTATTCTCAATTTATTTTTCACAAATTACATTACTGGAACTGAAAAAGATAAAACCAAAATTATGAAATACTAGCCCCAGTATTTGAATACTTAATACATTAATCTACATAACATGGCTATATGGTCTCTAATTAAAATGTATTTATTCTAAAGACCCTACAAATATTAGACCATTAACAGTTGCAGTATATTCATCAAACACCAATAGCTCTTGCATGTTACAGTAAAAGTAGCTTGAATTCAAATTTGGTTAGCTCTGCTTTACTCTTCAGTATAAAATTGATGAAGCAATGCACTTGAAATGTGTTTTAACTTAATTATGACTCATAAACTCAAAATATATAATTCAGAACAGACTATTATCAAGGAAAAAAGATAATGAAGGTACAAAAAGGAGACCAACTCTTTGGGTCATTTTAAAGGGGGCATTGACAGTTTCTTGATTATGGGGTGTCAAATCGTATTGGGGGGGGGGGGGGGGAGGCAGGAGAATGGGTTTGAAATAAAAAGATAGGTCAGCCATGATTGAATGGCAGAGTAGACTCATTGAGCCGAATGGCCTATTTTTGCTCCTATGACATGAACTTATGAACATTCCTACAGTTGAATCCATTTGATTACTGTTACTACTGCATTGATTGGAAATTGTGAGATGAACGTTAGGGTTGTGTCTTAAATAACTAAATTTTCTCTGGATGTTACCCCAAGAACTGCAAATTCTAGTAGGACTAACTTCTGTAGTTATAAATTGTTTTTGTGTAGTGATTATTGATAAAAACTTGCTGTTCTTTTGGCCAAAATATCATCTGAAATGGTTAAGAATTTGTTATTGTTTGATTTGATTAATGTTGTGTTTCATTGGGAGCGGAAACCTAAATTAGAGTACGTTAATAGCATTATTACTGTCCAAAATTGTTACAGATATGATTGGAATTAAAAGGTGATCTTCTGAATCCTAGTGGAGTAGCATGGAATGCATTGCACAAAGTCTTCCAAAATTCTCTTGATTTTTGGCAGAAAAAAAGAGCCCTTCAAAGGGCACAGTAGACATGTATATTTGGAGCTGTAGGAGATCCTCAAATGAATATTAGTCGTCTGTTCTTACCGTGGAGAAAGACATGAAGATTAAGGATCTGGCATAAGTTAATCGAGATGGCTTAGAGTAGTCTGCATTACAGTGGAGGAGATACTGAATGTCATAAAGCCATGAAGGTAGATAAATCTCCGGGTCTGATCAGGTGGAAAGCTACAAAATAAATTGCAGGAGCCCTAGCTGAGATGCATGTATCATCGCTAGCAACGGGTGATGGTCCCAGAAGATTCATGGGTGGCTAATGAATTTAAGGGCTGCAAAGAAAACCTGGGGACCATAGGGGCAGCACATTGGCGCAGCGGTAGATTTACTGCCTTACAACACCAGAGACCCGGGTTTAATCCTGACTTTGGGTGCTGTCTGTGTGGAATTTGTACTTTCTCCCCGTAACTACGTGGGTTTTCTCTGGGTGCTCGGTTTCCTCCCACACTCCAAAGACGTTTAGGTTTATAGGTAAATTGGCTTCGGTAAAACTGTAAATTGTCCCTAGCGTGCAGGATGGTGCCAGTGTGCGGGGTGACCGCTGGTTAGCGCGGACTTGGTGGGCCAAAGGCCCCGTTTCCACACTATATCTCTGATGTCTAAAAGTCTACAGACCAGTAAGCCTGACACCAGTGGTAGGCAAGCTACTGGAGGGGACTCCCGAGGCAGATATACAAAAACAAGGAACTGCAGATGCTGGGCCACAAACAATGACATAAAATGCTGGAGTAACTAAAGTGGGCCGGGCAGGACCCGTCTTCATCGGGGATAGTCAACAAGGTTTTGTATATGTGAGAGTCTCTCAAGAATTTAATTGAGTTTTTTTTAAGTAATCAAGAAGGTAGATGAGGACCAGGCACTAGACATAGTCTATATTGATACAAGGATCTGCAGATACTGGTTTACAAAAAAAATGCAAAGTGCTGGACTAACTCAGCAGGTTAGGCAGCATCTCTCGGGAGCATAGATAGATGACAGTTTGGATTGAGACCCTTCATCAAATTGATTGTGGGGGGGGGGAGATGGAGAAGAGAAAGAAAGCTGGAAGAGAGTGGCAGAACAAAACTTGGTGAGTGCATTGCGAGTAGCATGTCAAATGTATGCAAATACCACCTCATAAATAAATAATTTATTCAGAGCTACTAAATACAGAAAACATTATGAAAACAAACTTTTCATGGAATGGAAGTACTAGATATATAAAATAATAATAACAGAATAATGCAGGAAGATTAAATAACAAAGGCAAGAACCAGAATAGGAATAAAATTAAAAACAATTCAGTCTCGCTAAGTGTTCCATGTCTCATGTATTCATAATGTTCACTCTGGATTGTTGCAATATGCAATAATTTAGTTTAGAGAAACTGCATGTATCTCTTTATTAATAGTATCTCTTTATTAATAGTTGTTGCTCCTGGCATGGAGGGAAAGAAGCAAATGTGCTCCAGATCAAGAGGAAAAGTTTACATGCGGGTTCAGAAGAATAAATGGGAATGTCACCAAAAAAATCCAAAGTTTTGACTGGGCTAAACAGACTGGATAGAGAATGAATGTTCCATTGGTTGGTGCTCTGAAACTATATTGACCATAGTTCTGGAACACGAGATATTTGATCAAGTACTGAGATGAAGAGAAATGTCTTCGTGCATGAGAGTGATGAACATGGGACTCTTTACCACAAAAGGCAGTGAAAGTCAAAGCACTGAAAATATTTAAGCAGAAGGCAGAGAGATTTTTTGACACAAAATATCAACGCATATAGGAAAAGAGCTTGAACACAACATGGTCCAAAGTCCAAATGGCCTACTCCTATTGTTTAATGTCTCTATTACGAGTGCATGAATTATAACAAACAAAATTTTTTTCCAAGTTGTAACATACAAACATTTTATCTTTAAGGATTCCCAATACATCACCATCAAGCTATTGCATTTAAGAAATTGATGTATATTTAAATTCTGATGAATCATAACATATTAGCATGTATTCGGGTCCGAAATCCATGGGTTGAATCTAATCCTATATGCATTTCATAGAGTCAGGAAAATTTTAAAATATTGTGAATGTAAATTTAAGAAATAAAAATAGAATCAACGTATCTTGCTCCATTATGTTCTGCTCATTTAAACAAGTCTAATGAGAAGGGCAGATATAAAATTTAAAAAATAAATGTAGTGTTAACATCACACGAGTCATTTAAAAAGAAAATCCACTTTGTACGAATCTTTACTCACCAGCAGGGGGACAGGATCTTCGAGATAATAACCTTCAACAATCTGTTCCTTCCTATAGTGCTCAATGATTTCCTCTACGCTATAATGAAGCAATCACATTTTTAAATAAACAGTTAAAATCATTGGAAAATATTAAAACTACTTGTGTTTACAATTGTCATCTTGCCAATAGATGGAGTATAAAAATTCTTGCATTGCGAGTAGCATGTCAAATGTACGCAAATACCACCTCATAAATAAGTAATTTATTCAGAGCTACTAAATACAGAAAGCATTATGAAAACAAACTTTTGGCATGGAAGTACTAGATATATAAAAATAATAATAACAGAATAATGCAGGAAGATTAAATAACAAAGGCAAGAACCAGAATAGGAATAAAATTAAAAACAATTCAGTCTCGCTAAGTGTTCCATGTCTCATGTATTCATAATGTTCACTCTGGATTGTTGCAATATGCAATAATTTAGTTTAGAGAAACTGCATGTAAACAAGCCCTGCGGCCCACCAAGTCCACGCCGACCATCTACACACTATTGTTTAAGAAAGAACTGCAGATGCTGGAAAAATCGAAGGTCGACAAAAAAGCTGGAGAAACTCAGCGGGTGAGGCAGCATCTATGGAACGAAGGAATAAACGACTTTTCGGGTCGAGACCCTTCTTCAGACTGATGACCCTTCTACACACTATTAGTATGTTATCCCACTTCCTTATACACTCTCTACAAAGTGGGGGCAGTTTACCTATAAACCCACCGTCTGTGGGATCATTAGGCCATGTATTGGTTAGAATTGGGCCATTCGGCCCATCAAGTCTACTCCGCCATTCTATCATGGCTGATCTATCTCTCCCGCTCAACCCCATTCTCATGCGTTCTCCCCATAATCCGACACCTGTACTAATCAAGAATCAATCTCTGCCTTAAAAATATCCATCGACTTAGCCTCCATAGCCTTCTGTGGCAAAGAATTCCACAGATTCACCACCGTCTGACTAAATAAATTCCTCCTCATCTTCTTCCTAAAGGAACGTCCTTTAATTCTGAGGCTCTGATCTCTAGTCCTAGACTGTCTCACTAGTGGAAACATCCTCTCTACATCCACTCTCTCCAAGCCTTTCACTATTCTGTATGTTTCAATGAGGTCCCCCCTCATTCTTCTAAACTCCAGCGAGTACCGGCCCATTGCCATGAAATGCTCATCATATGTTAACCCACTCTTTCCTGGAATCATTCTTGTAAACCTCCTCCGAACACTTTCCAGGGCCAGTATATCCTTCCTCAGATATGGTGCCCAAAATTGCTCACAATACTCCAAATGCGGCCTGACTAGCACAACGTGTTTTTGTATTCTAGCCCTCCTGAAATAAATGCCAGTATTGCGTTTGCCTTCTTTACTACCGATTCGACTTGCTGATTAACTTTTTGACAATTCTGCACCAGCACTCTCAAATCCCTTTGCACCTTCAATTTCTGGATTCTCTCCCTATTTAGAAAATTGCCTACACCTTTATTCATATTACCAAAATGCATGACTCCACATTTTACCACACTATATTCCATCTGCCACGTCTGTCCACTCCCAGCGGGCGTCCTTCTACAGAGTGCTTCTACCAAGTCCTTCTACAGAGTCTCTGTACCACCCGCCCCTTCACCTGTTTTCGTATCATCCGCAAACTTGGCCACAAAGCCTTCAGTCCCATCATCCAATTCATTAATATACAACATGAAAAGAGGCCCCAGCACCAACCCCTGCGGAACTCCGCTAGTCACTGGCAGCCAACCAGACCAAGCCCCCTTTACTGCCACACTTTGCCTTCTGCAGTCCTTCTGGGAGGAAACCTAAATCATCACAGGGTGAACATGCAAACTCCACATGGACAAGACCCGAATTTAGGATTGAACCAAGGCCTCTGGTGCCTTGTGGTAGCAGCTCTACAAGTTGCGCCCATGTGTCGAAACAGTTGGCTGATGGTTGATCCAGCTTTTGGAATCAGCACTGCATTCTTGCTTTCTCACCATACCCAATGACACTCCTGCTCAAATGTTTACTTCAAAATTATTCAATGGCTCTGCTGTCATCGTGCTATGTGGTAGAGAATTCCAAATGTTCACAACCGTCCCCCTTCATTGTTTTACTGCGGTATCTATCATTATGGCATTCTAGTCTGTAAATTTAATCCAGTCTGATTATACAATACCAGACCTAAAACAGCCTGCTCCCTGATCAGTTTAGTTTAGTTTAAAGATACAGCATGGAAACAGGCCCTTCGGCCCACTGAGTCCACACTGACCCGCAATCACCGCACATAAACACTCTTACACACACAAGGGACATTTTTTATTACATTTATTCCAAGCCAAGTAATCTACTAGCCTGTACCTCCTGTATCTACTAACTTGTATCTACTAATCTAAACAAGGTTAATTCCCGGGATGGCGGGACCGTCATATGCTGAGAGAATGGAGCAGCTGGGCTTGTACACTCTGGAGTTTAGAAGGATGAGAGGGAATCTCATTGAAACATATAAGATTGTTAAGGGTTTGGACACGCTAGAGGCAGGAAACATGTTCCCGATGTTGGGGGAATCCAGAACCAGGGACCAGAGTTTAAGAATAAGGAGTAAGTCATTTAGAACGGAGACAGGGAAACACTTTTTCTCACAGAGAGTGGTGAGTCTGTGGAATTCTCTGCCTCAGAGGGCGGTGGAGGCGGGTTCTCTGGATGCTTTCAAGAAATAGCTAGATAGGGCTCTTAAAAATAGCGGAGTCAGGGGATATGGGGAGAAGGCAGGAATGGGGTACTGATTGGGGATGATCAGCCATGATCACATTGAATGGCGGTGCTGGCTCGAAGGGCCGAATGGCCTACTCCTGCACCTATTGTCTATTGTCTTTGGAGTGTGGGAGCAAAACAAAGATCACGGTCACGTGGAGAACATACAAACAAGCACCCGTAGTCAGGATCGAACCCGGATCACTGTCGCAGTAAGTCATTAGTTCTACCTCTACGTCACTGTGCTGTTCCTCAACCAATTGTTCTATACCATTCTGAATGCATATTGTGAACTTGGTTCTCAAAGCTATCCTTGCCATTTTGATTATATAACAGGGATCGAAATTAGCGGTTGCCCGGTTGCCAAAGACCACCCAAAGTGCCGCCGGGCAAACTAAACGCCGACTCATTTTGCCCGGCTTGGCAAGCAAATACTGGTTTATACAGAAAGACACAAAAAAACTGGAGTAACTCCACGGGTCAGGCAGCATCTCTGGAGAATAGGAGCGTGACGTTTCGTGTCGACGGCGGCAGCTGTATTCCTCTAGTATCTTTGATTGCGGGGCAATGATGCGTGGTGTCGAAGGGTCGGAGCGAATGACGGGTCCCGAACAGCGGCAACAGCGACTGCGACTCCATCTCCCGCACCCCTCCCAGCGGAAGGAGGCCTCCCCCTCCCTCCCTCCTCCCAACATCGGCGTGCGAGAGGGGTTGTTTTGAAAACTGCGGCCGCTATCGCCGTGATAACAGCCGCTGCCTGCAAACCCGTTAAAATGTCAAAATAACCGCTCTCACACGCCGAGGCTGGGAGGAGGGAGGGAGGGGGGAGAGAGAGAGGGAGGGAGGGGGAGGCCTCCTTCTACCGTCTGAAGCAGTTGCACCAAAGATCGATCCTATAGCTGTAGGATCTTTGAGCTGCACGGCTCAGCCCCGCACCTACCTGTTGGCTGGCGGAGGAGAGGCGGTGGCTACGAGTTCCCAACCACCTCCCCCTTTGGCGGCGGCACTTTGGCGTTGGACAGGGATGGCCAAGGCAGCAGGGCGATGTTAGAAACATAGAAAATAGGTGCAGGAGTAGGCCATTCGGGCCCTCGGGCCTGTACCGCCATTCAATATGATCATGGTTGATCATCCAACTCAGTATCCTGTACCTGCCTTCTCTCCATACCCCCTGATCCCTTTAGCTACAAGGGCCACATCTAAGTCACTCTTAAATATAGCCAATGAACTGGCCTCAACTACCTTCGGCGGCAGAGAATTCCAGGGACTCACCACTCTCTGTGTGAAAAATGTTTTCCTCATCTCGGTCCTAAAGGAATTCCCCCTTGTCCTTAGACTGTGACCCCTTCTTGTGGACCACCCCAACTTCCTGCATCTAGCCTATGCTCTCTCTCCCTCTCTCATATCACCCTACCCACCTTGCAATGATTCTCCTGCCGCCACCCCGGCACCCCCCCTCCCCCCCATCCATCCTACATTGGTACCCCAATTCATCCTGTTCCGACCCCCCTTCCCATCCATCCTGCAGTTCTCTCTCTCCCCCCCCCCCCATTCATACTGCAGCCACCCATTCACCCCGTACTGACCCACCTTCCATTTACCCTGCACCAAACCCCCCCCATCCATCCTGTAGTGATCTCCCCATTCATCTTTTACTGATCCCCCATTCATCCTGTACTGATCCCCTCATGCATCCTGCACTGATCCCCTCATGCATCCTGTACTGACCCCCTCATGCATCCTATACTGATCCCCCTCATTCATCCTATACTGATCCCCCTCATTCATCCTGTAGTCATTTCCCATTCATCCTGCACAGACCCTCAGATCCACACTGTCCTGACCCCCCCCCACCCAATTCATCCTGTACTGATCCCCCCCATTCATCCTGCGCTGACCCCCCCCCCCCCCCCCCATTCAAGAAGAATGGGGGGGGAAACAGTCTGAAGGGTCTTGACCTGAAACGTTGCCTATTTCCTTAGCTCCATAGATGCTGCCTTACCTGCTGAATTTTTCCAGCATTTTTGTCTACCCCATTCATCCTGTACTGAACCCCCATTCATCCTATACTGATCCCCCCCCATCCATCCTGTACTGATCCCCCCCATTCAACACCACTGACATCCCTCGTGCTCTCCCCTCACAATTTTACATATTCCAACACTGACAAACAATTTTCAGAGTTTGAAACCTGGTGAGGACAAATGAACGTCAAATAACGCATAATCCCACTGAAACAGATCGCTTAAACTGAAATTAACATTTTATCACGTATCAAATATTTGCATTCAGAATAAATACCAACAAGCTGGAATCACTAATGGTGCTCTACTTTGGCATGTACATCTTGTAAGTCTGAAGAAGGGTTTCGACCCAAAACGTCATCTATTCCTTCGCTCCGTAGATGCTGCCTCACTCGCTGAGTTTCTCCAGCATTTTAAGATTCATGTCATTTTTATCATTTGCTTACGTAAAATCCCTTAATAAGGTATATCCATAGCAATGGCAATTTAAAACAAGTGTGATAAGTTTTTATCTGTGGACTTTTGATTATTTTATCTGGTAGTGTTCAAAAAGGCATTATTAATCAGCTAACATCAATTTTCACACCATAGCTACGTGAAATATTGCAGTTTTGTAACAGTGAATAATATTGGCATTTCAATCAGGCTTTGATGGCGGATGGCCCTCACATGAACCATAATTTTCAGTTCCAACTGATCTTAATTTATAAAAAACATAAACAGTTACCTGTTGTAATACCGGCCACCCATCATAAACTGATTGTTTGATGTTGGAGATATTTTAAATCGTTGAATGTTTTCACTTGTTCGAAAATAAAGAGAGTAATCACCCGGTGTGTTATCTGATGGTCTTACAAGAAAGCCAGATATTTGGCCCACTAGAATAAACATATTTCCAAATTAATTATTCTATTTAACTCTCAAAAAGGAAAATAGCAATTAAATCCCGAATTGGACTTCAGGTAAGCAAAACAAATTTGCACACAAAGTATATGCAGTAGACAATGTCTACTGTAAAGTAGAGAGGTGTCTAGGTGTTCTTGTGCACGAATCATAAATAAAAAATAACAGGCAATTGTAGCAACAGATTAAATGTGCAAATGGCAAATACAGCCCGGAGACTGCAGTTTAGAAAATTTAGATATTCCTTTCCAATTTAGATACAACTGTTCCTATCAATATTCATAGAAACATAGAAAATAGGTGCAGGAGTAGGCCATTCGGCCCTTCGAGCCTGCACCGCCATTCAATATGATCATGGCTGATCACCCAACTCAATATCCCGTACCTGCCTTCTCTCCATACCCCCTGATCCCTCTAGCCACAAGGGCCACATCTAACTCTCTCTTAAATATAGCCAATGAACTGGCCTCAACTACCTTCTGTGGCAGAGAATTCCAGACTCACCACTCTCTGTGTGAAAAATGTTTTTCTCATCTCGGTCCTAAAAGATTTCCACCTTATCCTTAAACTGTTACCCCTTGTTCTGGACTTCCCCAACATCGGGAACAATCTTCCTGCATCTAGCTTGTCCAACCCCTTAAGAATTTTGTAAGTTTCTATAAGATTCCCCCCTCAATCTTCTAAATTCTAGCGAGTACAAGCCGGGTCTATCCAGTCATTCTTCATATGAAAGTCCTGACATCCCAGGAATCAGTCTGGTGAACCTTCTCTGTACTTCCTCTATGGCAAGAATGTCCTCAGATCTGGAGACCAAAACTGTACGCAATACTCCAGGTGTGGTCTCACCAAGACCCTGTACAACTGCAGTAAAACCTCCCTGCTCCTATACTAAAATCCTTTTGCTATGAATGCTAACATACCAATCGCTTTCTTCACTGCCTGCTGTACCTGCATGCCTACTTTCAATGACTGGTGTCCCATCACACCCAGGTCTCGTTGCATCTCCCCTTTTCCTAATCGGCCACCATACAGATAATAGTCTACTTTCCTGTGTTTGCCACCAAAGTGGATAACCTCACATTTATCCACATTATACTGCATCTGCCATGCATTTGCCCACTCACCCAGCCTATGCAAGTCATCTTTCAGCCTCCTAGCATCCTCCTCACACCTAACACTGCCCCCCAGCTTTGTGTCATCTGTAAATTTGGAGATGTTGCATTCAATTCCCTCGTCCAAATCATTAATATATATTGTAAATAGCTGGGGTCCCAGCACAGAGCCTTGCGGTACCCCACTAGTCACTGCCTGCCATTCTGAAAAGGACCCGTTTACTCCTACTCTTTGCTTCCTGTCTGCCAGCCAGTTCTATATCCAAATCAAAACTGAACCCTTAATACAGTGTGCTTTAAGTTTGTATACTAATCTCTTAAGTGGGACCTTGTCGAAAGCCCTCTGAAAGTCCAGATATAACACATCCACTGGTTTTCCCTTATCCACTCTACTAGTTACATCCTCGAAAAATTCTATAAGATTCGTCAGACATGATTTACCTTTCGTAAATCCACGCTGACTTTGTCCAATGATTTCACCACTTTCCAAATGCGCTGCTATCCCATCTTTAATAACTGACTATAGCAGTTTCCCCACTACCGATTTTAGACTAACTGGTCTGTAATTCCCAGTTTTCTCTCTCCCTCCCTTTTTAAAAAGTGGGGTTACATTAGCTACCCTCCAATCCTCAGGAACTACTCCAGAATCTTAAGAGTTTTGAAAAATTATCACTAATGCATCCACTATTTCTGGGGCTACTTCCTTCAGTACTCTGGGATGCAGCCCATCTGGCCCTGGAGATTTATCGGCCTTTAATCCATTCTATTTACCTAACACAACTTCCCGGCTAACCTGGATTTCACTCAGTTCCTCCATCTCATTTGACCCCTGGTCCCCTGCTATTTCCGGTAGATTATTTATGTCTTCCTTAGTGAAGACAGAACCAAAGTAGTTATTCAAATGGTCTGCTATGTCCTTGTTCCCCCATGATCAATTCACCTGTTTCTGACTGCAAGGGACCTACATTTGTTTTAACTAATCTTGCAAGGGACCTACATTTGTTTTAACTAATCTTGCAAGGGACCTACATTTGTTTTAACTAATCTTGCAAGGGACCTACATTTGTTTTAACTAATTCATTTAATATTTTAGAATTAAACTCAAATTATGAGAAAAATAAGCCTAAAAGAGTCTTATCTCAGATTATTACACCTTCTATCTCACATTAAGAAACAGGTGCAGATGTTTTGAGTTTGCTTTAAAATTCAATTGGAATTGAAAATCAATGATTAAAAGTCCCCAACAGAGTACTAGTAAAATACGTTTTGAAACATAATAACTTCTGGATAACATTTTTTAAAGTACAATTTGGCTTTCATTTGCTTAATTCAGCTTGGATCTTGCTAAAAATGGAAACATTCAGCAAATTTACCAAGATGAATAACAATTCATAAACAAAATAAATTGATTGCTTGGCGGCTGCAATAGAGTAAACACATTTTGTTTTGTGCAAAAAGAGAATTCCAAGCAAATAATTATTTTGGAGAGAAATTGAAGACTTCAAGTTTAAAAACATATTGCCATGAAAGAATTGTGTTGCTTTTAAGAAAAGGGACAAGTTTTACAAGGTTTTATACAATTTCTTTGCTTAATTTTTGCTTAAAATTCTTTAGTCAAAATTATAATCAAAACTAAATTATAGTTGCAGAAAGAGGTCATGGAGAAGAATAATGCAGCAATAGGTGGCATTATGGAAGAATATTTGGATTTTCTGTCCCCCATTTCCAAAGCTACATGTGGATCCTTTAAAACCACAATGTTCAACATTTTCATCAGTATTTAATTGGACTACTGAAGAAAATTAAAATTAAGCAAAATAAAGATTTTACTTTGGTATTAATGCTTTTATTTTACAAATTAAGGTATTGTGCGCCGACACCAGTTTCATAGTTGCAAAAATAAAAATGCAGCATTTTGATAGAGCAAAGGAAACAAATTATCAAAATGCTTCAGAAATGTCATGTTATCAATATGCAAATAAGCTATATTATCTGTAATCAATCATTACCCGTCATTAGTAGATTATATGCCTCTTGCTTTGATATCTTCCCACGGAACCAACTGAAAAGCAATTACAAACTTTATTTTTTTTTGTAATTTAATCAATTTTCCCAACTAAGTAGCTTTCCTAGAGTTACCTTACAAACTAAACATTTAAAATATGGGAAGATTTGTTGCAAAATAGGCCCATCGGCCCATCATGTTCATGTTGTTCATAGTACCAGTCTATATTAATCCCATTTATCCACAGTAGGTTTGTAACCTTCCATATCTTGACAATTCAAGTACTTATCTAGATCCCTTTCCAATACCTTACAGCATCTGCCACCAACACCTCTTTGGGCAACCCATCCCAGACTCCAACCATTCTGTGTTGGGGGGGGGGGGGGGGGGGGGGGGGGGGGGGGGAGAACCTTCCACAAATCTCCAAAACACCTCCCATCCTACCCATGAACTTATGACCTGTTCAACTAAATATCACCAGCGTGGGGAAAAATGTTCTTCCTAACTTTTTTTTTTCTATCTAGACATAGGAGACTGCAAATGCTGCAATCTTGAGCAAAGAACAAATTTCTGGAGGGTGGAGGGACAAGAGAGTGCAGTTTGGAATCCAAAGAAGGGTCCCGAAACCAAAACATAATTGATCTATTTCCTTCCATAGATATGAACATTGAAACCCAACCATTACCAGAGAAAATGAAATTCAAACTTTTGTTATGTTCATTGCTGTACTTATGAATAGCTTAACCCTCCCTCAACTGTTTTCAGTCCAGGGGCGACTTATTTTTTAAGGTAATACAACTAATGAAAACTTTAAAATATCTTACATTTTTCCTTCATGTGGATCTTCTTCACGGTCCTGTAAAACAATCCAGATTGGCGGTTCAGTTACTTGGCATTTTCAAGACAGATCGAGAGTGTTGTAGATAATTTGGGAATCAAAGGTATGAAATTAGTATGGGAAAGTGGAATTGAGGTTAAAAAAGCAGAATCTCACTGAATGGTAAAGCAGACTTTGAGGACCTAGTTACGAATTCCTGCTTCTACTCCCAATATTCTTATTATGTTTGTTTAGACTCTTCCCCAAATAACCTTAGAAATTGGCAAATCAATTCTTCCTGATTGAATCCCAGCAACAGTACATCAAGTTTCAAGAGAGTTTATTGTCATGTGTCCCAGTTAGGACACACACGCACACACACACACACACAAATAAGCAGATAAAGTGCAATAGGCTATTAAAGTTCAGAAGGTAGACAGAAATGCTGGAAAAACTGAGCGGGTGCAGCAGCATCTATGGAGCAAAGGAAATAGGCAACGTTTCGGGCCAATACCCATCTTCAGACTGATGTGAGGGGGGGGGGGGGGGGGGGGGGCAGGAAGAAGATAGGAAGAGGAGACAGAGGGCTGGCTGAGGGAGAGCTGAGGAGGGGAGGAGACAGTGAGGACTACCCAAAATTAGAGAAGTCAATGTTCATACCGCTGCAGTACAAACTGCCCAAGCGAAATATGAAGTGCTGTTCTTCCAATTTCCGGTGATCCTCACTCTGGCCATGGGGGAGACCCAGGACAGAAGGTCAGATTCGGAATGGGAGGGGGAGTTGAAGTGCTGAGCCACCGGGAGATCAGGTTGGTTATTGCGAACCGAGCTGAGGCGTTCGGCAAAGCGATCACCAAGCTTATGCTTGGTCTACCGATGTAGATCAGCTGACATCTAGAACAGCGGAAGCAATAGATGAGGTTGGAGGAGGTGCAGGTGAATCTGTCGCACCTGGAACGACTGCTTGGGTCCTTGAATGGAGTCAAGGGGGAAGGTAAAGCGACAAGTGTAGCATTACTTGCGGTTGCAAGTTCAGATTTTTAAAGTTCAGATTTTTGTTTGAGTTGAGTTTAATAGTCTGATGGCTGTGGGGAAGGAGCTGTTCCTGAACCTGGATGTTGCAGGTTTCAGGCTCCTGTACTTTCTACCTGAAGGCAGCGGAGAGATGAGTGTGTGGCCAGGATGGTGTGGGTCCTTGATGATGCTGCCAGCCTTTTTGAGGCAGCGACTGCGATAGATCCCCTCAATGGTAGGGAGGTCAGAGCCGATGATGAATTGGGCAGTGTTTACAACTTTTTGCAGTCATTTCCGCTCCTGGGCGCACAAGTTGCCGAACCAAGCCACGATGCATGCTTTCTACTGTGCACCTGTAGAAATTCGAGAGAGTCCTCGTTGACATACCGACTTCCGCAATCTTCTCAGGAAGTAGAGGCGCTGATGTGCTTTCTTTATAATTGCATCAGTGTTCTGGGACCAGGAGAGATCTTCAGAGATATGCACGCCCAGGAATTTGAAACTCTTGACCCTTTCCACCGTATATCCTACCCCTTCCAAAGTCTACAATCAGTTCCTTGATTTTGTTGGTGTTGAGAGTCAGGTTATTGTGCTGGCACCATTTGGTCAATCGGTCGATCTTTCTTATGTACTCTGATTTGTCTCCATCAGTGATACGTCCCACAACAGTGTCGTCGGCGAACTTGATAATGGAGTTCGCACTATGACCGGCTACACAGTCATGAGTAGAGTGGGTACACCAGGGGGCTGAGCACGCAGCCATGAGGTGCTCCCGTGCTGATTGTTATCGAGGCTGACACATTTCCACCAATATTAACAGACTGTGGTCTGTGAATGAGGAAGCTGAAGATCCAATTGCAGAGGGATGCGCAGAGACCCAGTTCTGAGAGCTTGGTAACCAGCTTGGAGGGGATGATTGTATTAAATGCCGAGCTACAGTCAATGAATAACAGCCTGACATGAGTTTTTGTTGTCCAAGTGGTCCAGAGCGGAGTGGAGAGCCAGCGAGATCGCATCCACCACTGATCTGTTGTGGCGGTTAGCGAACTACAGTGGGTCCAGGTTTTTGTCGAGGTAGGAGTTGATTTGTGCCATGATCAGCCTCTCAAAGCACTTCATCACCACAGACGTTAGTGCCACTGGTCGATAGTCATTGAGGCATGTCACCTTGCTCTTCTTGGGCACCGGTATTATTGATGCCCTTTTAAAGCAGGTGGGAACCTCAGACCTCAGAAATGAGAGGTTGAAAATGTCCGTAAAAACTCCAGCCAGTTGGTCGGCACAGGTTTTTAGAACACGACCAGGTATACCATCAGGTCCAGGCACTTTCCGAGGGCACAACCCTCTGAAGGATTTTCTGACGTCGACCTCTGTGACTTTGACCGAAATAGCATCACGGCTCCGGGGGCTCCGGGAGGCACATCAGTGTTCTCCCTATCAAAGCGTGCGAAAAACGCTTTGAGCTCGTCAGTGAGTGATGCCTTGCTGACATTTGAGCTGCCTCCTGATTTCGCCTTGTAGGAGGTGATTGCATTCAGGCCCGCCACAGTTGCTGAACATCTGTCTCATCTTCCAGCTTGGAGAATGAGACACATTTCCTCAGTTATGCAGAAGGCTTACCATATACAAGCAAAAACAAAATAAAACAGCAGAAGGAACCAGGAAAGAGGAGAGGAGGATGAAGGCTGAGACAGGTAGGTGAGGAGGCAAAAAAAAACCTTCCACAGGAACACAAAGGCTTTCAGTGCTGGAATCTGATAAGTACCCATAAAGTGAGAGCTAAAGGGAAGTTAGAACCAGATCCAGATGGGGAAGGGGATAGCGGGTGAAATGTGTAGCTAGTAGGTAGATGGAACCAAAAAGGGGTGAAAGGAGATAAAATGGGAGGCTCAGAAACAGAGAATGAGGGAGTAAGCTGTTCTCGAGTCTGGTAGTGCACACCTTCAAGGGGTGAGATGTCTTTGATTATGTTGGCTGTTCTTCTGAGGCAGCTTTCAGTGTAAATGGAGTCAATAGTGGGAAGTTTGGTCTGTGCAATGGATTGGGCTAAATCTACAACTCTCTGTGATTTCTTGCGGTCTTGGGCAGAGCAAACCAAGCTGTGGTGCAACCTGACACTATGTTTTCTATGGTGCATCTGTAGAAATTTGTAAGCCATTGGAGACATGCCAACATTTACTGTGTATCCTCAGGAAGTCTGTCTTCTGGGCTATCACTTCAATGTGGTTGATCCACCACAGATCATTGGTATATTAAGGCCAAGAAACATGAATAGACAATATACTATAGGTGCAGGAGTAGGCCATTTGGCCCTATGAGCCAGCACCACCATTTAATGTCATCATGGCTGATCATCCCCAATCGGTACCCCGTTCCTGCCTTCTCCCCATATCCCCAGACTCCGCTATTTCTAAGAGCTCTATCTAGCTCTCTCTTGAAAGCTGAGAAGCTGCCTCCACCGCCCTCTGAGGCAGAGAATTCCACAGACTCACAACTCTCTGTGAGAAAAAGTGTTTCCTCGTCTCCGTTCTAAATGGCTTACTCGTTCTTAAACTGTGGCCCCTGTTTCTGGACTCCCCCAACATCAGGAACATGTTTCCTGCCTCTAGCGTGTCCAAACCCTTAACAATCTTATATGCTTCAATGAGATCCCCTCTCATCCTTCTAAACTCCAGAGAGTACAAGCCCAGCCGCTCCATTCTCTCAGCATATGAGAGTCCCGCCATCCCGGGAATTAACCTTGTAAACCTATGCTGCATTCCCTCAATAGCAAGAATGTCCTTCCTCAAATTAGGGGACCAAAACTGCACACAATACTTCAGGTGTGGTCTCACTAGGTCTCTATACAACTACAGAATGACCTCTTTGCTCCTATATTCAACTCCTCTTGTTATAAAGGCCAACATGCCATTCGCTTTCTTCACTGCCTGCTGTACCTGCATGCTTACTTTCATAGACCGATGAACTAGGACCCCCCAGATTCCGTTGTACTTCCCCTTTTTCCAACTTGGCACCGTTTAGATAGTAATCTGCTTTCCTGTTTTTGCTACCAAAGTGGATAACCTCATATTTATCCGCAATAAACCTCATCTGCATGCATCTGCCCACTCCCCCAACCTGTCCAAGTCACCCTGCATTCTCATAGCATCCTCCTCACAGTTCACACTGCCACCCATGAAGCTCTCAACCATTTTCATTCAGCACCATTGATGCTGATGTACTCCACTATGCTTCTAGAGCAGGGGTCAGCAAACTTGTTTTGCATAGGGGCATGTCAGTGAGCGGATGGCGGGCCACATCTATTACGTGTACACATGATCCCGCCTCCATTCCGCCCCGGATGGCAGGCATCAAATCACGAGTTCACATAGATCCTGCCCCTTTGAGGATGCTACCCGGAACACTGGCCCCTAGTTACTAGCAACAATCATAGTAGCTCTGCTCTATGATCTTTGGTTACTAGTTATGGGCGATCATGAACATGGCGCACCTACGGACCATTGCCTTGGCTCTGTCCTGAAGGCGGTGGCTCAAAAACGCACACTCACTCGTCCCCGGTCTATTGACAACCCTGATCCTGACAGTGAAGCCCAGACACAGAAGGTGCGCGGCTGTGCCGGCAGCTTTGCGCAGGATGTGGTACAGCCAGAGCTCGGCAGCTCCGCCATTGCGGCCGCCAGCGCAGGCCTCCTTGCGTCACCGCGCCGCAGCCTCAGGCCCGGGATGTACCGGAGATGACGGAAATCTGCGTGCCGGATAAATACGGGGAAAAAAAATTCGCTTGCGGGATGGATTATTTCAGGTTACGGGCCGCATTCAGCCCGGGGGCCGTAGGTTGCTGACCCCCGTTCTAGATGATGATAACTAAGCTCCTTCATCTTGTTGACATTGAGGGAGAGGTTGTATTCTGACACCACGTTACTAAGTTAATTCTCATTCTTGTACTCTGCCTCATCATTGTTTGTGCTTCAGCCCATCATAGTAGTGTCATCTGTAAACTTGCAGATGGAGTTGAATTGGCCATACAGAGAGAGTATAGTAGATGACTGCAGACACTTGTGTTGAGAATTATTGCAGAAGTTATGTTGTCATTTATTATCACAGACTGTGGTTGGTGGTCAGAAAGTCGAGGATCTAGTGGAGGGGAGGGGGGGCTGCTAATTCCCAAGGCCAAGAGTTTGGATGGGACAAAGGTGTTGAAGGTAGAGCTACAGTTGATAAATAGGAGTCTAACGTAGGAGTCTTTGTTCTCTAGATGCGAGATGAGTTTAGGGCCATCAAGATAGTTTCTGATGTTGCGATGTGAGCAAACTGCGGGGGATCAAGGCTGACTGCAGCTGATGTGCACCATCACCAGTCTCCAAGTACTTTGTGATGGTGGATATCAGAGCCACTGCTCCGTTACCTTACTTTTCTTTGACCGGGGTGATAGTGGTCTTCTTGAAAGAGGTGGGACCTCAGAATGAAGTAGTGAGACTATCTATATTACTGCCTGCTAATCTGCACAGGTCCAGAGAGGTGGCCAGTTTTTTTCCACGGAATCAGTCTCGGGAAGCCAATTTTATGGCTGTCACAGTAACCGTTGGTACAGGCACACCAAGACCGGCAGAACAGATGATGTTCCTCAACCAACCTTCTGTTCAAAGAGAACATAGATTGTATTATCATCAGGGAGGGACGCATTGTCGCTAGCGATACTGCCTGCCTTTACTTTGTTGCCTATTATACTGTGTAAGCTTTGTCACAAACTATAAGTATCCCTGTCATTGCCTTGGTTCTCCAGCTTGGCCTGGAATTCTCTCTTGGCATGCTTAATGGCTCTGTGAAGGTTGTAGATAGATTTCTTGTACCGCTTGGGATTGGTAGACCCTAGTGCTACAAACTTGGACGTCACCTGGGAGTGGACAGGCATGGTTTCCGAACAAAAGATGCTGATGATTCAGACCTGATGCATGATCACAACCCGCAATGCCATTCATCCCTCTCTCCACATAGATACTGCGCATAGGATGCTGCCACAGACCCACTGCAGAGTCTGCCAATCCCCAGTAGCAACTTTTCCTCAGTAGCAACTCATTTATTTTACAGATGGTGCCTGACTTGCTAACCCCAGCAATTTCTGAAAGTTGAAAAGTTGCACATAAATATGCCAAGGAAAACTATGGACACAAGCGTTATACACTCAAATACATAGGCAATTGAGGAATTCTGAAGACCTTATATAGTGAGACTCGATCAATCCATTTGAAAAAAAAGCCAAGCGGCACATATGCAGTTTTACAGTTTCAACTAATTAAGGTTGAATCGCTACTTATAAAATGCCTATTTAATAGTCTGAACAAACATATCAAAAGAACTAAATTGATTAGTGCATTGATAATGTTCAGATAATTTTACCAAACCATGGTGTTTTTCTAAGCTAATAGACAACATATATGTATTTGTTGCTCCTGTAAATGGGTAAATACGAAACATTTACGAGGATGTTGCCAGGACTAGAGGGTCTGAGCTATAGGGAGAGGTTGAGTAGGCTGGGACTCTATTCCTTGGAGTGCAGGAGGATGAGAGGTGATCTTATAGAGGTGTATAAGATCATGCGAGGAATAGATTGGGTTGATGCAGAGTCTTTTGGCCAGAGTCAGTGAATTGAGGACCAGAGGACATCCATTTAGGGTGAAGGAGAAAAGAGTTAATAGGAATCTGAGGGGTAACTTTTTCACACAAAAGGTGGTGGATGTTTGGGACAAGCTACCAGAGGAGGTAATCAAGGCATTGACTATCTCAATATTGAAGAAAACGTTAGACAGGTACATGGATAGGAGAGATTTGAAGGGATATGGACCGAATGAGGACAGGTGGAACTAGTGAAGCTGGGACATGTTGGCCAGTGTGGGCAAGTTGGGCTTTCCACACTGTATCATTCTATGACTCTATGTCATACTAATCACAAGAGGTGCACTTATGTGGAGAGTCTTGTCATCAATTTTATTGTTTTTAATAAAGCTAATGAGTTTCAATCCCCATACATTTTTGAAATTCAACACTTAAATTACTCCAAACAGAAAAGGTCACTTTATATAAACTTTACATAAATGCCCCAACAGCTGTTTCTAAATATTAGCAAATTTTAAAGTAAAACAAATTAAGATAGTGACCAAGATTTACCAGCAAGCAACTGCAGAATTCCAGTAGTATGAATAAATAAAACATGGTAAATTCTTCAAAGATTTAATTTTGACTACTCACCACCTCCTCCACCAGGTCTTCTACAATGAGGCCTTGCTCGTCAGTTCGCAAATTAGACACCCACATCCAACCATCGTCCAGTTCATTGTGAACAATAAACATATCCCCCTTCAGAAAACTGCATGTGAATAAAAGATTAGCTATTATGAAACCACAGAACAGGGAATTCTGTTTCAAATAACCGAAACAAAAAAACTCATCACAGTTTAAACATTTACTGACTCAGGAGATATGAGAGTTTCCCCAACCAATTTTCCAATGCACCCTGAAGCAGTGCAAGCATATTATATTTTATCAAACAATCTAATCAGGACATCTTACAAACATAGGCTAGGTTCAGCTCCAACACGATAATCAAGTTTGCTGATGACACCGTGGTGGTGGGCCTGATCTCAGACAATGATGAGAAGGAGATAGCTGATCTGGCACTCTGGTGTCAGGACAACGGCCTCCTCTTGAACATCAAAAAAACGAAGGAGCTGATCGTGGAGTTTAGGAGGGCACATCATCCGTGGACGTACACACCATTGAGGATAAATGGGGATACTGTGGATAGGGTGAGCTGTTTTAAATACCTGGGAGTCCACATCTCTGAGGATATGACATGGACATCGCACGCTGCAGCACTCGTAAGGCAAGGCAGCGCCTTTACCACCTCAGGCAATTGAGGAAATTCAGAGTGTCTCCGAGGACCCTCCAGTGCTTCTACTCTGCGGCTGTGGAAAGCATCTTGTCCGGAAACATTACAATTTGGTTTGGGAATTGCTCTGCCCAGGACAAGAAGGCTCTGCAGAGAGTAGTGCGTTCGGCCGAACGCACTATGGGAACTTCCTTCGCCCCTCTGCAGGAACTATACCTCAGGAGGTGCAACTCCAGAGCCAATAAGATAATGGGAGACCCCTTCCACCCCTGCAACGGACTGTTCCAGCTCTTACAGTCAGGCAAACACCTCCGTTGCCATGCTGTGAGAACGGAGAGGATGAGAAGGAGTTTCTTCCCAAAGGCCATTCGGACTGTAAACTCCTATCTCACCAGGGACTAACTCTACTAACTTACTGTACCACAATACTGCCCACAATATTTAATATGGAAAAGAACGTGATTCTGTTCGTAGTTTGTTGGTTGTTTGTTTGTTTTTTTGCACAAAGTCCGCAGGCACTGCCACTTTTCATTTCACTGCACACCCCATATGTGTATGTGACGAATAAACTTGACTTGACTTAATGGGATACAAGTGACAATGTACTTCAAAGGTCACACAAGTTTTCTTAAATGTAATTGCAGAAGTAAAGTTGTGGAAGTAAATTCAAATATAGCATTCAAAAGGGAGGCAAAATGCTGGAGTACCTCAGTGGGTCAGGCAGCATCTCTGGAGAAAATAGATAGGTGAGATGTTTTAAATAGAGGGGTTACACTGTAAGGTGGTCCAATCAAATTGTAACCACTAATGAGGGGAATAGATAAACAATATTTACAAGTGGCATAGCTGGTAGAATTGTTGCCTCACGGTACCAGAAACCTGGGTTCAATCCCAACCGAGGTGCTGTGTGTGGAGTTTGCACATTCTTCCTATGACTGTGTGGGTTTTTGTAGATGTTTAGTGCATGTCCCTTTAATTGTAGGTTGTATAGCCACTCCCCTTTCACCAAGTATATTACTGTCTCTCCATCCCTGGTACCTCCTCTAGTAAAACGTGCAGACCATGTACAACTAGGGCATCGATATATGTGATTAATAAAGACTTGGTAAAGAAACACTGTGTACGTGTTAACCTCTTTACATGGTGTCAGTCGTTTCGAATTGCGCGCCTCCTGTTTATCGGGTTTCGTTTTTTTTTGCCCCAGTTACCCTTCCCTGCCTGGTTATGGCTTCCTCCTGCCGCAAGCCTGAGTCCCTTGTCTTTGACGACGACATCGCTCACCGGTGGAATGCGTTCCGCCGGGAGTTTCGGCATTATGTGGCTATCGTGCACCCGGGAGTTTCCTCTGCCATTAAAGCGTCGCTGCTATTGAATCTAGCCGGCTCCGAGGCTCTGGAGCGCTCTGAATCGTTTGAGTACGGGCCGGATGAGGACCCCGAGGACCTTGACTGTCTACTGGGGAAGTTCAGCGAGATGTGCGATGTGCCCACGAACTCTATTCTGGAGCGTTTTAAGTTTTTTGGACGTCGTCAGAAACCCGGTGAGTCTGTCGGCAACTTCTACGCTGACCTACGGCACCTGGCTAGGCGATGCCACCTGAATGACGCTACCCCAGAGACCCTGACCCGCGATGTCTTGGTGTATGGTCTACGAAATGAAAAGCTGTGGTCGGAGCTCCTGTGTAAGGCAGACTTGACTCTCCAGGCTGCCCTGCATGCTGCAAAGATGTCTGAGGCTGTTATCTCTGCTGCACCACCCCCTGATCATGAGGTTCGGGCAGCTACCGTCGCAACCCGCCGTCCTGCTCAGCAAACTCGCCGTGGGGCCAGCTATGGTTCAAGTTCCAAGCTGGAGAAGCGCTGCCCGAACTGTAACTTTGTGACTCATCGTTTCAACGTGTGCCCTGCGGTGGGAAAGATTTGTAACTTCTGCAACAAGCCTAACCACTTCTCGTCAGCATGCAGAGCTAGAAAAAATCCTGCCCAGCAACAGCGCAGGCACTCTAATTACCTGGTACGAGATGGTACTGCGTCTGGTTCTTATCACTCTCCTGACAACCTCCCACTGTCTGATTCGGACTCTTCTCAGAGTGAGCTCAGCGTGTTTTCAGTTAGGAAGGCACCTGCTCGGATAACAGACCCTACTGTGCAAGTTACTGTCAATGGTTCTACGTTCTCTGCCAAGGTCGATACTGGGGCCGCCACGAACGTTATGTCTACTAGCCTTTTCAAGAAGATAAGGAATAATGAGCGAGTCACTGTTGAGCGCTCTGTCCTTCGTGCTTATGGGGGAGGGTTGCTTGTCCCTGTGGGGAAGGCTACCCTGAACTGTGAAGTGCTAGAGACCGTTCGGCCCCTCTCCTTCTTCCTGGTTAACGAGAAATGTGTTACACTGCTCGGCGTTCGGGCATGCCAAGACCTCGGATTGGTCAATTTTCACCGGGAGATCCGTTTAGTTCAGCAACCTTTGGACCCGTTAGCCGAGTACCCCGATCGGTTTGACAATGCGCTGGGGATGCTCCCCTGCAGTTATGAGATCTCTCTAAAACCTGACGTGGATCCAGTTATACGCCCTCCACACCGGGTCTCCTTTGCGATGAAGGATAGGGTCGAGTCCACCCTTCGGGACATGGTGGCTACAGGCATTCTGAAAGAGTTGAGCGAGCCCACTCAGTGGGTCTCCACCATGGTGGTTGCTGCCAAGAAGGACAAGAGTGAGCTACGGATCTGCATCAACCCCAAAGATTTGAACCTGGCTATCAAGCGCCCGCACTATCCCATGCGTACTGTCGAAGATGTTGCTGCACAGGTTGGCCCTGCCACTGTGTTTTCGGTGCTGGATGCTAAGAGCTCGTTCTGGCAGATACCGCTAGATGAACAATCGTCCTACCTGACGACCTTTGCCACTCCCTTTGGGAGGTTCAGATTCCTGCGCATGCCGTTCGGGATCAGCTCCGCCAGTGAAGTTTTCCAGAGGACGATGGAACAGCTGTTTGCGGGGCTCCCGTGCGCTATCATTGTAGATGACATCTTGGTGTATGGTAAAGATGTGGAACAGCACGACCACAACCTCCGACTAGTTTTGGATCGAGCTCGGGAGGTAAATCTAAAGCTCAACCCTAGTAAATGCCGGTTCCGTGTCCCGGAGGTCACTTATGTGGGACACGTCTTCACAGCGTCCGGGCTGAAGCCCGACCCACAGAAGACCGCTGCTATCTCGAAGATGCCTGCTCCTGTGGATGTGCCTAGCCTCCAGCGTTTCCTTGGCATGGCAAATTACTTGGGAAAATTCATCCCCGATCTGAGCGAGTTGAGTGCCCCTTTAAGGGACTTGGTGAAGAAAGACACTGCATGGTCCTGGTTCCCACAACACCAGGCTGCTTTCGATATGCTGCGTTCGAAGCTTGTCTGCACTCCGACGCTGCAATATTTCGATTTGAACCGTCCTATTGTCCTCACGTGCGATGCTTCAAAGTTCGGGCTGGGTGCTGCTTGTTTGCAAGTTCATGATGGGGGTCCAGTTACCCGTGTCCTTCGCGTCTCGCACGATGACTCCAGCTGAGCAGCGCTATGCCCAGATCGAAAAGGAACTGCTGGCTGTTGTGTTTGCATGTTCAAAATTTAAGGACTATATCCTGGGAACTGAATTCTCTATTGAGACCGACCACCAGCCTCTGGTCACCATCCTCGGCAAGCCGATTCACGCTGCCTCCTCCAGGCTGCAGCGGATGATGCTGCAGCTGCAGCGTTTTACCTTCTCCGTAGTGTACCGTAGAGGCAAGGACATGTTTATTGCTGACACGCTGTCTCGGGCTCCTCTGGCTTCGACCACCCGTCACCCTTACGAGGCTTCAGGTATGATTGTCCTGAACGTCAACTTTGTTCCTTCAAAACAACTACAGTGCTTAGTTAAACACACTGCTGCTGACGCCTCGCTCCAACAGCTAGCTGCGATCATTCAAAGGGGTTGGCCCGAGCGACGTTCTTCCCTGCCCGCCGCGGCAGTGCCCTACTTCCTGGTCCGTGACGAGCTGGTGCTACGAGATGGAGTTATCGTTAAGGGTCACAAGGTCGTGGTACCTGAGGCTCTTCGCCAACAGTATTTCGACACCGCGCATCGGGGTCACACTGGCGCCGAGGCCACTCTATCGCCCAAAGCCAGTTTTATTGGCCTGATATGGCTGTGTATTTTCGGGACCGGGTGTCATCTTGCCCTACCTGCAACAGTCTCGCCCCGCAGCAGCAGCGTTTGCCCCTTCTGCAGCAGCCCGCACCGGACCTGCCATGGTCGGCGCTGGCAACGGACATTTTTGAGTGGCACGGCAAGCACTTCTTGGTGCTTGTCGACTCTTACTCTAACTGGTATGAGGTCGACCAGCTGTTTTCTCTCTCCTCTTCTGCTGTTATCACGAAGCTGCGCCGCCACTTCGCGACCTTTGGATCACCAGCGAGCCTGCAGTCAGACAACGGCAGCCAATTTACCAGTGCGGAGTTCAAGGACTTTGCTGACCGCTGGAACTTTCGGCATTACACTAGTAGCCCTGAGTACCCTCAGAGCAATGGCCTGGCCGAGCGTGCTGTTCGCAGCGCAAAGGACTTGTTGAATCGCTGCCGCGCATCGAAGTCTGACATTTACCTCGCCCTCCTCAACCTGCGAAACATTTCCCGTGACGGTGTTCTGGGATCCCCGGCGCAGCGCCTCATGTCCCGGGTTACTCGACCTCCCATTCCGGTGGCCCAGCAGACTCTTACCCCAGCTGTTGTAAAACCTGCCGTGGTCCGTGAGCGTATTGCTACCAAGCGGTCCATTGAAAAGCGATCCCACGACAGGTCTTGCCGTGCCCTGCCTCCTCTGTCTCCTGGTCAGGTTGTCCGCATGCATTCCACCTCCGGTCACCCTGGCCTTGCGGTTGTTGTTGGGACGGCTGGTTCACCTCGCTCCTATCTGGTGAACCTCGATGGTACTGTTTACCGTCGGTCCAGGCGGCACCTCCGCCTGGTGAACGAGCCCTCTCCTCCTCCTCCTGCTGACCCCCATGCTCCCCCTCTGTCCGCTCTCCCGCCTGTAGCGGTCGCTAAGCCTGTGCCTGCTCGCCCTGTCCCGGTTCTTCTCCCTGTGACTGTTCCCGTGTCTCCAGCCATCTCTTCCCCATCGCCAGGTCGCTCGCCTCCAATCCCTTTGTCACCACGCAAGTCCCCACATTGTAGTCCTCCTGTCGTGGGGTCTTCCCCGGTGCCCGTTTCTTTGGGGGGAGAGGGTGTGAGCGGGGTTCGTACCCGCTCGGGGCGGATTGTAAGGGCGCCTGACCGTTATGGCGATTATATTTGATTGCTGCTATTTTGCTGTCTATCCTTTTCCAGTTGCTCTAGTGTATGAGACATGGTCGGCTGTCACGTTCCTTTCTTTTGCAAGAGGAAGGATGTAGATGTTTAGTGCATGTCCCTTTAATTGTAGGTTGTGTAGCCACTCCCCTTTCACCAAGTATATTACTGTCTCTCCATCCCTGGTACCTCCTCTAGTAAAACGTGCAGACCATGTACAACTAGGGCATCGATATATGTGATTAATAAAGACTTGGTAAAGAAACACTGTGTACGTGTTAACCTCTTTACAGTTTTCTCCTGGTACTATGGTTTTCTCAAACATTCCAAAGGCCCGTGGGTTTGTAGGTCAATTTGCCTCTGTAATTTGCTGAATGTGTAAGGAGTGGATGAGAAAGGGGGAATAACATTAAACCAGTATGAATGGGAGATTGATGGTCGTCATGGATTCTGTTTCCTATCATTCAATTTAATATGCTTTCCTCACATAGTTAAGGATCTAGAAAGGGGGTACGCAATCTCAGAATTCAAAAAAATGGTTACTTATTGACAACAGCAATACAGTTATCAAACTTGATACAAAGCGATAAATGTCTACAATTTTGCAGTAGCCTGGCCACATCCCAGTAGTTTGGCCCACCTTCAGGTTGCTGAAGCACAAAGGCATGAAATATGAAGTGTCAGCCCTGAACACAAGAGGGTGCTGTTATCACATAGCTGGGTTAAGCTTTAATAAGATATACAGGCTGTTTCTATGGATAGAAAGAATGGGTGATGTTTTTGGTCGAGACACTTCTTCAGACCGAGAGTCAGGGAAGAGGGAGACACAGATATAAAGAACGGTAAAATGTGTGAGAACGAAACATCAAAAGAGATGCAGATCAAGGAAAATGTAGAATAGATCATTGTTAGCTAGGAGAAGATGACAACAAAGCATACAGATAAAATGTAATCGGGGACAGTCAGACTGGTCTGAGAACTGGGAAGGGGGAGGGATGGTGAGACGGAAAGCCGGGGTTCATAGTTTATTGTCACGTGTACAGAGGTACAATAACAATAGGTGCAGGAGGAGGTTATTCGGCTCTTCGAGCCAGCACCGCCATTCAATGTGATCATGGCTGATTATCCACAATCAGTATCCGGTTCCTGCCTTCTTCCTATAGCCCCTGACTCCATGATCTTTAAGAGCCCTATCAAGCTCTCTCTTGAAAGTACCCAGAGAACCGGCCTCCACCACCCTCTGAGGCAGAGAATTCCACGGACTCACAGCTCTGTGTGAAAAAGTGTTTCCTCATCTCCGTTCTAAATGCCTTACCCCTTATTCTTAAACTGTGGCCCCTGGTTCTAGACTCCCCCAACACCGGGAACATGTTCCCTGTCTAGCGCGTCCAAACCCTTAATAATGGTATATGTTTCAATAAAATCCCCGCTTATCCTTCGAAATTCCAGAGTATACAACCCAGCCGCTCCATTCTCTCAGCATATGACAGTCCCGCCATCCCGGGAATTAACCTTGTGAACCTCCGCTGCACTCCCACAATAACAAGAATTTCCTTCCTCAAATTAGGGGACCAAAACTGCACACAATGTGTAGGTGTGTCTCACTAGGGCCCTATACAACTGTAGAAAGACCTCTTTGCTCCTATACACAACTCCTCTTATGAAGGCCAAAATGCCATTCGTTTTCTTCACTGCCTGCTATATCTGCATGCTTACTTTCATCGACTGATGAACAAGGACCCCCCAGATCCCGTTGTACTTCCCCTTTTCCCAACTTGACAGCATTTAGATAATAATCTGCCTTCCTGTTTTTGGTACCAGTGGATAACCTCCCATTTATCCACATTAAACTGCATCTGCCATGCATCTGCCCAATCACCCAACTTGTCCATGTCATCCTGCATTCTCATAGCATCCTCCTCACAGTTCACAATGCCACCCAGCTTTGTGTCATCTGCAAATTTGCTAATATTACTTATAATCTGTTCATCTAAATCATTGATGTATATTGTAAATAGCTGCGGTCGCAGCACCGAACCATGTGGTACCCCACTAGCCACTGCCTGCCATTCTGAAAGGGACCCATTAATCCCTACTCCGTTTCCTGTCTGCCTACTATCCTCCTTTATATTCTTGGCTAGCTTACCTTCATACCTCATCTTTTCTCCCCGTATTGCCTTTTTAGTTATCTCTCTTTTTCTTTAAACATTACCCAATCCTCTTGCTTCCCCCTCATCTTTGCTATGTTGTACTTCTTCTCTTTTATTTTTATACTGTCCCTGACTTCCCATGTCAGCCACGGTCGCCCCTTATTCCCCTTCCCCTTTTTCTTTAGTGAAAAGCTTTCTGTTGCGTGCTAATCAGTCAGCAGAAACACAATACATGATTACAATCGATCCATTTACATTGTAGAGATACATAAGGGAACAACGTTTAGTGGAAGGTAATGCCAGCAAAGTCTGATCAAGGATAGTCCTAGAGTTATCAAAGAGGTAGTTATCAAAGAGGTAGATAGTAGTTCAGCATTGCTCTCTGGTTGTGTTAGAATGATGTTATCCCACTTTTTAAGAAAGGCGGGAGAGAGAAAACAGGGAATTATAGACCAGTTAGCCTGACATCGGTGGTGGGGAAGATGCTGGAGTCAATTATAAACGATGAAATAGCCGCACATTTGGATAGCAGTAACAGGATCGGTCCGAGTCAGCATGGATTTACGATGGGGAAATCATGTTTGACTAATCTACTGGAATTTTCTTAGGATGTGACTAGGAAAATGGACAAGGGAGAGTCAGTCGATGTAGTGTACCTGGACTTTCAGAAAGCATTTGATAAAGTCCCACATAGGAGAATAGTGGGCAAAATTAGGGCACATGGTATTGGGGGTAGAGTGCTGACATGGATAGAAAATTGGTTGGCAGACAGGAAACAAAGAGTAAGGTTTAACGGGTCCCTTTCAGAATGGCAGGCAGTGACTAATGAGGTACTGCAAGGCTCGGTGCTGGAACCGCAGCTATTTACAATATACATCAATAATTTGGATGAAGGGATTCAAAGTAACATCAGCAAATTTGCAGACAACACAAAGCTGGGTGGCAGTGTGAACTGTGAGGAGAATGTTATGAGAATGCAGGGTGACTTGGACAGGTTGGGGGAGTGGGCAGATGCATGGCAGATGAAGTTTAATGTGGATAAATGTGAGGTTATCCACTTTGGTAGCAAAAACAGGAAGGCAGATTACTATCTAAATGGCGTCAATTTGGGGAAAGGGGAAGTACAACGGGATCTGGGGGTCCTTGTTCATCAGTCTATGAAAGTAAGCATGCAGGTACAGCAGGCAGTGAAGAAAACGAATGGCATGTTGGCCTTTATAACAAGAGGAGTCGAGTATAGAAGCAAATAGGTCGTTCTGCAGGTGTACGGGGCCCTAGTGAGACCACACCTGGAGTATTGTGCAGTTTTGGCCCCCTAATTTGAGGAAGGACATTCTTGCTATTGAGGGAGTGCACCGTAGGTTTACACGGTTAATTCCCGGGATGGCGGGACTGTCATATGCTGAGAGAATGGAGAGACCGGGCTTGTAAACTCTGGAGTTTAGAAGGAAGAGAGGGGATCTTATTGAAACATATAAGATTGTTAAGGGTTTGGACACGCTAGAGGCAGGAAACATGTTCCCGATGTTGGGTGTCCAGAACCAGGGGCCACAGCTTAAGAATAAGGGGCAAGCCATTTAGAACAGAGACGAGGAAACACTTTTTCTCACAGAGAGTTGCGAGTCTGTGGAATTCTCTGCCTCAGAGGGCAATGGAGGCCGGTTCTCTGGACACTTCCAAGAGTGAGCTAGATTGGGCTCTTAATGATAGCGGAGTCAGGGAATATGGGGAGAAGGCAGGAACGGGGTACTGATTGGGGATGATCAGCCATGATCACATTGAATGGTGGTGCTGATTCGAAGGGCCGAATGGCCTACTCCTACACATTTTGTACGCTCTCGCCGTGACCGTGTGGGTTTCCTCCAGGTACTCTGGTTTCCTCCCACATTTCAAAGACATGCAGGTTTGTAGATTAATTGGCTTCTGTAAATTGTCCCAAGTGTGTAGGATAGCATTAGTATGATTGATCAGGTGATTGCTGATCAATCCAGACATTGTGGGCCAAGCTGTACCTCTAAACTAAAAACTTAACAATAGAATGTCAAAACAAACCTAATTGGAAGGCAGTGGAGATGTTAAAAGAAATAAGGCTAAAAGAAGCATGACAATCATAGTCTGAGCAGCTCCGAGGGGACAGCTATGATGCCTCAGTGGAGAGTGGATAACCATGTTCAGTGTATTCTATTTGGTCTGGAGCATTTGATAAGTACTAGACAGATAGACTGGTATTTAATATTCTAAACTAGATTTTCGAACAGTCGCAAGCCTGTTCGGCTTACTTAGTCTGCGCCGATCAACGATCATCCCGCACACTAACACTATCCTACACTCTGGAGATAATTTACAATATTACCAAAGCCAATCAAGGTACAAACTCTGTACAGACAGCACCCGTAGTCAGGATTGAGCCCGTGTCTCTGGAGCTGTAAGGCACTGTGCCGCCCTATAGTCATCTGCAAAAAAATATATAAATTTCAAGAACTTACCTAATTTCATCTGTATCTGGCACTTTAGTATAGGGCAAGACAGCTCTGACTCTCCTTCTGTCCTCAACTGGCTACAATTTTTGACAAAGAAATAACAATATTGTTATTTTGGACAACAAAACCAAGTTAGGACCTACATTTTGTATTTATATTATTCAGTTCCTATAAGACATTAATAACTTAAGATATTCCATTCCTACCATGTTTCCTTAATTAAACCAGAAAGGAGGAATTGTGTTGATAAATTGCTAGTTTGGCAAATCTCCAAGATGGCGCCGCGCACGGCCACCCCGCCAGCAGCTTGTGTGTTTCTTCCGCCACCCCTCGCGGCCTATCTCGCTGGATTGGTTCAGCAGCAGGCACAGCGTGGACTTCAACATCGCGCGGCTCCAGTGTTGGATGTCTGTGGAGCTTCTAGCTGCGAGCACAGCACAGACATTACCATCATGGAGCTGCCTGCGACCTTCGCCAAGGATTGCCTGAAGAGGTGGCCCGACCGCTGGGCCTGTGGACTCCGCACCGTAAAGCCATGGTCTCCGGTAAGAAGCGGCCGATTTGGGAATTCCGAGCCGCGCGGTGTTCTGATCCATCCCAACGGCGGAGTTTCCATCATCCCAGCGCGATGGCCTGTACATCGGGCCGTCCGTAATGGCGACTGTGGAGGGTTCAGGGCCCTGACTACGGGTCCTCAGAACGAGGAAGACTGACTGAACTTTTGTGCCGTCCATCACAGCGGGAAGTGCTAGTCCCACTGTGGTGGATGTTTTATGTTTTGTGTTTAACTTCTGTTGTGTATTGTGTTTTCTTTCTTTCTTACTGGGAGAGGACTGCTCATCCGCTCAGCTTACCCTTGAGGAAAACTGCAAAATGCAGATGGCACCACTCAACCTCGGTTGGAGTGAAAGTCGCTTAATGTAATGTTAAATTGTGTATTTCTCTGTGGACAGTCAAATTGTGCAATTTGGTCAAATTAACATCTTATCATGAACATATTTCACATGCGTGTCCAACAGAAATGAAGACAATGATTAATCAACTTGTCAATTCAATAATTAAAGTTAAATAAACATAGTCAAAGCTGGCTGCTACCCCAAACAATTTATATGACCTAGACACAAATGTAGATGGGTTGGCATGGCATGAGAATTGAGGGACAGAAGTTTAGGGGTAACATGAGGGGGAACTTCTTTGCTCAGAGAGTGGTGGCTCTGTGGAATGAGCTTCCAGCAGAAGTGGTGGAGGCAGGATCGATTTTAACATTTAAAAGTAAAGTGGATAGGTATATGGACGGGAAAGGAATAGAGGGGTATGGTCTGAGTGCAGGTAGATGGGACTAGGGGATAATAAATGGTCGGCACGGACTGGAAGGGCCGAGAGGGCCTGTTTCCGTGCTGTAATTGTTATATGGTTATTATATGATTATATGGTGTGTAAGTTTCCTGACAACATTAAAATTGGAGGAGTTGTGGACAGTGAGGAATGCTGTCTGAAGACACAGCGGATATGGATCAGCTACAGAAATGGGCAGAGAAATAGCAGATGGGGTTTAGCCAGAGCAAATGTGAGGTGTTGCACTTTGGGAGGTGGAATGGAAGGAGAGGGTTTCCAGTTAATGGCAAGACCCTTAACAGCTTTGATGTGCAGAGGGATCTTGGAGTCCAAGTTTATAGCTCACTAAAGGTGGCAGCTCAAGTAGATAGGGTGGTAAAGGTGGCAGATGGTGTGCTTGCCTTCATTGTTGAGGCATTAAATATACGAGTTAGTAAGTCACGGTGCAGCTCTATAGGACATTGGTTAGGCTTCATTTGGAGTATTGCCTGCAGTTCTGGTCGCCCCATTACAGGAAAGACGTGGGGGCTTTGGAGAGAATGCAGAGGAGGTTTACGAGAATGCTGCCTGCATTAGGTATTAACTACAGGGAAATGTTGGATGGACTTGGATTGTTTTCTCTACAGGTGAACGTCACAGGTCGAGGGGAGACCTGACAGAAGTATATAAAATGAGAGGCATGGATATGGTAGATAGTCAGTAACTTCCCCCTGCCCAGTGTAGCAATGTCCAACACTAAAGGGCACAGCTACAAGGAGGGAGAGAGGGAAAGTTTAATGGAGATGCGCAGCACAAATTTTTAAATATAGGAACAGTGTTGGGGGCCTGGAAGGCATTGCCAGTGGTGGCAAATACGATAATGGCTTTTAAGCATCTGAAGGCACTTGAAAGTGATGTGAATTCTGTACAGGCAGACGAAATCAGTTTAACTGGGCATCATGTTCAGCACAAACATTGTGAGCCGAAGCAAAGATTATAGAGGAGCAAGATGCGCCACTCAGTGGAAAAGGCATAGTATCACATGTGTGATTGTCGACGCCATATTAGCGGACCAAAGATGGTGTCGACTATGGCGTCTACATCGTTGGAAAACTAGGCTTCTCTATAATCTTTGTCTCTCGATCTCCTGCTGTGTAATCCGCTCCAAAGCTACAGAGCAGTTGCAAGCAAAGATTATAGAGGAGCAAGATGCATTAGAAAGTTATTAGATTTATTTGTAATAGATCTTTACTTACCTCTCGATCCCTCTCTATCCCCTCTCTTCTCGCTATCTCCCCCTCTTCTCTCGATCTCCCTCTCTTCTCTCGATCTCCCTCTCTCCCCTCTCGATCTATCTCTCTCCCCTCTCTTCTCCATTTCCCTCTCTCCCTCCCTTCCCTCTGTGAGAGTTGGCAGCCCTGCTATGCCTTAGGCCCAAAAGAGGATAGAAATAAATTACATAATGGTCTTTGTAAGACGATTTTAATAAGATCTTCTATCTGTCCCACCATATATTTATATGAATGTGTGTTTGTGTGTGCCTGTAATTGTGTGCACAGTGTGTGTTAAAGCAATACAAGGGAAGCTGCACAATACAATGCAAGGGAAACTACGCAAATGTGGGGGCTGGGGAGGAAAGATGTAAGGGAAATGGGGGAACAGGGGGAAAAGGGAGGGGGATAGGGAAGGGAGGGAGAGAGAGGGGAGGGAGGGAGGGAGGGAGCGAACGGAGGGAGGGAGGGAGCGAACGGAGGGAGGGAGGGAGCGAACGGAGGGAGGGAGGGAGCGAACGGAGGGAGGGAGGGAGCGAACGGAGGGAGGGAGGGAGCGAACGGAGGGAGGGAGGGAGCGAACGGAGGGAGGGAGGGAGCGAACGGAGGGAGGGAGGGAGCGAACGGAGGGAGGGAGGGAGCGAACGGAGGGAGGGAGGGAGCGAACGGAGGGAGGGAGGGAGCGAACGGAGGGAGGGAGGGAGCGAACGGAGGGAGGGAGGGAGCGAACGGAGGGAGGGAGGGAGCGAACGGAGGGAGGGAGGGAGCGAACGGAGGGAGGGAGGGAGCGAACGGAGGGAGGGAGGGAGCGAACGGAGGGAGGGAGGGAGCGAACGGAGGGAGGGAGGGAGCGAACGGAGGGAGGGAGGGAGCGAACGGAGGGAGGGAGGGAGCGAACGGAGGGAGGGAAGGAGCGAGGGGAGGGAGGGAGGGAGCGAGGGGAGGGAGGGAGGGAGCGGGGGGAGGGAGGGAGGGAGCGGGGGGAGGGAGGGAGGGAGCGAGGGGAGGGAGGGAGGGAGCGAGGGGAGGGAGGGAGGGAGCGAGGGGAGGGAGGGAGGGAGGGAGTGAGAGAGATCGGGAGAAGATAGGGGAGAGAGATCGAGAGAAGGAAGGGGAGAGAGAGGGATCGAGAGAAGAGAGGAGAGAGAGGGATCGAGAGAAGAGAGGAGAGAGAGGGATCGAGAGAAGAGAGGAGAGAGAGGGATCGAGAAGAGAGGGGAGAGAGAGAGATCGAGAGAAGAGAGGGGAGAGAGAGATCGAGAGAAGGGGAGAGAGAGATCGAGAGAAAAAAGGGGAGAGAGAGGGATCGAGAGAAGAGAGGGGAGAGAAAGAGAGAGATCGACAAGAGAGGGGCGAGAGATCGAGAGAAGAAAGGGGAGAGGGGAGAGAGAGGGATCGAGAGAAGAAACGGGAGAGAGAGGGATCGAGAAGAGAGGGAGAGAGAGGGGAGAGAAGAGAGGGAAGAGAGAGATCGAGAGAAGAGAGGGATCGAGAGGGGGATTGCGAGAGGGGGGGGATCGAGAGGGGGATTGCGAGAGGGGGGGGATCGGGGGGACCGAGAAGAGGGGGACCGAGAAGAGGGGGACCGAGAAGAGGGGGACCGAGAAGAGGGGGACCGAGAAGAGGGGGACCGAGAAGAGGGGGACCGAGAAGAGGGGGACCGAGAAGAGGGGGACCGAGAAGAGGGGGACCGAGAAGAGGGGGACCGAGAAGAGGGGGACCGAGAAGAGAAATAAATCTAATAACTTTCTAATGCATCTTGCTCCTCTATCATCTTTGCTTGTAACTGCTCTGTCGCTTTGGAGCGGATTACACAGAGAGAGGCAGTCCGCCAAAATGGCGGCCGTGACGTTCCGTTACGTACTACACACCAGTCCATTTGATTTCCTATCTTGCTCCTCTATAAGAGTGGCCTATCTTGCTCCTCTATAATCTTTGGGCCGAAGGGTCCAACCCCGTTCTGCATAGTTCTACGTTCTAATTTATTGATATACTTTTTTTTTCAAGCAGACAATATGTCAAATTAAAATGTAAATTGTGAAATGTAACTTTCTCGAGTCAGTTAAGTCTATTTCAGCTAAATATTATACTAAGCATATCACTGAAAGAATTGAAAATATCATTTCTTAGTGGCATATTGATATACATTCGAGAGCATGAATGACCACATCATAGATTAAGAAAAAGATATGGCATACATTTCCAAGTGATAACCACTTAAATTTCTATAAACAGTCAAACTGTTCTTGCCTGCTTGCCAATAAAGACAGCAAGTGTCACTAAGTTCATAAAAACTATAAAACAAGACTCTACTCTATTGCTCATAGATGGAGCGGCTAATTTACTTGGTGAAAAACCTGGACAGAAAGAAAAACTGATACCGGGAATAAATAGGCATAGGAGCTGCTTAGCCATGAGGCATCTCTCCGATTGAGGCACTCAGATTGCTTGGGATCCAGTGACAGCTAGCTAATTGTATACAGTATTGGCTTCAAGGAAGCAGAGGGTGGTGGAGGAAGGGTGTTTTTCAGAATAGTGGTGTGCCTCCGGGATCAGTGCTAGTGTATGTAATTTATATCAATGATTTAGATGAGAATGGACAAGGTATGACAAGTCTCACAGCAGGATCTTGATCAGCAGGCAAGTGGTCTAAGAAATGGCTAATGCAGATACGAGGCATTACATTTTGGGAAGTCAATCCTGGGCAGGACATTCATGGTTAAATTGTAGAATGGAGAGTGGTGTTAAAATGTTAAACTGGAGAGTGTGGTAATGGCCAAGAAAGCACAGCAATACCTCTACTTTCTTAGAAGGCTTAGGAAGTTTGACATTTCCCCAACATTTCTCACCAACTTCTACAGATTAAACCATTCTAAACCATTCTATCACCAACCAGAGAGCAGTCCTGAGCTACTACCTACCTCATTGGAGACCCTCAAACTATCTTTAATTGGTCTTTACCTTGCACTAAACATTCTTCCCTTTATCATGTATCTGTACACAGCGGACAGTTTGATTGTAATCATGTATTGTCTTTCCGCTGACCAGTTAGCATGCGACAAGCGCTTTTCACTGTACCTCAATACATGTGGCAATGAACTAAACTAAACAAGGAACCGCAGATACTGAAATCTTAAGGAAAACACAGTGATGGATAACAGCGGGGCAGACAGCATCTGTGGAGGAAATGGATAAGCGACATTCTTCTGATTTATCGTGTGCGCGTGTGGTTGAAATAGGAGTTGAAAGCAGAAACGGGGAAGAGGAGGTGGGACAGAGTCTGGCAAGTGATGGCAGATGAGTGAAGTGACAGAGCTAGAGATTAAAAAGAGACATAGGGCATCAGATAAGAAATGTAAAGCCAGAGGGAGAGATAGAAGGGGACCATAATGGCGAGGGGATGAAGGATGATATGGTGGGTGAATTGTGTATGTACCTAGGTCACAAGGAAGGGTGAGAGGCATTACTTAAAATTGCACAATTCAATGTTCATACTGTTGGACATAAGCTACTCAAGCGGAACGTAGGGTGCTGTTCCTCTACTTTGCATGTGACCTCACCGTGACTATAGAGGCCAAGAATAGAAAGGTCAGTATAAGAAGGGGAAGGAGTTAAAATGGTTAGCAACATTGGGTGCAAGTGTTCGGTGAAACGGCAAGTCTACGCTTGGTTTTGCCAATGAAAATAAGGTCATATCGGGACCACTGGTGCAATAGATAAAGTTTGAAGAGGTGCATGTGAACCCCTCCTGTTCTTTAAAGGTTCCCCTGGTCCTTACCTTTCACCCCATCAACCTTCATATCCAACACATCTTCAGTGATCCCTCCGCCAGTCGCATCTTCCCAACTCCACCATTTTCTGCTTTCCTCAGAGACCACACCCTCTGCAACTCCTGGGTTGACTCATTCTTTCACACCCAAACTGCTCCTTCCCACCTCCTCCTTCACCTCCACCCAGGCACCCTTGCAGTCCTTCCAGGTGAGAAAGAGATTCACATGCACCTCTTCAAATTTAATCTACTGCATTCAGCCTCCTGTACATCAGCAAGACCAAGCATAGACTAGGCAACTTTTTTACCTAACACTTGCACTTGGCCCGAACACACGGCCTGCTATGCCTTGTCTGTCTAAATGCCTGTTAAACAACGATTCTGACTGATACTACCACCTTCTTTGCATTCCGTTTCAAACATCAACCAGATAAACAGAAAAACACAACTTTCCTTTCAGGTCTCTTAAATCTCCAGACTTTCAACATAAAACAGACTCCTTTTGTTTTTAACACTCTTATTATGAAGAGAGAGAAAAATCACTACTTAGCTAACAACAGGTCAACCGACAGCCTTTCATGCTCCACGGGAAAACAAGCTAGGGCTTAACCAATCTCTTTCCATAACTCAAATCCTTCAATCCAGGCAACATTCTGGTGAATTTCATTTAACCATATAACAATTACAGCACGGAAACAGGCCTTCTCGGCCCTTCCAGTCCGTGCCGACCATTTATTTTCCCCTAGTCCCATCTACCTGCACTCAGACCATACCCCTCCATTCCCTTCCCATCCATATACCTATCCACTTTACTTTTAAATGTTAAAATCGATCCTGCCTCCACCACTTCTGCTGGAAGCTCATTCCACACAGCCACCACTCTCTGAGTAAAGAAGTTCCCCCTCATGTTACCCCTAAACTTCTGTCCCTTAATTCTCATGTCATGCCCTCTTGTTTGAATCTTCCCTACCCTCAATGGGAAAAGCTTATCCACGTCAACTCTGTCTATCCCTTTCATCATTTTAAAGACCTCAATCAAGTCCCCCCTTAACCTTCTGCGCTCCAAAGAATAAAGACCTAACCATACTCCAGAATTGGTCTTACCAATGCCTTGTACAATTTTAACATTACTTCCCTACTCCTATATTCAATGCTGTGATTTATAAAGGCCAGCACACCAAAAGCTTTCTTTACCACTCTATCTACATGCGATTCCACCTTCAGGGAACTTTGCACAGTTATTCCTAGATCCCTCTGTTCCACAGCATTCCTCAATTCCCTACCATTTACCATGTACGTCCTATTTTGATTTGTCCTGCCAAGATGTAGCACTTCACACTTATCAGCATTAAACTCCATCTGCCATCTTTCAGCCCACTTTTCCAAATGGCCCAAATATCTCTGGAGACTTTGAAAATCTACTTCATTATCCACACCACCACCTATCTTAGTATCATCTACATACTTACTTATCGAATTTTCCACCCCATCATCCAGATCATTGATGTACATGACAAACAACAGTGGACCCAACACAGATGCCCGAGGCACCCCACTGGTCACCGGCTTCCAACCTGACAAACAGTCATTCACCATTACTCTCTGACATCTCCCATTCAGCCACTGTTGAATCCATCTTGCTACTCCGCCATTAACACCGAAAGATTGAACCTTCTTAACCAACCTTCCATGGGGAACCTTGTCAAAGGCCTTACTGAAATCCATATAGACAACATCCACTGCTTTACCCTCATCAATTTCCCTAATAACCTCTTCAAAAAATTCAAGAAGGTTTGTCAAACATGACCTTCCAGGCACAAATCCATGTTGACTGTTCCTGATCAGACCCTGTTTATCCAGATGCTTATATATATATTCTATCTATATAATCCATCTATCCCTCCATCCCTCCATCCATCCCTCCATCCATCCATCCATCTAGATATAAGCATCCTTTCCATTAATTTGCCCACCACTGACGTCAAACTAACAGGTCTATAATTGCTAGGTTTATTCTTTGAACCCTTTTTAAACAATGAAACAACATGCGCAGTACGCCAATCCTCCGGCACAATTCCCGTTTCTAATGACATTTGAAATATTTCTGTCATAGCTCTTGCTATTTCTACATTAACTTCCCTCAATGTTCTAGGGAATATCCTGTCAGGACCTGGAGACTTATCCACTTTTATATTTTTCAAAAGTGTCAGTATTTCCTCCTCTTTGAATCTCATAGTTTCCATAGCTACTCTACTTTTTTTCCCTTACCTCACAGAGTTTTCTACTCTGTCCAGCACAATCACACCTTTCTTACAGTCTGGGGGGCAGAATTTCATACTATACTCCAAGTGTAACCGATAACCGATGTTACTGAGACAAAAGAAACTGCATGTGCTTTCTTATCTGTCCGGTTCCGGTGGTACTGCAAGTCGGCTGCCTCGCCTACAGCAGAATCGTTGTTTCGACTGTTTGTTGTTTTTTTGAAGTACATCTAAAAGTATGTTTTAGTGTTTATCTGTATGTGTTGTGCGAGGGGGGGAGGAAATATGTGGAAAACGTTTTTCAAGCACCTACCTTGACGGAGTTGTGACTTTCTTCCTTATCGCTTCCTCGCCACCGCCACCCCCCGTCCTTGCAGACTTTGGTGCTGCCTTACCCGGAGTCGGGCCCAGAGCTTCAGCGGCGGCGCAGCGGGGAGTTTAACATCGCGGAGCCTTGTCGCCGGAGAAGCGCTCCGACTTCTGGCCTGCGGCCTACAACGTCTTGGAGCCTTGGTCTGTGGAGCTTCTGCCAGCAGGCGTGGAGCGGACCTTCCATAGTGGAGTGGGGGAGCCCTCGCCTGGGGTCACCGGAGAACATCTCCGACCAACAACATCTTGAAGCCGCGGCCTCCTGTGAGGTGGCCGATTTGGGAGCTCTGGGCCGCGGGATGTGCTCGACCTGTCCCGACGTCGGCGTTCCGACCATCCCGATCAGAGGGCTTGAGCATCGGGCCGTCCATAGCAGCGACCACGGAGGGTCAGGGCCCCGACCATGGGGAACAAGGGATGGAGGAGGAGGTCTGTCTGAACTGTAATGCCTTCCACCACAGTGAAGAATGCTGTGGTGGATGTCTGTGTTAAATTATGTTGTGTGTTACGTTCTTTTTTAATTGTAACGCTGCATGTTAAATTCATTTAACTGCACCTTATGGTGTAGGTGACAAACAAATTTGAATCTTGAACCTTGACCAGAAAACAAATTGCTGGAGGAACTCTGCGAGTCAGGCAGCACCAATAGAATCTATGAAGAGAATGGACAGATGCTTTTTCTGGGCTTTATTTCCTCCACATGTTACCTAACCCACTGGGTTCCTCCAACACTTTTTTTTCTCACCAATGTTATTTCTAGCACACTATTTGGACGAATTCATAGAGTTTAAGAAACTCAATGTCCCGAATAAAGGAAGGGAGCATTGGAAGTGGAACTATTGTGCCAGCTTACTCTGCACATAACTACAGCACATACATTGATCAAAGCTATTATTGGTGTAAATTGCACATTTACCTCCGGAGGTGCAACCGGAAACAAAAGCTTTTCTCCTTTTAGTAGACAGGACACATGACTATAGTAACCGATCAGATCTGAAAGCGAGGAAAAGCGTCGTCCCCCAATGTAATAATCACCACACATTGCAAAGATCCTGGAAGGGGTATAACAATGCAATTGTAAATTTGAATGGTTACAAAGCAATTATGTATTTCATGTAATCTGCAATATAATTCAGCTAGTCTATCCAAATCACTTAATTATGCAAAGGCAACACTTATGACATGAGCAAAAGTTGTGTTGTGATCAGAGCAATGATTACAGAAGCATTTGATTTATGCCATTAAATGACTGCAATGAGATTACGGTTTTGGATATTTTAGGTTCACCATCCATTTTCCAGCAACTGGTGGTCCCAGTACCTCCTTTAACCTGGACAAAATAACAGGAGCACACTTGAAATCTCCCCCAGAATTCCCCCCAAATATGTGACACCTAGGCCGGGGAGGCAGCTGATCTCAACCTCATCGAGACATCCACGGCGATCGGCAGGTCGAATTCGCCCCCATTTATACATTGCCGCCTTATGTGACCGACTTTGTGCGCCGGTATCTCGGTCCCTATATAGCTAAGCAAGTTAGACTCTCATTCCTCAATATGTGCGTCATTTCTAAACTATTCCTTATTAAAAACATTTTTTTTAATTTGCAAGATATGCCAATTGCTTCAGCAATTCCAATTTGTAGCAGCAGAATCAACAGAATCAACTCAGGACATAAGATGGCTAACATCAACCTCTTAATTAGATATGGAGTCATTAAATAATACATTGCATTGACTAATGTGTTCACAACACAAGTAATGCAAGACACAGCAACACAATTGATGTTTCAAGGCATATTATGCAGATTCATAAAATGAGCCCACATCCCAATAAAATAGCAAACTTAAATGGATCAACACAATCAGGTGACAGGAAGCTCTCGCTTCTGTGGCTAAAGTGATTAAAAGTGAGCTTCAAAAGGAAATTACGAGCTGTAGCTGCACCATGGTATTCAAAAAATGGAAATTGACTCTTCGCTCATAAATCACTACCCAAAAATTTGAAATACATTATAGGTTTGTACAGTGGACATAAAATTCTGGAGTAACTCAGCAACTCTGGAGAGAAGGAATGGGTGACGTTTCGGGTTGAGACTTTTTGTGAAGTCTACCTTCGATTTAAACCAGCGTCTGCAGTTCTTTCCTAAAGATTTGTAAGAATGATTTTTACGTGAAAAACTGTAATTACCAATTTTTTCAAGATACTTATGATTCGTGATGCATGCGATGATAACGCAGGATTAACGCGGGTTTCCATGTAGTATCTTCACATCTAAGTGATCTCCCTTACAAATTAATTTATATCACATTCATCATAATGTTTGTTCACAAGTTTGTCCAGGCATTATTCCAAACGGTAACTACTTTCTGACAATCTCTTAATTGGAAGGATTTTTATTACATCTTTAATTAGACTGCAAATTTTATTAAAAACATAATTTCAAATAACTTGACCAATTTGGGCCTCAGTCAAGAATCAAACTAACAAGTCCTTGACCGCTGTACAGGATAGTGCAGCTGAAAAGCAATCCTCAAAATACATTTCTGCACTGACCAGACAAAATGTATGTGTAGGAGGGAACTGCAGATGCTGGTTAACACCAAAAGATAGACAAAATGCTGGAGTAACTCAGTGGGACAGGCAACAGGAATGTGTGACGTTTTGGACCAATACCCTTCTTGAGATTGAGGGTCAGAGGAGAGGGAGACACAGAGATATGGAAGGTCCTGGTGAGACCACACCTGGAGAATTGTGTGCAGTTTTGATCTCCTAACTTGAGGAAGGACATTCTTATTGAGGGAGTGCAGCATAGGCGCACCAGGTTAATACCCGGGATGGCAGGACTGACATATGATGAAAGGGCTTATATTCACTGGAATTTAGAAGGATGAGAGGGGATGTTATAGAAACATATAAAGGGATTGGAAGGGTTTAAGAATAAGGGGTAGGCCATTTAGGACTGAGATGAGGAAAAACCTTTTTAGCCAGAGAGTTGTGAATCGATGGAATTCTTTGCCACAGAAGGCAGTGGATGACAATTCACTAGATGTTTTCAAGATATAGCTCTTTGGGCTAAAGGAATCAAGGGATATGTGGAAAAAACAGGAAAAGTGTACTGATTTTAGATGATCAGCCATGATCATATTGAATGGTGGTGCTGGCTCGAAGGGCGGAAAGGCCTACTCCTGCACCTATTTTCTATGCAAGGTGTAAAAATGAAAGATGAAAGGGGATGAAGTTCAAGGAAAATGTAGAATAGATCATTGTTAGCTAGGGGAAGGTGACAACGAGACATACAAAGATAACATTTAGTTGAAGGGTCTCGACCCGAAACGTCGCCTATCTCCTTCGCTCCTTAGATGCTGCTGCACCCGCTGAGTTTCTCCAGCTTTTTGTGTAACCAAAGATAACATTTAAACAGGAGAACAGTCAGACTCGTCTGAGAACTAGGATGGGGAAGGGGTGGAGATAAAGGGATACTTAAAGTTAGAGAAATTTTGTTTCATACCTTAACCTTCCTTAACTCTGTGTCTCCCACCCCCCTGACTCTTATGAAGTCTCGACCCAAAGCTTCACCCATTTGTATAGTACACAATCTGTCCATTCTGATATGAATTGGCTAAAGTATCTAGGACAAAATCTGAAGAAGGGTCTAGACCCGAAACATCACCCATTCCTTCCCTCCAGAGATGCTGCCTGTCACACTGAGTTACTCCAGCATTTTGTATCTATCTTCAGTTTGGTACAAGAGTAACCTACTAATAAAATCCAAATGGGCTCATGCCTTCTTTGGGTCTGTTTTCTGCACCATACTACCTCCCACCCCATCGGCATTAGATTATGAACTATATGGAAAATGTTTATCTTTTCACCTGAAATGATTGACCACGCCTGTTTTACTTAGAAACGAAAGCACAAATGAACCTGGTCTCCGATCACTTTCTCTGATGAGGTAACTTCCTGGTCGCTCTGCCTGACTAAGTCGCTCTTCAGCAATTGTACGATCCAGTTTTCCATGGTACCACCTGAGAAAGCAAAAGTTAATAATGCATTTACATTGTATTAAAAATTAGAAAAAAAATACCATTGATCATCAATGAATTAGGCAATTAGAACGAAAGTGAAAATAACTTTTTGGAATTGAGGAATGCAAAACCAAGCAGTTGTTAAAAAAATGCGAAACGAGTGGGAATATTGTAAATAACCTTCAAGTCATGTAGCATGTATTGAGAAATAAAAACCATAAGTTTACAAGTGGATAAGCTTGCATTGGAAGGGCAGATAACTGCAGATGCTGGAAATTTTTTTTTTTTTTTTAATTTTAGTTCCTCTTTTCCCTGATCTGTTCCCTGATCTGTTGACCGATCCAACATTTTTTGTCTTTATAACGTCAGACATGACTAGCTCTAATGCAAAGGAAAGTCTGTTCGGCGGTAATTGTGGATTTCAATATTGAACCCAATAGCAATACCCAAAATGCCCAAAGGAAAGCAAGGTGCTATTTGAGCCTAAATTGGGTTTGCTAGAAGAATGTTGAAAAGAAAAGTGGTTAGTGTGCAATGAGATAAAGAATTATGGTGACAATCAACTTGAAGCTCAGGTTACTCCCAGTGGCTTTCTGAGAGGTATCTCCAAAGCACTCCTCTTCTAGTCCCACTACCAAATATAGAGATGAGGGTATGATTACTTTGATTCACTTTCTCTCCGCATAATGTTGCTTTTATTTTGATTTCCAGCATCCTCAGTTTTTTTTCCTCCAATGTTTATTTTTACATTTAAATCCAACAATTGTTACTAAAGTGTTTAGATTGCTTAATCAACATCAATGCACAAAATGGCCAAAACTAGTGCAGAATAACAAAGCGGAGGTCATTCATTCAAGTATAGCTTTCTATCAGCATATTACCACAAATCATTAAAAATGTACTAATATATTGAAAGAAAATATGTTTTCTTATGCTTATATGGTATATCAAAACAAGCCAGACTATTCCTTGTTTGCACTTTTCAGTAGACAATCAACTAACTGTATTGCCAACATTTGTTTGCTGGCCACTTTACAAAAATACTAAATATCATCCCAAATTCATACATGATTCAATAGTACATGTAAATCTAAAAATTAGTCATACAACTTAAGTAAATGTAGAAATTATGCTCATGCTGAATGAACAATGAACTATACACTAATCAGCAACATTTCCAAAGCACTATTCTACATGTTTTCTCAACGTTTCTAAAGGCGTTGTTCTTTATCTCTCTTAAGACTTTAAACTTGCTATGTCTTCCAAAATATGCAGCAGTAAATAAGGAAGAGAGTACTGATGCATTATCATTAAGTAGATGTAATAAGAGAACAGCACAGTTCTAATAGGAAACACCATTTAAAAAAAAATAACATTTGACCTTCCGTGGAATAAACCCCCAGTTAAAATACATTTGGATTAACAAATGTGAAAAAATATATTTTGGAGAATTGCAATAACAGTTCCTGGACAGTGATGTTTAAAATGAAACCCCATCACTAGGCGTAAAAACAAAAATCATTTATATTAGGAATATTCGACAACGAATACCAGTTGATCCATGTTCTGTGTTTTAGGCAATGAATTAATTTCATAACTCTTCAATGCAGAGATACCAAATAAATTGGTTAATCGATCAAAACATAAAATGGACTGTAATTTACTGCAGTACCATTTCTCGACCATAATATTTACAATCCAATTTCCCACCACAACATATAGCATACAGAAGGAGAAGCCTCTACCTACAATTTGTGGCATGTGCTTACATTCTTATAAATTACAAATATTTTTATTCTATACTATCCCAACAAAAATATTCATTACCTACCTCATCTGGTACAACTAGGCACTGAATTCGCAATTGAATAAAGTGACTAACTGAAAGTCATGTTGGCTATGTAGCTTTGTTAAAGTGTCTCAAAAGGCAATCTGTCAGAATTTATCAGCATCAATATATAATAGATATGCACTGAAGTAGAGCACATTACATTTTATCCACATTGCCAGACCTATGGGAAAATACTGAGTTCAAGTAGTATGCCAAAAACTTTAATGAATTTCAATAGAAAATGAATGACCTCCACTTTGAAGCGAACAGTTTCATTTACAAATATACTTTCATTAAAATCATGCTAATAAACTCTTATCTATATTCACGCATAATGTGCCATTAACTACAGAACAAAAATATATTGAAAATGAATAAATATTCAAGCAATGAAACTGTCAAACACACTATAAGCAGAACCTCTAAGCCACAGTAGTGAATATATTTTACATTTCAGCACATGAATAATTTACCAACATAAAAACTAAGCAACAGCTGATTTAATGTGGCAAAAGATACAATACTGCAGCAATAATAATAATACTAAGAAAAATGCCTGCTTATCCCGGAACTCAATATATAGAATAAGAACAAACTCCTGGAAATTAAGGCTTAACAAATGTGCAACAAATGTCATACTTTATTGTCCCTATTGAGCTCAAATATTTAAAATTTAAAAAACATCTGCCATCTTTATATGAATTTTTGTAGACCGAGTTCAGATTTAATAAAATAATTTTTGAATAGTACACGTATATGTTTCTCCAGCAGATGGCAGTTACTTTCAAAAATGTTGTTCGGATGCTATTAAACCAGTGCATATATCATTGCATTCACACAATGTATTCACCCGCCCGCCCTACAACATGCTGAAAGATGACTTTATAGAACTTGGATATCGCTGACATGGCCAGCATTTATTGTCAATAAGAAAGTACAACGAGTTGTCGCCTTCAACCACCGTACTGACATTATGGAACAAAAGGGCACAAAGTGCTAAAGTAACTCAGTGGGTCAGGCATCATACCAATGACATTACGATTCAAGACCGTTCTTCAGACGTTATCACAGGGAAGATTTAGACTCAGTGACAATGAAGGAATGGCGATGTGTTCCAAGGCACAATAAATTGCAACTTACAGGAGTGTTTCAATTTGTCTGTTGTTTCACGCTTCTCGGTATTATTATTCAAATTGTTGGAAAACTCTAGGGTGATAGGAGGCGAGAAATGCAGAAAACCCAATTGGTGAGTAATCCAGGGCTCTCACGTAATCTTTTTTCTGTTGCCAGCCAGGCAACCTTGGCAGCTTTTTAGGTTGCCAAATGACAGTTCAGGTGGTCATTCAAGACGGTTTGCATGACGCGTGCGATAATGTGCTCGGACGAAGTGCATAGTTACCAATCGGAATTATGCTCAATGAAGCATTCACATATTATTTCTGCTTCAAATAAAGACATAAACCAAACCTATTCACCAATCAAGACGATATATACCACAATGACATGCAGCAAAATTATAATCCAGTATCTCATAGAAAATAGGTGCAGGAGTAGGCCATTCGGCCCTTCGAGCCTGCACCGCCATTCAATATGATCATGGCTGATCATCCAACTCTCTCCATACCCCCTGATACCTCTAGCCACAAGGGCCACATCTAACTCCCTCTTAAATATAGCCAATGAACTGGCCTCAACTACCTTCTGTGCAGAGAATTAGAGACTCACCAGTTAGTGTAATGTTTAACCTGTCAAGTGGGTATAGTCGGTTTTAACAGCTATTATCATGAAATGCCTTTAGAAATTTCCTTGCAACCTGTATATTTTGTTATGGATAAATTATGTGGCAAGCGATAGTGTTTCTGTACCAATAGCAATAACGACCCATGCTCTGGCCATGTCACGGTAATTTTGGGTCCTTCACAGAAAACATGCTTGCATCAATCTGTAGTGTGCATGGTTAAGAACAAAAACTGACTACAAATGTTTTCATAGATATGTGAAGAGAAAAAGATCAGTTAAAATTGACCATCAAATTGAGAGCTATGTGGAAATGTCACATTGAAGGGTTGAGGCCTGGACCAAATCCACCCGATTCTCTTGAATTGTTAGCCAGGCTTGATGGATCAGGTGGCCTGCTCCTATTCCTATTAGCTTGTTCTTGCTTTGTAATAGAGTAAATGCCACTTACTTTGAATTAGAGTAATTTGATTTTTAACGATTTTTCAATCCATTCATTGACATTTCCAAAAACTTAAGCAAAAGCATCCTAATTCAACTAAAATTAAACACGACCCTGCATTTTAATACATGCTTAGCATTTTTATTGAAGCCTCTCTTAAAATAAATATTTGTCGTCATGGCTGCAGCGAAGGATGCAAGCTGAATTGGATTATGAATGGAAGCTTGAATGCCTAATTATCCAGGGGGCACTTGTATCATTCTCATTTGTGACAAATTAAATATTTGTGTATTGGTTCAAGTAAAACTTTTGACCCAATATCAGTTTATATTAGTTTTACAATAATCTTTAGCAGAGGGTGTGAGTTGGGAGAAAGAGAGAAAGAAAAAAAATCACAACGATAAATGTAGCTTGCATGATAAAGTGATAGTGGTTTTGTGCTTTAAATTGTTTTTAAAAGTTGACTTTGAAAAGACCTGGATGAAGGGAAATGTGAAATGTCAAAACAAAGCAGAGCTTGTTATTTTGATGACGGTGTAGAAAATGATGAAATTGATAGAGTGAAGTTGAGCAGGTAATTGTAGTACATGTTTTTTCACAGGAGGTTAACAAAATTAGCATTTATCCTCTGGTTAGCAAATGCCATCCAATATATTAAAACCTGCTTATTTTTTATACCATTGCACAATAACATTCATATTCTTGCCTTGGCTCCCATCATTCTCTTCAAAATATCACCTTGATCCAATTATTCCATCTTTCTCTAATCCATGTAACCAAAACTTTTTATTTAATCCAGCAGAAATGGCAATTGTTATTTTAAGTATACAAATATCTTTATATATAGCCAGCAGACATCATAAAATGAAAGCACAAAATAACAAAGCATAGCACTTAGCATTTTATAGAAAAAACCCCATTGATTAATCTGCCCTTCACTCAATAGACTGGGAAGAATTAAGGGCCAAACAGACTGTCATACCTCATCATTCGCACAAGATGATGAGTGCCTTTTTAATTGATTATTCTGAAATACAACATTCATGAATCGGGTTATGTCTTCTCTGGCAGTTTAACAGAAAAGCCTCCAAGGAACATCCAATGTTTTAATTCTTCAAAACAGGTATTCATTCAGCTTGCAGAGAGCAATAATCAAACTTGTTTTTATCATAGTAAGTGCACGTCAGATTTTATTAAAGGCCATTTTTATACATTTTGGTTTCACCATGTAGAAATTACAGCTGTGTTTATACATAGCCAGCCCCCCCCCCCCCCCCCAAATTTCAGGGCATCATAATGTCTGGTACACATGGCTTCGCAGGCGTTTGTAATTGCTCAGTTGTGTTTAATTGCCTCCTTAATGCAGGTATAAGAGATCTCTCAGCACCTAGTCTTTCCATCACATTTGGAAACCTTTATTGCGGTTTATCAACATGAGGACCAAAGTTGTGCCAATGAAAGTCAAAAAAGCCAAAATGAGACTGAGGAACAAGAATAAAACTGATAGAGACATCAGCCAACCTTAGGCTTAGCAAAATCAACTGTTTGGAACATCATTAAGAAGAAAGAGAGCACTGGTGAGCTTACCAATCACAAAGGGACTGGCCTTTGGAAGACCTCCACAGCTGATGACAGAAGAATTCTCTCTATAATAAAGAAAAAACCCAAACACTTGTCCGACAGATCAGAAATACTCTTCAGGAGTCAGGTGTTTATTTGTTAATGACTACTTCATGAACAGAAATACAGAGGCTACACTGTCAGATGCAAACCACTGGTTAGCCACAAAAATAGGATGGCCAGGTTACAGTTTGCCAAGAAGTACTTAAACCACAGTTCTGGAAAAGGTTCTTGTGGACAGATAAGACGAAGATTAACTTATAACAGAGTGATGGGAAGTGCAAAGTATGGAGGGGAGAAGGAACTGCCCAAGATCCAAATAATACCACCTCATCTGTGAAACACGGTGGTGGGGGTGTTATGGCCTGCGCATGTACGGCTGCTGATGTACTGGCTCACTTATATTTATTGATAATACAATTGCTGATGGTAGTAGTATAATGAATTCTGAAGTGTATAGACACATCCTATCTGCTCAAGTTCTAACAAATGCCTCAAAACTCATTGGCCGGCGGTTCATTCTACATCAAGACAATGATCCCAAACATACTGCTAAACAAGGTTCGTACACTTGGAACAGTTCTAAATTCAAGGAGTTTCAAGGTCCAAAAATCCAATTTTCAAGGACCAAAATCCAACAAACACTGATGGTTTACCGGAAAATTGTATATAAATTGCTTGGTATTGGATGATTTGATGCTATAGCAAATAAAAGTAAGGAAGAAGGTTGGCTGGTCACCATCTCAGATTTGATTGAAAATCATGTTGTGCACACCGCTGGTATAAAGAACACAGCAGAAAAATCAACTTTCAACAAAGTTATTTCGAAGTTATGAACCATTGATATTGATATACGAATTATTGTCAAATGCCCATTTGGGTTTACACAAAATGCTGGAGAAACTCAGCGGGTGCAGCAGCATCTATGGAGCAAAGGAGATGGCCCGCAACGTTTTGGGCCAAAACCCTTCTTCAGACTGATGGGGGGTGGCGGGGGGGAATAAAGGAAAAAGGAGGAGCCTGAGGGCTGAGGGAGAGGTAGGAAGGGGAGGAGACAGCAAGGATTAACAGAATTGAGCAAATTCGATGTTCATGCCAAGAGGATGCAGACTCCCCAAGCGGAATATGAGGGGCTGTTCCTCCAATTTGCGGTGCTGCTCACTCTGGCCATGGAGGAGGCCCAGGACAGAGAGGTTGGATACGGAATGGGAGGGGGAGTTGAAGTGCTGAGCGACCGGGATGTCGGGTTGGTTATTGCGGACCGAGCGGAGGTGTTCGGCGAAACGATCGGCAAGCCTCCGCTTGGTCTCACCGATATAGATCAGCCGACATCTAGAGCAGCGGATGCAATAGATGAGGTTGGAGGAGGTGCAGGTGAACCTCTGTCGGACCTGGAACGACTGCTTGGGTCCTTGAATGGAGTGGAGGGGGGAGGTAAAGCGACAAGTGTAGCATCTCTTGTGGGAGGGAAGGGAAGAATTGACAAGGGAGTTGCGGAGGGAGCGGTCTTTGCGGATAGCAGACGGGGGGGAGATGGGAAGATGTGGCGAGTGGTGGGGTCACGTTGGAGGTGGTGAAACTCCAATGTATTGGAGTGTTGTATGTGGTGGGGTGAAAGGTGAGGACCAGGGGGGCTCTGCCCTTGTTGCGTGTGGGGGGGGGGGGAGATGGGGAGAGAGGGCAGTGTTACGGGATATGGAGGAGACCCTGGTGCGAGCCTCATCTATAGTGGGGGAGGGGAATCCCAGTTCCCTGAAGAATGAGGACATTTGTGATGCCCTGGTGTGGAACACCTCATCCTGGGAGCAGAAGCGGCGTAGACGGAGGAATTGGGGATGGAGTCCTTACAGGAAGCAGGGTGGGAGGAAGAGTAGTCCAGGTTGCCATGGGAGCCAGTGGGATTATAGTGGATGTCGGTCAGGAGTCGATCACCTGCGATGGAAATAGTGAGGTTAAGGAATGGTAGGGAAGTGTCAGAAATGGTCCAGGTGTATTTGAGTGCCGGATGGAAGTTGGTGGTGAAACGGATGAAGTCAGTCAGTTGTGCGTGGGTGCAGGAGGTGACACTTGCTAAGGGGGAAATCCTTTAGGACCGAGAGGAGAAGGAATTTTTTCACACATGGGGGGGGGGGGAGAGAGAAAACGGGGAATTACAGACCAGTTAGTCTAACATCGGTAGTGGGGAAACTGCTAGAGTCAGTTATTAAAGATGGGATAGCAGCACATTTGGAAAGTGGTGAAATCATTGGACAAAGTCAGCATGGATTTACGAAAGGTAAATCATGTCTGACGAATCTTGTGGAATTTTTCGAGGATGTAACTAGTAGCGTGGATGGGGGACAAGGTCCCACATAAGAGATTAGTATATAAACTTAAAGCATACGGCATTGGGGGTTCAGTATTGATGTGGATAGAGAACTGGCTGGCAAACAGGAAGCAAAGAGTAGGAGTAAACTGGTTGTTTTCACAATGGCAGGCAGTGACTAGTAGGGTACCGCAAGGCTCAGTGCTGGGACCCCAGCTATTTACAATATACATAAATGATCTGGATGAGGGAATTGAATGCAACATCTCCAAATTTGCAGATGACATGAAGCTGGGGGGCAGTGTCAGGTGTTTGGAGGATGCTAGGAGGCTGCAAGATGACTTGGATAGGGTGGGTGAGTGGGCAAATGTTTGGCAGATGCAGTATAATGTGGATAAATGTGAGGTTATCCACTTTGGTGGCAAAAATAGGAAAACAGACTATCAACTAAATGGAGGCCGATTAGGAAAAGGGGAGATGCAGCGCGACCTGGGTGTCATGGTACACCAGTCATTGAAAGTAGGCATGCAGGTACAGCAGGCAGTGAAGAAAGCGAATGGTATGTTAGCTTTCATAGCAAAAGGATTTGAGTATAGGAGCAGGGAGGTTCTACTTCAGTTGTATAGGGTCTTGGTGAGGCCACACCTGGAGTATTGCGTACAGTTCAGGTCTCCAAATCTGAGGAAGGACATTATTGCCATAGAGGGAGTGCAGCGAAGGTTCACCAGACTGATTCCTGGGATGTCAGGACTGTCTTATGAACAAAGACTGCATAGACTCGGTTTATACTCTCTGGAATTTAGGAGATTGAGAGGGGATCTTATAGAAACTTACAAGATTCTTAAGGGGTTGGACAGGCTAGATGCAGGAAGATTGTTCCCGATGTTGGGGAGTTCCAGGACAAGGGGTCACAGCTTAAGGTTAAGGGGGAAATCCTTTAGGACCGAGAGGAGAAGGAATTTTTTCACAGAGAGTGGTGGGTCTCTGGAACTCTCTGCCACAGAGGGTAGTTGAGGCCAGTTCATTGGCTATATTTAAGAGGGAGTTAGATGTGGCCCTTGTGGGTAAGGGGATCAGAGGGTATGGAGAGAAGGCAGGTACGGGATACTGAGTTGGATGATCAGCCATGACCATATTGAATGGCGGTGCAGGCTCGAAGGGCCGAATGGCCTACTCCTGCACCTAATTTCTATGTTTCTATGTTTCTACGACACCAAAGCAGTCGTCAATGTAGCAGAGGTAGAGGCCCTGGTACGCCTTGAACAAGGATTGTTCGACGTACCTGACAAAGAGGCAGGTGTAGCTGGGGCCCATGCGTGTGCCCATAGCTACGCCTTGTATTTGGAGGAAATGGGAGGAGTCAAATGAGAAGTTATTGAGGGTAAGGACTAACTCCGCTAGGCGGAGGAGAGTATAAGTGGACAGGTATAGGTTGCTCCTCCAGTCGAGGAAGAACCGGAGGGCTTTGAGACCATCCTGGTGGGCGATGGAGGTGTTGAGTGACTGGACATTCATGGTGAAGATGAGAGGATGGGGGCCTGGAGAATGGAATGCGAGGAGACGATGGAGAATGTCTGAGGTGTCTTGAACATAGGTGGGGAAGGATTTAACCAAGGGGGATAGGATGGAGTCAAGGTATGTGGAAATGAGTTCGGTGGGGCACGAACAGCCAGAGACAATGGGTCTACCGGGGCAGTCAGGTTGGTGGACTTTGGGGAGAAGGTAAAATCAGGCCATGCGGGGCTGGGAATTTGGAGTCGAGACCTTGTTTTCTGTTAAGTTACTTGTGTGCTCTGATGTACAGACACTGATTTTCAGGGAAATCTGAGAAGGTAATCAGTCAATCCATTAGTCCAGGTTGCACAGAACGACACTAAACTACATAATAATTACACACAAGATGGTTAACTTATCTATATTTGTACTTCAATAGAGCACTGATGGTCCATTTTCTCATCTCTTAGTTGTTCAATCTGAAACCATGATAATGGAAAATTTTGATTTCAACCAGTCCCTGCAAACCTGTACTGTCCCTGCCTGCTTCAATGTCTCCACTATTGTCCCTGTACCCAAAAAGACAAGGAATACTGGTCTTAATGACTACAGGCCTGTCACACTGACCTCTGTAGTCATCAGGCATGAGACAGGAAAAAAAAGATAAATTAGGAAGAGAGATGGAGGTCCAGGGGGTCAAAATTGATAATTGTACCTTGACATTACACCATTTTCTTGCCTGTTTACGCTTAATTTATCCTGTTTTTTTTTTTTTTTTTTAAATTGTACCTTTAACACATTTTACTTGCTTGTCACTTCTTAATTTACACAGTATGATTTGTGATAATCATACCTTAAAATGACACCAAATCCTTGCTTGTTTACACTTAAGTCATATTGAAAATATTTTATATTACACCTATACCTACTTGTAAAATGTTTAAGAAGGAACTGCAGATGCTGGAAAATCATTCTCCCCAAAATCCCCAAACCCGATTGTCCTGGGAGACCCATTGTTTCTGCCTGTTCATGCCCTACCAAACTTATTTCTACATACCTCGACTCCATCCCATACCCCCTGGTTAAATCCCTCCTTACCTATGTTCAAAACACCTCGCATGCTCTTCGTCTACTCCAGGACATCCGTGTTCTAGGCCCCCATTCCCTCATCTTCACCATGGATGTCCAGTCACTCTACACCTCCATCCCCCACCAGGAGGATCTTAAAGTCCTCCGTTCCTTCCTCGACCGCAGAACTAACCAATCCCAGTCTACTCTCCTCCGTCTAGCGAAGCTGGTCCTCACCCTTAATAACTTTTCATTTGACTCCTCCCATTTCCTCCAAATGCAAGGTAGCTAGGGCATAGCTAGGGCCCATAGCTAGCGCACATGGGCCCTAGCTATGCCCGCCTCTTTGTAGGGCACGTGGGGTTCCCCTCTTCTACTATAGATGAGTCTCTCACCAAGGTGTCCTCTATATCCCGTGACTTTGATCTTACTTGTCATCCCCCCCCCACTCGTAACAAGGGCAGAGTCCCCCTTGTCCTCACCTTCCACCCTACCAGCCGTCACATGCAACAATTAATCCTCTGACATTATTGCCACCTCCACCGTGATCCCACCACTTGCCCCATCTTCACATCTCCTCCCCCGTCTCCTTTTCGCAGAGAACGCTCCCTCCGTAACTCCCTGGTCAATTCGTTCCTTCCCACCTGAACCACCCCCTCTCCGGGCACTTTCCCTTGCAACCGCAGGAAATGCTACACTTGTCACATAAAGTGCAAGTGAAATGAATTTGCCAGCAGCGGTACAATGAAAAAAACCACACAAAAACACAATAAAAATGTAACACAAACATCCACCACAGCATTCAATACTGTGGTGGAAGGCACAAAATTTGGCCAGTCTTCCTCCATTTTCCCCCGTGGTCGGGACCTCAACCCTCCGCAGCCACCGCTGCGGCGTCCAGATGTTCAGATCAGGTAAAGTCCAGATAAAGTCCAGTTAAGTCCTGAATCGGTGCTTCCCCACCGGAGACCGTGGCTTCAGGTTGGTGTAGGCCGCAGGCCTGTGGTCGAAGATTTAAAGTCCCCGCCGTGCTGCAGCCAGCACCGCAGTCCGGCGGTCAGAGCTCCTCTCCTGATGGTAGATCCCCACCGCGCTCGCGGTAGAAGTAGGCCGCGGGCCGGCGGTCGGAGCTTCTTGTCCTCCTGGGTCCCCAGCGAGGGATCCCAGGCTGCGGATGCCGCTGCAGCTGGAGGTTGCCGCGGGCCAGAGAACGGAGCGCTCCCCTCTGGCGACCCCCGGCGAGGGTTCGCCCGTTCCGCGATGAGAGTCCATGCTGGGCCCACCGCTGAAGCCCCGGGCACGTCTCCGGGAAATACAATATACAATACAATATATTTGTTGACAATTGAACCTAAGTTCAAACGAAATTTGGTTTCTGCAGTCATACAAACAATAAAAAGAACCAAGACACAACTCAATTTACACAAACATCCATCACAGCGAATCCCCTCCTCACTATGATGCAAGGCAAAGTCTTATCTATTCCCTGCACTCCCCATTCTCCTCTCGATGTCAAAGTCAAAGCCCCCGGCGGGAAATGGTAAATGTCCCGCGGCCATTAAGGCTGCGCCGGGCGATGCGAGGCCATGCTCTGGGTCTTGATGTTGGAGCCCCCGGCGGGCGCTAGCAATTCCCGCGGCCATTAAAGCCGCGCCGGGTGATGCAAGGCCCCGCTCTAGGTCATTTTCAACCCCGCAACTCAGGCGGGAGAAGTTACCGTTGCGGAAGCTCCGAAAAGTGGTCTCCCACCAAGGACCCGCGAGCTCCCGATGTCACCGTCCACTGGGCCTGCGGCTGGAGCCTCCGAATCTGCGGGGTCGAGCCACAGCAGCACGCCACCACAGCTCCTTCAGTTCTGAACTCGGCCAGCCACACGATGGTAAGTAGTCCACAGCTCTGCGACTGGAGCCCCCAGGTCATTCCGGTTGGAGGCCGCTCCACGGTGCCAGGCCGCAACGACAACGGAGATCCGACAGGGAAAAGGTCGGGACCTCCGTACAGGGAAAATATTTTAAAAGTTTCCCCACCCCCCCACACATACCCAGTTAAAAAAACACTATAAACTACACTCAAACGAGACAAAAAAAATAAAAAAAGACAGACGAACTGCATAGGCTGCTGCGACGTGGGTCGCGCCGCCCACCCAAGGTGCACCGAGGTGTACAAAGGGTGCACCGATCCTCGATGTTAGGCCACGTGGGAGGCGACATGGAAAAAGTCGCCTCTCCGTGGAGGAGGCGACCAAAACGGTTTCCCTGCTTACCCCACCACACAAGACACACAGAGAGAGACCAAAAACACACATAATGACACAAAAAAAAATTTAAAAGGTTGAAAAAACTAACACACTGCTGGCAGGGCTGCTATGCTTGCAGCGCCCCCACCGACCTAATGGGAAGAATGGAACAGTTTTTTTTTTTAAATCTCAAAATTTCATTGAAAGCCTCCACTTGATAGCCTATGGCAAATTGGCGTGTAAGTTCCCATGCTACCCAGTGTTGCAGTGCTAATTATTTAGATGCCGGAGCTGTCAACCAGGGGCGTCATTTCATGTTTTGCTTGGGGGATGGGGGGGGGGGGGGGAGCAAGCTAGTCTCCCAAGAGGGTCAAACAAGATTATAACCTATCACTACATCCCTTTGTGAGAACTACCTTTGAGAACTTTAGCTATGTTTTGTATTTCTTCAAGATCTTTGTTAGCTAAAATCAATCTCACATTTTCCTTGTATGTCTTTACCTACATCGCCAGGAACTTTACGAATGTCGTCAGTTACTTTGTTGAAAACCTGCAAGTTATTCAGTACTGTTTTGCCACGTTTCTCAAGGGAAGTGATAGCTTGTGGGAAGTTTGCAAAATTGGAAGCAATAAACACAAGATCGCGGTGGAGGGACTTTTTCGGACTGACTGATTTCACTGACGATCCTGACTGCAACAGATTATTGTTCTTCAAAACAGTTGACAATTTATTTTATCTTTTCAAAATGTGCAGCATAGTAGAGTACAGCAGAGAGCCATGTACCCCACCTAGTCAAAACGGGCTGAGGAGGTAGCGGAATCTAGGGTGCCATTTCCTTGAACAACTGCACACGTGACGGTGCTTTGAGGAAGATTTTCTTGACATTGGAAACTAGGCGATCGACATTTGGAAATAAGCTACGTATGTGCTTGGCAATTCTATGAAGTCCTTAAGCTAAGCATGTCAAATGCAACATTTTGGGGAATAAAGTTTTAAGAGCACGTGCAGCTTTTTTCATGTACGGAGCTGCATCAGTCACAAACAGAAGAACATTGTTATGTTTTATACATTCTGGTCAAAGTACAGCAAGTGAAGATGTAAACAACTGAGCAATAGTTGAGCTGTTTGACTTCTCCAATACTTCCGATGTTAACAAATACTCCTTTGATGGTTGATCTGCCTCCAGTGTACCGATGACCACATTGGCAACACAACTCCCCACAGCATCGGTTGTCTCGTCTATTGAGATGCATATTTTGTTGCATGCAACTTCATCTCTAATTTTCTGCACAACTATGTTGAAGTTGCTGTCAACATAATGTTTCTGTAATGAAGACCTGCTTGGTCTATGTTTCTCTGTGTATTTCTCTAAAAAACCTCAGAGAGGTTTGTTTTCCAATATCCACAGTGGAATTCCAGCATCAATGAATGCCTTGGACAGATCACTCAAACTCAGATTTGCAACTGGAGCCAGCAGTAAATGTAGTGAGGAGAGAAGGTTGGGTATTTCGCTTGGGTAGTCTACACCCCAGCAGTATCAACATTGACTTCTCTAATTTTAGATAGCACTTGTCTTCTCCCTCCTCCTTCCCAGCACTCCTTCTAGTCCTACTGTCTCCGCCTCTTTCTTTTTCCTGCTCTCCCCCCCCCCCCCCATCAGTCTGAAGAAGGGTTTCGAGCCGAAATGTCGCCTATTCCTTGTCTCCATAGATGCTGCCTCACCCGCTGAGTTTCTCCAGCATTAGTTGTCTACCTTCGATTTTTCCAGCATCTGCAGTTCTTTCTTACATAGATCTTGGAGAAGACTGAACCAGCAGGCAGCGGAACGAACAAATGAATGAATGACTGATGGTGGTGCCCCCGGTTTCGCCCCAGTGGTGGAAGTTTTCTTGTAAGTTATACTATGTTAACACGTTAATAATAACATTAATATTAATGTGTTAACATAGAAAACATCACGGTACAACTAGAGAAAATAGCAGGATGAAAGGCTGATTTAGGCACTCGATCATGAAAAAGATCCTGGTGAAATCATCAAAAAAGGCATGAAAAGGCACGTGGCATTTATGGCAAAATCCTGGCTCTAATAATAACTAATACAAATACCAATATCACATTTTTGTAAAAACGTCTTCAAAGTTAAGCCCTGCATATCCAGATGCTGAGACAAAATTGTTGTTCTATACCTTCATATCAAATAGCCAGTTTTCCATGTAGCCTTCCTGATTCATTGGATAATGTTAATTGTTACTATGAAGTACCTTTTACACATAGAAGAAAATTATGTTGACATTTTCCAATTGAGCTTATGGTATGTTCTCCAGGTTTTTCATTTGTCTCAATTAAAAAAAAAGAAAATAACACGCATGGTTTCATTACATTTCTAATTAAACCAAAAATGTGCAGATTTCTTGAAAGGAAGTTGAAAATGCTAGTTTATAGCTGGTAGAGGAAATTTACTTAATTTAATTGAAGATGTGTTAAAATGAATTTTGCATAAAACTTTTAAATATTCAGGCTATCAGGAATATTAGGAATCAAAGCGGTCACCTCTGTGTGGAGCCACAGGAGATGGGCAAGGTCCTCAATGAGTATTTCTCCTCTGTATTTACCGAGGAGAAGGACAGTAGGATGGAGGAACTTAGGGCTGTAAATGGAAGTGTCTTGAGAGCAGTCAGTGCTAACGTCGAAGAAGTACTGAAGGTACTATCATGTACAAAGGTAGACTAATCTCCAGGGCCTGATGATATATATCCGAGGACATTGTGGGAAACTAGAGAGGAAATTTCAGGAGTTCTGGTTGAAATTTACGAGTCGTCCTTAAATTCAGGAGAGGTGCTGGAAGACTGGAGGGGGGCAAATGTTGTGCCTCTATTGTGAGCTTAATATCTACAGTTGGAAAGTTACTAGAGCATATTCTGAGGGATAGGTTATCCAGGCATTTGGATGGGCAAAGTCTGATTAGGGATGGTCAGCATTGTTTTGTATGTAGGAGTTCGTGTCTCACAAATCTGATTGTGTTTTTTTTGAAGACGTGACCAAAAAGGTCGATGAGGGCAGAGTTGTAAATGTTGTACACATGGATTTCAGTAAGGCATTCGACAAGGTTCCGCATGGTAGGCTGTCCTGGAAGGTTAGATCTCATCCAAGGAGAGATAGCTGAATGGATAGCAAATTGGCTTCAAGGAAGGAAGCAGAGGGTGGTGGTAGAAAGTTACTTCTCGGACTGGAGGCCTGTGGCTAGTGGTGTGCCTCAGGGTTCGGTTCTGGGCCTTTTACTGTTTGTCATCTACATCAATGATTTGGATGAGAACACCAGCACGGTGGCGCAGCAGCAAACAGCTTACACCGGACACCCAGGTTCGATCCTGACTACGGGAGCTGTCTGTATGGAGTTTGTACATTCTCCCTCTGACCCGCGTGGGTTTTTTCCGAGAACTTTGGTTTCCTCCCACACTCCAAAGACGTACAGGTTTGTAGGTTAATTGGCTTGGTACATGTAACAAAAATATCCCTAGTGGGTATAGGATAGAGTTAATGTGCGGCTATCGCTGGTCGGCGCAGACCCAGTGGGCCGAAAGGGCCTGTTTCTGCACTGTATCCGTGAACTAAAATACAGTGGGTGGTTTTGCAGATAGTGAAGTTGGTTGTGAAAGATTGCAGCAGGATCTTAATCGATTGGCCAGGTGGGCTGATGACTGGTTAATGGAATTTAATAGAGAAATGTGAGGTGTTGCATTTTGGGACGTCTAACAAGGGAAGGACCAACACCAGGGGTCGACAACTACGGCCCACGGGCCGGATCCGGCCCATAGCCTGAAATCATCCGGCCCGCATTTTTCAATTAGTTTTTGCGACCTGGGTGCTACAGCCAGTTCCGGGGCTTGCAGGCGACCTGGGAACTGCAGCTAGACCCGGGGCACGCTGGCGACCTGGGAACTGCAACCAGTCCCAGGACTCGCAGGCGATCTTGGAACTACAGCCTATCCTGGGGCTCATAGGCGACCTGGGTGCTACAGCCTGCCCCGGGGCTCATAGGCGACCTGGGAACTGCAGCTAGTCCTGGGAATGCGAGGAATCCGGGAACTGCGGCCCGACCCGGGGCATGCAGGCGACCTGGAAACTGCAGAAAACACATGAAAACTATGTATTATTAGTATGTATTATTACCGATTTATGTATTATTGGTATGTATTATTACTAATCACTAATTTGGATAGTATGTATTATGATTACCTCCATTTATTAACCATGGCAATAAATGCGGCCCACCATCCGCTCACAAACATGTGTCCTGGCCCCTATGCAAAATAAATTGCCGACCCCTGACCTACACAGTGAATGGTCGGCCTCTGGGGTGTGTTGTAGACCAAAGGGATCCGGGAGTGCCGGTGCATGGTTCCTTGAAGGTCGAGTTGCAGGTAGGCAAGGTGGTCAAAAAGGCTTCTGGCGCATTGGCGCATCAGTCAGAATATTGAGTATAGAAGTTGAGAGGTCATGTTGCAGTTGTATAAGACGTTGGTGAGACTGCATTTAGAGTATTGTGTTCGGTTCTGGGCACCATGTTATTGGAAAGATATTGTCAAGCTTGAAAGGGTTCAGAGAAGATTTACGAGGATGTTTCCAGGACTAGAGCGTTGGAGCTATAGAGTGAGGTTGAGTGGGGCAGGTCTCTATTCCTTGGAGTGCAGGAGGATGAGGGGTGATCTTATAGAGGTGTATAAAATCATGTGAGGAATAGATCGGGTAGATGCTCAAGAGTCTCTTGCCCAGAGTAAGGGCATCAAGGACCAGAGGACATAGGTTCAAGATGAAGGGGGAAGGGGGAAGGATTTAATAGGAATCTGAGGGGCAACTATCCCAATGTTGAAGAAACAGGTACATGGATAGGTCACGTTTGGAGGGATATGGATCAAACGCAGGCAGGTGGAGACCAGTGTAGCTGGGACATGTTGGCCGGTGTGGGCAAGTTGGGTTGAAGGGCCTGTTTCCACATTGTATCACTATGACTTTGTTTTATACTTGTTTGTAGAAGTGATTAGGCTTGGTTAGAAAATTAGTAACTAATTTAAAAATAGTTGTGACTTTATTAAGAGCTTAAATTGTGCACTGAGAATTTCCTGGTTGTGTTGGTAGTTTCTAGAAACTTTCAACTAACTGAAGGCTTTGGGAATCAATATAGTTCTTAACATTTGTATATTTAATATCTGGTGTTTATTACTTTTTGATTATTTTCCCCATTGCACATTTAACATGCCAATTCTGTTAAGGCTGACTTTTTTTACAAAACTAGCTATTAGCTTGAAAATTTGCCATCTTTGTGTAGATCTGCTTTACAAAATATCTATAGTACACAGTGGTTTTATGCTACTTGTTTTGTAGACCATTTGGGTTGGGTGCTTCCGGCCCCACTCCCAACTGGCAAGGTGCACTAGTGGCATTGACGCCTAGTTTTACAGTGAAACGACACAAAGTGCTGGAGTAACCCTGCCAACTGAATTGGTCTGAGGATGGGTCCAGATGTCACCTATTCATTTTCTCCAGCGATCCTGACCAGCTGAAATATTCTAGCACTTAGACCTTTTGCCTATTGACCATCGTCTGCAGTCATCGGCAATAACGGGTGACTGTAAATGATCCATTTACATTAACCCCTCGTTATAATCGTCCAAAGCGGAGGGACTGATGTTTGTATTGACCGCTAAAACTGAGGAAGGTACTATCATCATATGTATTTAAAACAAAGAACTGCAGATGATGGTGAATTGCAACCGAGCTCTCATAATTTTGTCCGGATTATATGCTGGGCTCTCGCTTAACCTTTTTTCCCTGTTGCCAGACAGGCAACCTTGACAGCTTTTTAGGTTGCCAAATGACAGTTTAGGTGGTCATTGAAGACGGTTTGCATGACGCGTGCGATAATGTGCTCGGACGAAGTGCGTAGTTATCAGTCAGAATTATGCTCAATGAAGCATTCACATATTATGTTCAAGAAGGAACTGCAGATGCTGGAAAATCGAAGGTAGACAAAAGTGCTGGAGAAACTCAGCGAAGAATCTATGGAGCGAAGGAAATAGGCAACGTTTCAGGCAGAAACCCATCAGTCTGAAGAGGGGGGGAGGGCAGAGGGCAGAGGGCAGAGGGCAGAGGTGTCCGCGCTCCGCGGACAACATCGCCCGTTGCCTTGGCCGTCCCTGTCCAACGCCAAAGTGCCGCCGACTCCTCGCCACCGCCTCCCCTCCTCCAGCCAACAGCAAGGTGCGGCGCCGAGCGGTGCAGTTCAAAGATCCTATAGGATCTGGTCGTGCAGCTGCTTCAGATGGCGGAAGGGGACCTCCCTCCCTCTCCCCGTCCCGGCCTCGGCACGCAACATGGGTTGATTTGAAAGTAAAGGAACGGGTGATGTCTCAGGTCAAGAAGAAGGGTCTCGACCCAAAACGTTATCCATTCCTTCTCTCCAGAGATGCTGCCTGTTCCCGCTGAGTTACTTCAGCATTTTGTGTTTATCTTTGGAATTTACAATATCCTGACTCCTTTGGGCAGTTAAATACAAAATTGATATTCTAACATGGAAAATACTTATTGTAACAAATGAAGCTATCTTTGAACACAGTTAATCAATGGGTTTTGGCTTAGAATGCAATTTCAGTTGCAAGTGGACAAATTACATTTAATTTCACGTTGAAATTTGTCCTAATTTTTCCAGTTTTATCTAGGTTTCTATATCACCATGATATAACCATAAATGTACCTTGCACTATACGAGTTAAAAAAAATAATCGGGCATGAGCCATGTTCAAATCTACAATGTGTACATTGATCATCTGTGTACAATGTCTATCCTTGTTCCTCTATGTTCTGGTCTTGTGCTAAATGTCCATTTCATTTTTCAATCCTAGATTTGTATCATTTTGACCATTAATTTGGTTGCAGATGTGTGGGAATTGATTGTTAGCACTTCAGTGGAAGGGAAGCTATTGCAGAGAGTTCTTTGGATTACAATTTGGACGATAATGTGCATGAAAATCACCATGGCTTTGTCTATGACAAGTCATGTTTTATGAATGATTGAGTTTGAGGTGGTGACAAAGACAATCACTGAAAGTAGTGAATGTTAGCTGCATGAACTTTAGTAAGGTATTTGATAAAGTCCCTTACTGAAGGCTGATCCAGCAGATTAAGATGCATGGGATCCACAGTAACTTGGTAGTTTAGAATCATAGAAGACGGAGGATAGCGTCTGCTGCAATGTTATCTGCTGAAGGTGTGTGACTGGTGGTGTTCTGCAGTGATCTGTGCTTGGACCTCTGCTAATGATATATAATAACACATTGAACATAAATGTAGATGGGTTTGTAAGGTTGCATACAAAGTCAAGATTGGAGTTGTGAACAGTGAAGAAGGCTGCCAAACTACAAATTATGTGGATCGGTAAAAAATCTCGTCAAATAAAGTGTTTAATTAGAGCATGTGTGAGGCTTTGCACTTTGGGATGTTGAATTTAAGGGGAAACAACTTGTTCAGACCTCTCGCAGGGGTTCGTGGATAGCAGTTAAAAAAAGCATAGTATACTTTTCTTCATTGGTCAGACATTGAAAATAAGAGTCAGGAAGTCATGTTGCACTTTATTATTCACTGGTTAGGCCGCATTTGGAGTGTTATGTGAAGTTCTAGTTGCCCTATTACAGGTGGCTTTGGGGAGAGCTCAAAAGAGGCTTACCAAAATACTGCCTGGATTAAAAGGTATTAGCTAAGAGGAGAAGTTGAACAAACTTGGATTGTTTTCCCTGGAGCTTTTGAGGCTGAGGGGAGACCCGATGGAAATATATACAATAATGAGAGTTATAGTGTAGTCTGTCAAAACCTTTTTCTCAAGATGGAAATATCAATGATTAGACAGTATACTTTAAGGTCAGAGGGGAAACATTTGAGCATTGTGGAGCAACTTTTTTAGACATCATTTGCTGGGTGCCTGGATCACGTTGTCAAAGGTGGTGTTAAAATCAGATACAAATGTGTAATTTAAGAAACTTTTAGACAGGCACATGAATACTCAGGGAATGGAGGGAGATGGGTCATATGTAGGGAGAGGAGATTAGTTTAACTTGGTTTCATGTTTGGTACAGAATTTGTGGGCTGGAGGACCTGTTCCAGTGCTGTACTGTCCTAAGTAAATTTGATTCATTCACAAATACCTAATTAGATGTATTTTACATCTATTAACCATTCATGGTGTGTAGGATTAATAGCACAGGGAAATGAAAGGTGCTACTTAAATTTTTCTTCCTACTTTTTTAACTTTATAGATCTGTCTTATAAGTTTAATCAAAGCATTTGGGACAAGGGTGAAATAACTTGAAGTGTTGGTTCCGTTTAGTGGCATTAAAAAGAGAACCAAGGCTAAACATAAACCTGTAATTTCTGTTAAGCAAATATTGCATCCTGCAGTGAAACGCAGAGGCAGGATACTACAGAAATTCGGAGGGTTCAATTATATCCATGTTCCTATTTTATTTTTATAGTAAAATTAAACACATGCTCATGCCTAACTACATTTGAAAATAGAATCATACAGTGATGACTTTGCAGAGATGGCTTCCCCATTTACAAAATATCACATTTTTTGCCTGGCATTTATGGATTGCCTAATTATGTAGCATTTATAATTTATAATGTAGCTATTAAAATTATTTTCATAACCAAGGTATTCACAGCAAAATGTTGGTTCAGTAAAAAGTATGGTTGTCAATGCAGAATTTTTTTTAGAATAAGGGAGGTAAAAAAAAAAAACAGGCTACTTATTAGTGGAGAAAACCCCAGTTCATATCCGGAATTAAAATGTTTATTAGATAATTGTGCGCTTTTTGGGGATTTGAACTCGTATGTTATCTCTGCAACAAGTTATTAGCTGCAGACCTAACCAATCTTGAATAAGAAATCTGAATTCAGCAATGTGATTTGTCTGATCAGTATTAGATGCTCCAAAAAGATGGATCGACCTAGCCTAATGCTGTCTAACTAGTTTTCATCAACATATATTTAATTGCGATGAAAATGATGGAAGTAATCAATGATATAAACGCACAATGATTCATAAACACACCAGTAACCTACTGTTTTGCGCAAGCCGCTTGATCTTGCCAAATATGTGAATAGGAGTTAAATGGCAGGGCTGAGAAGAGTAACCAGTAAACGTCTTTGAAATGTTCACAACTTTAGCACAAAATAGGTCCCAGAAAAATCTGAGGCTATTTGGAAGAATGCCAATTGGTGATGCAGTATATAGGATAATGATCATGATTGATTGCTGTTGTTCAATGATCACAGGCCTAAAATATCAGTAACTAATGAGAGTATTGCATATGGCCTAACTATTTTCAGCTGATGCACTAGCTTAATTGACAACTCCTGTGAATCCTCCACAGAAATTAAATAGGATCCAGATATTGGCAAATGCATAAAAAGAGTACGCTACTTCCCACAAACTCAGGACATCACAAAGTAGAGTAGGCCCTTCAGCCCAACTTGTCCATACTGGCCAAGATGCCCCTTCCACACTTGTCCCATCCTCTTGAATTTGGCTCGTATTCCCCTATATTCGGCTTGTACTCGCTGGCATTTAGAAGATTGAGGGGGGATCTTATAGAAACTTACAAAATTCTTAAGGGGTTGGACAAGCTAGATGCTGGAAAATTGTTCCCGATGTTGGGGGAGTCCAGAACAAGGGGTCACAGTCTAAGGATAAGGGGGAATTCCTTTAGGACCGAGATGAGGAAAACATTCTTTACACAGAGAGTGGTGAGTCTCTGGAATTCTCTGCCACAGAAGGTAGTTGAGGCCAGTTCATTGGCTATATTTAAGAGGGCGTTAGATGTGGCACTTGTGGCTAAAGGGATCAGGGGGTATGGAGAGAAGGCAGGTACAGGATACTGAGATGGATGATCAGCCAAGATCATACTGAATGGCGGTGCAGGCTCGAAGGGCCTACTCCTGCACCTATTTTTCTATGTTTCTATGTTCCTATACAATCAATGAATATAAAGCAGACGAAAAGTGGAGGAAGGATCTGTAGATCAACCACCTCAAATTTTCCACTCCCTTTACTCACTCTAACCTCCAGCATTTTGTGTCTATCTTCGAATTGAACCAGCATTTGCAGTTCTTTCCTACAAAAGGATCTGTAGATGCTGGTTTAAACCAAATATAGACATAAAAAGCTGGAGTGACTCAGCGGGACAGGCAGCATCTCTGCAGAGAAGGAAGGGGTGACGTTTTGGGTCGAGACCCTTCAGAATAAAAAGCAGTAGCATAGATGGGAATGGGATTTACTTGCATTTGGAAGAAAATAGGCTAATTAGGAACATTCAGCATGGGTATATGCAAGGTAGGTCATACAAACAAGATTTAGTTTTTTTTGTGTAGGTGACGAAGGTGATTGAGGATGGGGTAGTGGATGTTGTCTACATGGACTTTAGTAGGGAGTTTGATAGAGGTAGGCTGATACAGAAGATTAAGACGATGATCCATGGTTGGTTGAATTCAATGTTAATACCCATTGAATTCTCCAATGGTAACTGATACACCTCCACCCCAACTCCAGCGTGCACACCCTTATCCATCTCCCACCACCCTTGACAACCTTGTTCCTTTTATCTTTGTATGCCCATCTCTCATATTTCCCTCCCTCTGGCTTTATAATTCACACCTCATCTCCCTTTATCTGACACCCTCTTGTCTTCTTTTCATCTCTAGCCTTTATCACTTATTTCAGCCATCTGCCAATCATCCTCCACGCACCTGTATCCATCTATCACTTGCCCCTCACTCCTACCCCATTCCATCAGTCTGAAGATGGATCCTGTCCCAAAACATCATCTATTCATTCCCTATACAGCTTCTACCTGACCTCCAGCGGTTTGTGTTTTTTTGCTCGATTCCAGCAGCTGTGGTCTCTTGCGTCTCCTGTACTGTCCTTTGTTAAATGCTAAAATGCCCAGCAAGCCACGCAGCCTATGTGGATGGAGACCTGGAGTTAAAGTTTCAAGTGGATGATGCTTTGTTAAAACTGGGAAGGAGAGTGAAATAAGTTAGCCTTAAGTTGCAAACATGGCGATGGGAATGATAGATAAAACAGAGAGCATAACTGAGAAAGATGAGGTTGTAGTTGATTAGGGTTGCGTGCAGATAAATAATGGGTCTTTGAATTAAAAGTTGCAGTTGGAGAGTGTAAATATAGATCAAAAGTGAAAAATGCTGTGAAATGTAAGGTTGTTGAACATGTCCAGCAGATCAGGTTGTGCAAATGGTGAAAGGCTGACCAATATCGCGACTTATTTATTATAGTGTGCATAGTATTAATTATAGTGTACAGGCACATCTTACCATCCACAAGTACAAAAAACATATATGCAAGCATATCAGGTAAAGTCAAAGTCAATTTTATTCGTCACATGCACCCGAAAGCGCAGTGAAATGAATTAGCCAGCAGCGATACACTTAAAAAGAACATACAATATACAATAGAATTTAACAGACATCCACCACAGCATTCTTCACTGTGGTGGAAGGCAACAATGTTCAATCAGTCCTCCTCCATTGTTCATCCGTGGTCGGGGCCATAATCATGGAAAACTTTATTGTCATTCACACCTTGCGGTCTGAACGAAATTTCGTTGCCTGCTGTCATACATATAGCAAATAACAAAACACACAATGAACACATATTTAACATCCACCACAGTGAGTTCACCAGACACCTCCTCACTGTGATGGAAGGCAAAAATCTTGTCTTTGTCTCTTCCCTTCTTGTTCTTCCTCTGCGCTGAGGCAACCCTGGTCTCCGATGTTGTGACCGCACCGGGTGGTGTAAATAGGTCCCACGGGTGAACCGCGCTCCGCGAGCGGGCCGGTTCAACTCCGCGGCCCGGGGCGGTCGAAGCTGCAGAAGCTGCCGCCCTCCAGTCCAGCGGACGCAGCTGTTGCTGCGGGAGCTCCGGAAAAAACAGGTCACCAACCTGTGACCTGCGAACTCCCAACGATGTCGTCCACTGGGTCCGTGGCCGAACCTCCGAAGTCGCTGCTGACGCCACGGCTCCGTGTCGGGCCGCCGGAACGCCTGAACCCGCCGCAGCCCAGAAGTCGGCCAGCCCCGCGCTGGTAAGTCCTGGCTGGCTCTGCCTCCGGAGCCTCGAGGTCGGTCATAGTTGGAGGCTGTCAGCTCCGCCATTAGGCCTCAGCGCAGACGGAGACGGATACGACAAGAAAAGTCGCGTCCCCCCCAAAAGGAAGAGAATAAAAATGTTTCTCCCACCCCTCCCACACACATACACTACATAACTGAAATTAACGCTAAAACAAGACAAGAAAACAACAAAAAAAAGAAAAACAGACGGACTGCAGGCGAGCCGCTGCTGCAAGAGCAGCGCCGCCACTCCCACTCCGTAGTCGCCACTACGGAGGGCCAGGTCCTCTCGTCGGGATGATCAAACCTCCGATGACAGGATAGTCAAACACACCGCGGCTGGGAGTGCCCGAATCGGCAGTTCCTACCGGAGACCATGGATGTTATAGGCCGCAGGCCGGCGGTCGGAGCTCTTCTCTGGCAAGGGATCCCAGATTCCGGATGGTAAGTCCACACCACGACCACGGCTAGAAGCTCCGCAGACCATAGTCCCATGATGCCAAAGTCACCAGGCCAGCGATCGGAGCACTCCTCTCTGGCAACCCACTGCTGAAGCTCTGGGCCCAACTCCTGGAAAGGCCACTCCAATCCATGCTGTTAGGCCGCAAGGGAGGCAATATGGGAAAAAGTTGCCTCTCCGTCGAGGAGGAGACCAAAAGCAGTTTCCCCCCACCCCCCCCCCCCCCCACCACAAGACACACCAAGAGACACCTAAACCAATATTTAGACATACCAGAAAAAACAAAAAAAATTGAAATAATGAACAAAATGCTGGCAGGGCAGCCGACTCGCAGCGCCCCCACTGACCAAGGTAGTGCAAAAGAGAAAAATAAACAGAGCAGAATCTAGTGTTATGGCTATAGAGAAAGAGCAGATAAAAGAGCCGTACCTGAATCCAGATTTGTGCTATCTAGATTTTGTATTTTCTGCCCAATGGGAGAGTGGAGAAGAGGGAATGACAGGGGTGTAAATTGTCTCCGATTAAATTGGCTACATTTCTTGGGCAGCATGAAGTGTATTTGAATTCCATTGGGGTTGAAGGGGGCAGTGAGGTAGGCTGGTCTGAGTGATGAACTGAGCTGCAGAACTCAGCAGTATCCACTCAATGCAGGGCTCGAAATTAGCGATTGCCCGGGTGCCAATGACCACTCAAAGCGCCGACGGGCAACCTAAACACCGAGTCATTTTTCCCGGCTTGGCAACCAGATACCGGTTTGTACCGAAAATCGACACAAAAAACTGGAGTAACTCCGCGGGTCAGGCAGCATCTCTGGAGTAATGGAACGCGACATTTCGTGTCGGCGACGGCTGTGCGGGGCAAAGATACTAGATGCGGGGTGAGGAAGGGTCGGAGCGAAGGATGGGCCCCGAATAGCGGCAGCAGCGACCGCGGCTCCATCTCCTCCTCCTCCTCTTCCCGCATGCCCTGATAACGGCCTCTGCTTGTAAATCTGCTAACGACGATAACCGCTTTCAAAACAAACCATCCCACGCGCTGCGGCCGGGAAGAGGAAGGGAGTGTGAGGCCTTGTTGTGCGGGAGGGTTTGTTTTGAAAGCGCGGTTAGCGGGTTTACAAGCAGAGGCCGTTATCAGGCCGGGCGGGGTGCAGGAGGACGTGATGGAGCCGCTATCGCAGCCGCTGCTGCCGCCTTGCGAAGCCCATCATTCGCTCCGACTCGTCTGAGGCAGCTGCACCAAAGATGTTATAGCTATAGGATCTCTGAGCTGCACCGCTCGGCCCCGGACCTTGCTGTTGGCTGGCGGAGGAGGGAGGCGGTGGCGAGGATTTCCCAACAGCCAAGGCAACGGGGCGATGTTGCCCGAGGAGTGCTGACCTTCCTTCCACCCCCCCACCCTCTCTCTCTCTACCCCCTTATCCTGGGACCCCTCCTCTCCATCCCGAATTGATCCCCATTCCCACCTATATTCAGTCCTCACTGACATCCCCTGTGCTCCCCTCCCCATCTACCCCCCCCCCCCCATCTATTCATCCTGCGCTGATCACCCTATCCACCTCGCATTGATTCTCTTGCGCCCCCCCCCCCCCCATCCTACACTGGTTCCCCAATTCACCCTGTACTTACCCCTTTCCCATCCATCCTGCACTTGTCCTCCATCCATCCTGTACTGATCCCCCATCCATCCTGTACTAATCCACGCATTCATCCCGTACTGACCCACCCTCCATTCACCCTGCTCCTTCCTCCCATTCATCCTGTAGTGATCTCCCATTCATCCTGCACAGACCCTCCGTTCCACACCGTACTATCCCCCTCCCGCCCATGCCATCCATCCTGTACTGATCCTCCCATTCAAGAAGAATGGGGGGGGGGGGGAAACAGTCTGAAGGGTCTCGACCAGAAACGTTGCCTATTTCCTTCGCTCCATAGATGCTGCCACACCCACTGAGTTTCTCCAGTACTTTTGTCTACCCCCATCCATCCCGTACTGAACCCCCCCATTCAACACCACTGACATCCCCAGTACTCTCCCCTCACAATTCTACCTACTCCAACCAACACGTACTAATTCACCTGTCTCAATCCATCCATTCTGCACTGACTGCCTTCTAACGCCCCCCCCCCCCCCCACCACCCCGCCATCTATCCACTCCACACTGATTCACACCCCCCCTCCCCCCTCCCTGACCCTATTGTGCTGGAAATGTCTTCAGAGCAAACATTGACCATGTTTGAAACGGAATGCAATCAAATGTGTTTTAATTCCCAATGTTATTATTTGTTATAATCCATAAAGATGGATTAATTAAATTGTGAACACGTGAAACATTAAAACTTCAGTGTTCGACTGTCACTGCTGCCGTTGACACGTTATTACAGAATTCATTGTACTGCAAATCAATGCTCTCAATATGGAGTATCAGTACTGTAGTTATTTAATGAGCAACATTCACAACTATACGTACGCATATATGTTACCATGGTCCAGGATTTATTGACAGAGCTTGATCATACGCTGAATAATCCAACCACATTTTTGTTTGGAAGTGGAAAGAACGAATATAAATTGCATTAATTGCAATGTGTAAAAAGATTTGAGATACTGTTATAATTTTGCTGCATGCCATTGTGGTATATTTCATGCCTTGATTGGTGAATATGTTTAGTTTGTGACTTTATTTGAAACAGAAAAAATATGTGAATGCTTCATTGAGTATAATTCCGACTGGTAACTACGCACTTCGTCCGAGCACATGGTAGAATTGTTCTCTTTAAGAGCATTGAAGGTTCCAAAGACAAAAGGGATGTGTATAGAACATATGCAATTCTAAAAATAAATAATAAAAACAGTACTTGTGGAATACTCAAGAATAAAATGACAGATTCAAGATGACTAGTGACAGAACAAATGGGATCTTAGACCCAACTCCATGCTGACCAAGATACCCCATCTAAGCTAGGCCCATTTATCTGAACTTACCCCATATTCCTCTAAACTTTTCCTATCCATGTACATGTTCAAATAATTTTTAAATGTTGTTATTGTACCTGCCTCAATTACTCCCTCTGGCAGGTCATTCCATATACCTACCATCCTCTATTTAAAAAAGTCCTCTCCGATTCCAATTAAAATTTTCTCCTCTCACCTTAAACCTAGAGTTCTGGATTCCCCTACCCTGGGAAACAAAAAAGAGAGCCCAGATATCTCTCAAGTTGCTCTTTTTCCTTAATATACATACAAAATCTCTTTGAATTCTCCTTAATCTATCATGGAGAGCCTGAACTATCCCCCTCATGACTTTATAGATCTCTTCATGATCACCCCTTAGCCTATGTGCTGTCTCCAGCTTAATGGCATAATTTCTATAGCAAGTTAACCAAAATGGAGCATAACAGTCCAAGTGCGATTTCACCAATGACTTGTGCGACTGTAGCATAATGTTCCAACCTATAATAAATCTGTCTGATTAAGGCCAGCACAGCAAAATCCTTCTTCGCCATTCTAACTATCTATGACACAACTTTCAGGGAACTGTTTACTTATACTCATCGATTCCTCTACTCCGCAATGGACTCCAGGTCCCCACCACTCACTGTGAAAGTCCTGTCCTGGTTTGACTTCTCAAAATGCAGCCACACCCATTCATATACATTCAACTTCATGCGCCGTTTTTCAGGCCACTTGCCTAGCAAGATCCTACTGTGACTCTTGACAGTCTTCATTGTTTATGATACCACTTATTTTAGTGTCATCCACAAACATACAAATCATGCCTTGTATAATTTCATTCAAATTCAAATCATTGATATAAATGACAAACAGGGACAGGTCCAGAACCAATACCCGGTGCCCACTACGAGTCGTCACAGGGCAACAGTCCAAAAAACAACTTTCCACCACCACTCTTTGCTTCCTACTATCAAGCCAATTCTGTATCCAATTAGCTAGCTCTCCATGGATGCTATCTAATTTAAAATCTCTTTAGATTCCCATTAATCTTATCTGACAGACCTCTCATGCCTCCTTTTTGCCCTCCTGATTTCCTTCTCAAGTACGGCCTCAAGCCCATATATTCCTCCAGGGATACACTTGATCTCAACTGCTTACACATGACTTAATGCCTCCTTTTTTCGGACTAGAGACTAATCTCATCACATCCAGGGTTTCTTCCTCCTACCTGCCTTGCCCTTCACATGCATACTTAAATTCTCACTATCACACTTAAAACCATCCCACATTCCCATCACCCGTTTGCCTGCGAACAATCAACACCAATCAACTTTTACAAGTTCCTGTCTAATGCCATCAAAATTGGCCTTTTCCCATAGAAATTTCAAACTAACTTATGAATCAGCTCTGCCTTGACCATAACTATTTTAAAGCTTAAGAACTGTGGACACTGGTCTTAAAAGGCTTGCCCACTGACACGATATCCTGGAACATATCGTACAAGCATACAAATAGCATAGCATACAAATTAGCCAGAAAAAGCAACATACCAGAGGACTGGGAGAAATTCAGAGTCCAGCAGAGGAGGACAAAGGGCTTAATTAGGAAAGGGAAAATAGATTATGAAAGAAAACTGACTGCAAATGTTTTTATAGATATGTGAAGAGAAAAAGATTAGTTAAAACAAATGTGGGTCCCTTGCAGTCAGAAACAGGCAAATTGATCATGGGGAACAAGGACATGGCAGACCAATTGAATAACTCCTTTGGTTCTGTCTTCACTAAGGAAGACATAAATAATCTGCCGGAAACAACAGGGGACCAGGGGTCAAATAAGATGGAGGAACTGAGTGAAATCCAGGTTAGCTGGGAAGTGGTGTTAGGTAAATTGAATGGATTAAAGGCCGATAAATCACCAGGGCCAGATAGACTGCATCCCAGAGTACACAAGGAAGTAGCCACAGAAATAGTGGATGTATTAGTGATCATTTTTCAAAACTCTTTAGATTATGGAGTAGATCCTGAGGATTGGAGGGTAGCTAATGTAACCCCACTTTTTAAAAAAGGAGAGAAAACGGGGAATTACAGACCAGGTAGTCTAAAATCGGTAGTGGGGAAACTGCTAGTCAGTTATTAAAGATGGGATAGCAGCAGATTTGGAAAGTGATGAAATCATTGGACAATGTCAGCATGGATTTATGAAAGGTAAATCATGTCTGACGATCTTATAGAATTTTTCGAGGATGTAACTAGTAGAGTAGATAAGGGAGAACCAGTGGGTGCGTTATACCTGGACTTTCAGAAGGCTTTCGACAAGGTCCCACATAAGAGATTAGTATGCAAACTTAAAGCACACAGTATTGGGGGTTCAGTGTTGATGTGGATAGAGAACTGGCTGGCAGGCAGGAAGTAAAGGGTAGGAGTAAACAGGTCCTTTTCAGAATGGCAGGCAGTGACTAGTGGGGTACCGCAAGGCTCAGTGCTGGGACCCCAGCTATTTACAATATATATTAATGGTTTGGACGAGGGAATTGAATGCAACATCTCCAAATTTGCAGATGACACGAAGCTGGGGGGGCAGTGTCAGGTGTTTGGAGGATGCTAGGAGGCTGCAAGATGACTTGGATAGGGTGGGTGAGTGGGCAAATGCATGGCAGATGCAGTTTGATGTGGATAAATGTGAGGTTATCCCCTTTGGTGGCAAAACAGGAGGGTAGACTATTATCTGAATGGTGGCCGATTTGGAAAAGGGGACATGCAACGAGACCTGGTGTCATGGTATACCAGTCATTGAGAGTAGGCATGTAGGTGCAGCAGGCAGTGAAGAAAGCGAATGGTATGTTAGCATTCATAGCAAAAGGATTTTAGTATAGGAGCAGGGAGGTTCTACTGCAGTTGTACAGGATTTTGGTTAGACCACACCTGGAGTATTGCGTACAGTTTTGGTCTCCAAATCTGAGGAAAGACAGTCTTGCCATAGAGGGGGTACAAAGAAGGTTCACCAGACTGATTCCTGGAATGTCAGGACTTTCATGTGAGGATAGACTGGATAGACTCGGCTGGTACTCGCTAGAATTTAGAAGATTGAGTGGGGGGATCTTATAGAAACTTACAAATTCTTAACGGGTTGGACAGGCTAGATGCAGGAAGATTGTTCCCGATGTTGGGGAGGTCTAGAACAAGGGGTCACAGTTTAAGGAGAAGGGGGAATTCCTTTAGGACTGAGATGGGGAAAACATTTTTCACAGTGAGTGGTGTCTCTGGAATTCTCTGCTACAGAAGGTAGTTGAGGCCAGTTCATTGGCTATATTTAAGAGGGAGTTAGATGTGGCCCTTGTGGCTAAAGGGATCAGGGGGTATGGAGAAAAGGCAGGTACAGGATATTCAGTTGAATGATCAGCCATGATCATATTGAATGGTGGTGCAGGCTCGAAGGGCCGAATGGCCTACTCCTGCACCCATTTTCTCTGTTTCTATGTAACATTCAGCTGCCAGTCCTGTCCCACCCTTTCAGTCAGATTTCTGTAATGGCTATTGATGTCCCAGCTAGATGCACCTATCCACACCCTAATTTCATCTGTCTTGCCCATCAGGTCTCCAGCATCAAAATTAATTCAATTTTCTTTCCTTACTCCCTGTTGTGATCTTGTCTATACGGTCAACTGAACTTGCTGTCATTGACTTCTGCACTGATTTACAGACGGCCATCTGACTTACTACTGCATCAGACCCTGCCAATTTAGTTTAAACACACCAACCACTTGCAAACCAGCCCACCAGGATATTTATTTCCCTCCAGTTCAGGTTCAGACTGTCCCTCTTGTACACCTCTTCCAAAATAGGTCCTAATGGTCCAAAAATCTGAAACACTGCCCCTGCACCAAATCCTCAGCCATACATTCATCTTTCTATTTCTACCCTCCCTAATGTATGGCACTGGGATTAATCCAGAGATTATCACCCTTGAGATTCTGCTTTCTAACCTTTCCCATAACTCCCTAAATTAACTTTGCACACATTATCCTTTTCCAACCGATGTTATTTGTGCTTATGTGCATATTGTAAGAGCTGCTCATCTCTCCGTCGAGAATGTTTTGCAGTCACCCCAAGACCCTGGTACTAGGGAGACAACACATCATCCTGGCATTCTGTTTTCTGCCATAAAATCTCTTATCTGTACTCCTTGATGACCTATCCACGGTGAATTGGATTCAGAACTGGCCTATTGATAGAAGACAGGGCTGTTGTGGAAGAGTGTTATTCTGGCTGGACATCTGTGGCCAATGGAGTTCCGCAAGGAACCGTTGTTTGTGGTATAAACAACTTAGATGTAAAAAATAGATTGACTGGTTCGTAGGTTTGTAGATGATACCAAAATTGGAGGAGTTGCAGACAGAGAGGAAGGCTGTCAAACTATACTGCAGGATATAAATTACCTACAGAATTGGGCAGAGAATTGGCAGATGGGAGTTTAATCCAAGCAAGTGTGAGGCGATACATTTTGAGCGACTGAATGCAAGGGGAAAGTATACAGTTAATGGCAAGACCCTTAATTACATTTACGTACAGAAAAATCTTGGAGACCAAGTCCATAGCTCCCCGAAAGTGGCAACACAAGTACACAGAGTTGTAAAAAATGCAAATGGTATGCTTGCATTCATCAGTCAGGGCATTGAGTATAAACATTAGGAGGTCATGCTGCAGCTTTATAAAACTTTGGTTGGGTCATACTTAGTTCTGGCCATCTCAATACAGGAAAGATGTAGACACATTGGAGAAACAGCCGAAGAGATTTATGTTGTGGGCCTAAGGATGACTGGTTAGCACACAACAAAAGCTTTTCACTGTACCTTGGTGCACGTGACAATGAACTGAACAGTTCCTATGCTCTACTGTTCCATGAGACTGATGAAAGAATTATGAGAACAAAGGATACACTTTGACACTCTCATGTCACCATGATCTACTGACATTTGTTCCCGTCATCTTTTCAGTTGCAGGAAATGGGTCAAATTGGAATGCTCTTACAAGAAGCCAACACAATTCCACAATTCTATCAAAATGTACTTGTATAGAGACATGGGAAACTGCTGATGCTGGAATAATAAAGTACTGGAGGAACTCAACAGGACGTGCAGCATCTGGGGAGTAGTTATGTGGCACTTTTAAAAGAGAAACTATGCCAAGGCATTTTAAAGGATAGCAAAGTTAAGTTGACATCAAACCAAACAACAGAATTTGGGTCAATAAAGGCATATTTAAATCATCAACTTATGAGGGGAAGAAGATACAAGTTTATGGGGAGATTTTCAATGCTTAGGTGATTGGTGGAATTATTAAATTCAGAGTTGGCCAGAACCAGAGGAGCACTACCATCTTGGACAGCAAAAATGCAAGACGAGATTGAAGAGAAAATGTAAGTCTAATTAACCACTTCCTCTACTTTGTTATTCAACTCCTTTGAACTAAAGGACAATATTCTAGTTGCATTTAAACTATGTTTCTCACCTGAACATTAGCTTTTAATGGTCAGCATGCCAGACCCTTGAATTCATAAGCTTTTCCATGGTTGTTGCTCTCATAATATCACAAAACCTTGAGTTTAAACACTTTAAAGACATGTTCACTTAAATTACTCAAAACAACCTTTACAGCGACATAATTTACTCTAGATTAATATCACCTTGAAACTTTAATAAATGATCTGTTATGTTATCAAAAGAAAAGCTCTGGACGTTGAGCAATATGGTTAAAAACTAAAGACTCAAATAGATTTCAAGGGAAAACATCATAACCTCATTTCCTTTATTCCTATGTAAACCACGTGAATAGAGAGTGTTCCCTATAGGAGGACTGCTTGCCTCTTTGTAGGGCATGTTGAACAATCCCTGTTCCAGTCATACACTGGCCCTACCCCCAAACTCTATCTCTGTTACATTGACAATGCTACCTCCTGCACCCATGCAGAACTCATTGACTTCATCAACTTCACCACCAATTTCCATCCTGCATTTACTTGGATCATCTCCGACACCACCCTCCCCTTTCTTGATCTCAGTCTTCATCACAGGAGATAGACTATAAACTGATGTCTATTACAAACCCACTGACTCCCATAACTATCTCGACTATCTCCCACCCTGCTTCTTGCAAAGACTATCCCTACTAATTTTTCCATCTACGCTGCATCTGTGCCCAAGACGAGGTGTTTCATACAAGGACATCCGAGATGCCCTCAATCTTCAGGGGATAGGGGTTCCCCTCTCCCATCATAGATGAAGTCCTCACTCGTGTCTCCGCGGCACCCTGCAGCTCCGCCCTTGCCTCCCTCCCCCCCCCCCCCCCCCGCACTAGTTCACTAGTTGCAAAAGAGTCCTAGTCCTTACCCATCACCCCATCAGACGTCACATACAACACATAATCCTCCGACATTTTCGGCACCTCCAACGGGAACCCAACACCAGTCACATCTTCCCATCTCCTTTCCGCTTTCTCAGAGACCATTCCCCCCGCAACTCCCTGGTTAACTCATCTCTTCCCACTCAAACCATCCCCTCCCCAGGTACCTTCGCATGCAACCGCAGCAGATGCAACACCTGTCCCTATGACTCCTCCCTCGACTCTGTCCAGGAACCCAGGCAATTCTTTCAGGATAGGCAGAGGTTCACTTGCACCTCCTCCAACCTCATCTACTGTGTCTGTTGCTCAAGATGTGGACTCCAACATATCGGCGAGACCAAACATAGACTGGCCGATCGTTTCGCTGAACACCTTCGCTCAGTCAGCCTGAACCTACCTGATCTCCCAGTTGTTAAACACTTTAATTCTCCTTCCCATTCCCACACTGACCTTTCTGTCCTAGGTCTCCTCCATTGTCAGAGCGAGGCTAAATGCAAATTGGAGGAACAGCATCTCATATTTTGCTTGGGTAGCTTACAGCCAGTGGTATATTGATTTCTCCAAGTAACCCTGGCATTCCCTCTCTCTATCCCTCCCCCATTCAAGTCATACCAGCTTCTCGTTTTCAAGCAAGAAACAGCTAACCATGGCCTGTTTCACTTACCATAGTTCCTTTTTTACATATCTTTCATTCATTGTTCATTTCTCTACATCATAGTCTATATCTCTTGTTTCTCTTTACCCTAACTAGTCTGACAAAGGGTCTGTTTTGTAGATGCATGATTTCCTTCAGACATTCTGGACCACTCCTTGGTCAGCACCAATAGTGGCATATCAATTCATGTCCTCACAACAGCTGCCCTTGTTTCACCATTTGGTATCCCATACATATTTCCCATTGGAATAATTCATTTCCTTATCCTATGTATTTGCTACCCATGACGCTGTCAACTGCATACTTCAGAGACCAAAATGCTGGAAAACCTCAATTCAGAACATATGAAATTCCAAGCTACCAATCAGCTATCCATTTAATTATCTGTCATGCTCCTACTTCTGACCTTAACCTCAATTTCAACATTATTCTATTGAAGGTTTGAGAAAAGCACCTTTCGACAGTTTTGTTGAACTCAATTTCAGACAATGTTTTTGCTAATCTAATTATTCCTCATACTTCGGTCGTGCCACAGGATCAAGGATCACTTACTTTGACCAGATTTTTTGGGTTCTGGATGGGCTAATGAAGTTATGGTAGGATTTGTAAACTCCTAACAAGCAGGTCAAATAGAATAGTTGAATAGGAATACTCCAAAATCCTATTTGGAATAGTTTGTAATCTTCTGTCACTTAAGGAGGGCTTCTCTATGGTCTTGATGCATAGTTGAGGATCTCAACACCATTCTGAAAGCTCCCTCCCCACTTTGAAAAGTCACGGACCAGACGTACTCAGGAGCCAGAGCGTAATTGTAGTTCAATTGAGCTTTGAGCATATCTTTTAATTTTTTTCGCAGTAAATTCATCGCATGACATGGCTCAGGATAGTTTGTTTGTTTTAAGAGTCTAATGTTGGGAATGAAAGAGCCATGTCAATACAATGTAACCACCTGACAAGAACCACAACTTCAATGCTGAGGATGTTGAGCAGGGAGTGAATGCCTATGTTAGTTCACAATCTTCCCGCAAATTTGGCGAATTTCACAGTGAAAGTGTGGTGATATTTTAGCTCCTTTAATAGCAAACCCCACTTCTCTCAAATATTGAGCAGTCTCTCCAATGAGCAGTCTAACATTTACTTTGTTTTAGAGAAGCAACTGAAAACTTCCAATTATAGTACAAGAAATAAAAAGTATGATAGCGTGCCTTAATGGCCACCATCCAGTGGCTCTGACAGCCACCATCAAGAAGTGCTTTGTGAGACTGGTGATGGTGCACATTAACTCCAGCCTCCCAAACAACCTTGCTCTGCTGCAGTTTGTGTCCCATCGCAACACGTCCACAGCAGATGCATTCCCCAACCCAAAACTCATCTCTAGAACACTTAATAAGGACACCCATGTCAGACTCTTATTTATTGACTATAGCTACATCTTCAATACCATAATCCCATCCAAACTCATCTCCAAACTCCAGGACCTAGGAGTCAACACCCCCCTCTGCCACTGGATCCTCAACTTTCTGACTCACAGTTCACAATCAGCAAGGATAGACGACAACATCACCTCAACAATAATTCACGCCATCAGTGCCTGCACAAGGATACATTCTTAGTCCCTACTATACTCCCTGTATACTCGTACTGTGTGGCCTAATTTGACTCTAACTCAATTTCCAAGTTTGCAAATGACATCACTGTGATGGGCTAAATCACAAACAACAATTTGATGGAGTTTAGGAAGAAAATGGAGAACTTGGTAACAGTATCCCAACAGTAACCTCTCTCTCAATGTCAGCAAGACGAGGGAACAAATTATCAACTTCAGGAAGCGTGGTGTAATACATGCCACAATCAGTGTCCATAATACCAAGTGGAAATGATTGAGAGCTTCAAGTTCCTTGGTATCAATATTACAAACAACTAAACACACTGAAGCAACAGCAAGTCCACCAGAAACAGCAGAGTTGTGTTTATAACTCACAGGTTCACAAATTATAGGAAAGAATTATGCTATTTGGCCCATCATTTCTATTCTGCCATTCAATCATGGCTAATCTCTGCCTCCTAATCCCATTTTCCTGCCTTCTCCCCATAACCCTTGACACCCGTTCTATTCAAGAATGTGTGTATATCTGCCTTAAATGTATCCACAGACTTAGCACCTACAACTCTCTGTGGCAATGAGTTCCACAGGTTAACTACCCTTTGATACAAGAAGTGCCTCCTTGCCTCCTTTCTAAAAGAGCTCCCTTTAATTCTGAGGCTATGACTCTCCCACCAGTGTTAACACCCTTTCCACATCCACTCTATCTATGTCTTTCATTAGTCTGTACGTTTCAATGAGGTTCCCCCTCAACCTAAACTCCAGCGAGTAGAGGCCCAGTGCTGTCAAGCGCTCATCATATGCTAACCCCCTCATTCCTGGAATCATTGTAAACCTCCTCTGGAATCATTGTAAACCTCCTCTGGAATCATTGTAAACCTCCTCTGGACCCTCTCCAGAGCCAGCACATCCTTCCTCAGATATGTGGCCCAAATTTGCTCACAGTACTACAAATGTGACTCTCCGTCATTGACACTTCTTGCTGTCTCAGGAAACGGTCAACACAATCAACACAGTCATTTCATCTTCTCCCCGCTTCCATAGGGCAAAAGATACAGAATCTTGAAAGCATGCACCACCAGACTAAGAAATAGCCTCTTCCCCCCTATTGTGAGGCTTCTGAACAGTCTTTTTTATAGCCGTCATTGGAAATGTTGCACTACAATTCTACAAACTATATTCCACACACTGTATCTCTTCCCCTCTACCTATTGTACTCAAGTTTAGCTGGATTGTGTTTATGCCTATTATGTGATTTAATTGGATAGCAAGAAAAAGCTTGTCAGTTTCACACAGTGCAGAAAAGGTGTCATGGTAAATGTGACAATAATAAACCCAAGCCTAAAAATAACAATCTTGCTCTTTCACTAGTATTTTATTATTCTCCAAATCATATGTTGTCCAGCCTTTGAAATACATACCAATTTCCACACTTTGAATATTTCACCATCACTTGCACTATCGCAGATTGAGGAAGACCAATATCATCTTCTCAGGTTAACATACAATGAGGTACTCACTTTAAAAATAATAACATTTTATTAACACAAAAACTGAAACTGCCCAATTGCAGCTTGGAAAATAACAGTATATTTATATATGTTAAATAGAAATGCTTGGAGAGGATTTGAATGAGTAAAATGCAAAACCGCATTCCTTAGCTCATATAACCATACGAGGATTTGGTTGCACTAAAGTATAGAAGGGATTCAGAATGTTGCCTGGATTTAAATTATGGAAAGACATTTAATATGATGGGCTTGTTTCCCCAGAGCCAAGGAGACTGAGGTGTAACCAGATAAAAGTATAAAAGATTTAAGAGAGCATAAATTGGGTAGATGGTCAAAAACCTTCTCCCATTGCATCAAAAACAAGAAGGCATTGGTTTAAGGCAAGAGAAAAGAGTTTTAAACTGGATGAGGGGGGGTACATACACCTGCGTAGAACAATACTAGGTAGACCAAAAATGCTGGAGAAACTCTGCAAGTGAGGCAGCATCCATGGAGAGATGGAACAGGCGAGCCGGAACAAGTTTCTCCAGCATTTTTTGTCTACCTTCGATTTTTCCACCATCTGCAGGAAATAAATAAATAGACCAATACTAGAGGACGTAATGGAATTAGATACAACTACAATGTTCGGAGTCATTCGGACAGACAAAAAGCAGCAAGACACAGGTCTTAATACAGGCAAGTGGATTTAATGTAAAGCAAAAAGATCAACATGAAATGAATGGTAAGCCAAAGGGCTAATTTCTGCACTCTGTGAAACTGGCACCAGGATCATAAATACTCATAAAAGGAAACTTAGAATAATTTTCCCCTCAAGTTATGACAATATATCACCATGATTGTTCAAAAATATCAACATGGAATTTAAGAGCCAAAATACCAAAAACATGCAATGGGGAAAAATTAAGAAATTGAATTAGAGACAGCAGCAAGGATTTAGGATTGGCATTGGGCAAGATAGGTGAATGAAAGGGATTTGTTTCAAACTATGAAGTAGAACCAAAACTGCAATAGATACCAAAAGATGGCATATCATGCAGTTATTCTTGATATATTATTTTTATAATCACAAATCATAATCCTTGCATTACTTACCCAAAGATAATCCATAATGGCTCATCCTGACAAATGTAGGACTGTACTTTTCCCAAGAAGAAATATATTGCATTTAAGTAAAAACCATTATGTTTGTGGACGTTGAAACACATTATTCCTTTCATGAACATAAGTAACCATCCAAATACGTTTAAAGGCCAAACTCGACAAATTAAACAATTACCCATCTGATTGAAACGACTCAGATTTAGTCACGATTCAAGCGAAATATATCATCAGTAATCAATAAAAGAGATATTACACAACATGCACAAACAAAACAAAAATAAACACATTTTCAGTTGATCAGGTTTTATCCAATACACTTATAGGATCCGGTATCAACTTATAGCACAACTTAAGGAATCTATGAAAAATAACCGTGTGTAGCCGACTCCAGGACCAATTCAAAAATCAGGTGGAATAGAATATTTGTAATAATTGCATAAATAGCTACTCTGGGCAATATTGAATACTGGGCGAATTTTAAACTGTAGGAGGTTACAATATGTTCCCAGTGAGTACTGAATTGTGCTCCTGCTGTTGTCAATAAATAAGTAACATTTGTTCCATGTTCTTTGAATTAGTTTAGGTACAACCACAGGCCTCGCGGCTTTGGTTCTTTGTTCTCGGGAGCCCTCCCTCCTCTTTCTCCCCGGTGCCTTTACTTGCCCTGGGCCGCATACTAGCGCAAGGAGTCACACTGTCATTACTCACTGGTTGGTTGGAGGTGCCATCAGTGGGATCTCCACTTCTTCCTCTTCAAATTCATGGCCGTCGAAAGAATCCACTTCGTCCGGGGGCAAGGGGAGGGCAGCTGGGGCAGCGCCAGCGCCGGCGAGAGGGGCAGCAGCGCCGACGGCCTCCATGGGTTCCGACAACAGGGAGACCAAGGCCGAGGCGGGCGACGTCGATTCCGTGTCCAGAGCCGTGAGCGGGTCGAATCTCGACATTTCTTGCAGCGGAGGCTGGAAAACAACCGTCTCTCCATCTCCACCTGGAGCCGCCATAGTCACGGCGGCCGCCGCCGCCAACAGGCATTCATTCCCCACTTCCGCCGCCATCATGGTCACAGCCAGCGCCGCCACACGATAGCAGTGAGGGAAAGGGAGAGGGGTGGGGGGGGGGGGGGGGGGGAGGAGAGTACTTTCTTTATATATTTTTTTTGTTGCGCGACGGTTTGGGTGGGGAAGGCGGTGGAACCGCAACTTCAATGAAAGAGCGCTAACGGAGGGGAGAGTTCATGACTCTCCTTCCGTCAGCCCGCCTGCTTGCCTTGCCTTGCCTTGCCTGAGGCTGGGAGGGGGCGAGGGCGCGCGCCGCCAGCTCGCTCCGGGGCGGCCGTTCAACCGTCGCTTGCAGCGCACGCAGTGCCGTTGTCCCGAGCAACTCACTTGCTTCGCTCCACACGATCAGAGCAAGTAGAAGTCAAATAAATCATATCAGCGTCTGCCTTCCCCCCCTATCTTGCGCAACTTTTAGTTGTATTCTATTAAGACTCAAGGAATCGACTTCGCGCAATCCCCGTAGTAATCAAAGATCATAGAGCGGATGATCTTTGGTAGCAATTAAGGGAACGATGTGATCTGCGATCCCGCAACACCTAGTCTAACTAAGTGAGTAGAAGAAGTATGTGTTTAAGGCAAGTAACTTGTTGACGATCCACCATGCCGGTTGCTACGTTTACCAACAAAAGCGGTTTTTTTTTGAAAAGTAAATATATTTTATCACGCATTATTTCAGGAAAATGGGAGCAGCTCCGACTCGAGCAGTCGGTCAACATAAACTTCACTTGTGTCATCTTCGATGTCGACAGTCACGTTTGAGATGTTCAATCTTTGGCAACTTCTTGACGTGGATGTGTATGGGGCTTTTGAGTAAAATGTAACCAATCTCACCATTCGGATTTGCTGTTATCGCACATAATGAGTTTTGATTTTGTCCAAAGAAGGGTTTCGACCCGAAACTTCTGTAATTCCTTCTCTCCAGAGATGCTGCCTGTCCCGCTGCATTCTTCTGCATTTTGTGTGTGCCTACGGTGTAAACCGGCTTCTGCAGTTCCTTCCTACATATTTAAATGTTATCCAAGAACCTTTTAAAAACGTGAAAATATATTTCAAACTATGAGGGAATAAAATGTAAATTTGCATTGAATCCAAGCAAATTGTGTCAACGTTGCCCTCGGGAATTGAACTCAAAAGGTATAACAGAAAAGGACTAAAAATGCTGGAGTAACTCAGCAGGTCAGCCAGTATCTCTGAGGAACATGTATGGGTGATGTTTCGGGTCAGGACCCTTCTTCAGGCTAGGGTACAACAAAATATTTATGTCTACTTAAGCGGGCACATATGGCCTGCTTTCACATCACATTTTGAAGATAGCATCTCCAGCAGTACAGCCACGTCTCAATATTGCACCTACATTATGTCTCTGGGTATAGCTTGGAGCAAGAATGCTACCAATTGAATTATGTCTTTTTAACTCTTCTGTCTTTGTTATTTCTTGATACATCTATATTGCTGTGGCATTAGATTTCCATGTTCATTGTACAACAAGTCACTGTTGGGACTCCAAAGCAGATTGTGGCTAAACAAAGAAGTTGATGTCTGTTGGTAAATAAAATGAAAACCTGACCTTAACCTAAATACTGATACTTGACCTCACCAAACCATTTCCCTAAATAAAACAATCTTAAGCATGCTACTGAGGCTCAACTTGGTTTGAGTAGCAAGTCTTTGCTGAAAAGTCAGAAATGAAGATGTGGGTTTGAATAAGCGAGTTCGGTATTCCAAAAAAGGCATTGAATCTTGGGATTTGTCAAAGGTCACTCACTATAAAGAAAACGCGAACAAAGCGTTGGCTGCGTTAACTGTATGAATTTGTATATTTATTGATGATTTATGGGGGGGCAGATGGGAGAGGGGGAAAGACTGGGCCGGCGGAGAGACAATCTCGGCAGCTGCGCGCACACAGACCTGCGACTCATCCGCAGCCAGGATCGAACACAGGTCCCCAGCACCGCAAGCGCTGCCGAACTGCTACTGGACCATTTCATCCCAAGGGGAGCGGCCGGAACAGCGGCCCATAGTCAGGGTGGAGTTGAAGCGCCAGCTCCTGGGGAACCCTCTCCCCGACAGATGATGTTTCAGATCAGGACCCCTGTTCAGATTGTATTAAAGTGCCAGTTTAAAATTTCAGCTCTAGTCAGTGCAATTTTATCCCTTAACCTATTTAACTAGGGAAGCAATTGCTACCATTGCCTCAAATTATACTGATGGATTAGGATTCAATCAAACATCTTGTCTGATAGACACTTTCTAGCATAACTTTGTTAAAACAGTTTAAAATGTCTCATTATGGTCACAGCTTCCGAGGTGGCCATTCACATTTTGCTTAACTGCCTGAACTATTTCATAAATCCCAATTTGACACAGGATTTCTAAGGAGCCTAAAACGTATTGTGGAAATGCCATTGAGCTATCTCCTTTTGCTTCCTCCTTATCCCAATCAGTTACATAACTAAAAACATCTCAGCATGATAACTATTTTATTCCAACTAATTTCTCCAATATGACTCCTAGTTTCCTACTCAAATTCAGCACCAAAATGGTGCCATCTGACAGACTTTGCTTTTGAAAGGCTAATGGAAAAGTTAGTTGGCCACAGATATTTGGGAACAAACATTCAGTAAAATTAGACACAAGAAACTACAGATTGAGATGCTGGAATCTTGAGCAAAAAGCAAAGTGCTGGAGTAACTCAGCGGGTCAGGTAGCATCTCTAGGGACAGGTGTGATTTCCAGTTGGAACTTTCAAAAGAGTCAAAAAGAGTCAAAGAGTCAAAAGAGTTTATTGTCATGTGTCCCTGACAGGAAAATGAAATTCTTTCTTTGCTTAGCACAACAGAACATAGTAGGCATTGACTACAAAACAAATCAGTGTGTCCATATACCATTATATATGTAAATACACACATGAATAAATGAATTGATAAAGTGCAAATAACAGATAAACGGGTATTAATGTTCAGAGTTTTGACTGAGCCAAGTTTAGACTCATTGGAGTGGAGCAGAGAAAACTGGACAAGAGATGTGAGAGAGGCAAGTTATGAGTGGCTACTGGTGAGGAGTTCTGCACCTTCACCACAGCCTCCTCATCCTTCCTGTAATGTGGTGACCAGAACTGCACACAATGCCACAAATGCAGCCTAACCAAAGTGCTAAAAGTTGCAACCTGACTTCCTGACTCTTGTCCTCAGTGCCCTGACAGTTAAAGGCAAGCTTACCATACACTTTATCCACTCTATCTGCTTGTGTTGCTAAATTCTGAGAGCTATGGATTTTAACCCCAAGATCCCTTTATACATCAATGCTGTTAATGGTCTTGCCATTAACCTCCGTATATTGCCCGGCAATGAAGACGCACCTGCGTCGAAAACGCACCCCAATTTTGAGTTGCTAATTTTTGACAAAAGGCTGGCGGGTCAGGATCAAGGGTTTGGTTTAGTCAGTAGAAAGGAAGATGTGAAACTCCTTCAAGGAGGCAATGAGGACTGGGAGCCTCCATCTTCGCCTGTCCCACAACGTGCTGTGCAGTTCAGGTCTGAGGGACGGGGACGTCCTGGCTCAGAGATCACATAACGGGGAGAGAGAGAGAGAGAGAGAGAGAGAGAGAGAGAGAGAGAGAAGCCCGGGACGGAGCAGCCAGCCTTTAACCCAGTAGCTACCCGCCAACCACCACCTCCACCGGTTGCACCTGTGCAGAAGGACACTGTGGCTGGCTGGCAGAAGGCGCTGAGGTGGCGGCTGGTTCCGCTGTCCGGTCCTGGCAGCCGCTCGCAGCTACCCGAGCTACTTCCCTCCCCAGCCACTATGCTGTGGCTCTGTGTCCGGAGTGCCGTGGCAGTGGTGAGTGAGTCAGTGAGGTGCTGCCATGATCCCCGACCCCCACCTCAACGCTCCTGCCCACCCCGTAACTTTACCCTTGGCGGCCCAGTCAAGTTTGCAACTTTGTGCAGCCCAGGCCATGCTGACCCGGGCAGACTCCCCACACGCTGTGGAAAGGAGCTCTCCACCCCTACACCAACCCCAAACCAATTAGAGCAGACGAGGGCATTCGATCCAATTTGTGGTCCCAGCCACAAAGACAGATGTGTACAGCAATTTGTTCTTCCCACGCACTATTAAAGCACGGAATAATCTCCACCAAACCACGGTTGCCCAGCCAGATGCAACTAAATTTAAAGTGGCACTTTCTTCCCAATAACCCTCTCTGGCTTAACCCCTCCCTTCACCACCTCCAGTTTAAATTCCGGTTGGAATATTTTGGAGCACCAAGTAACCAAGAACCAAGAACCCCCCCAGCAGTGCTGTCCTTTTACAGCTGTTTCCTACTTCACACTGTTGACAGTTCCAGAGTTGAAGGCGTGGCAGGTTCTGCGGCGCAGTCGCTATGAGAGAGGCATTGCTTGACCTAACCTTCGGCCTCCAAGACGCAGGTACATTTTTTTGCCTTATTTTAGAGTTAAAAATAGCGTCTTGGACGCCAGGAAATACGGTGTATAACTTCCCCTTACATTCGACCTCCTGAAATGCAACATCTCACACTTCTACTAAACTCCATCTATCATTTCACCACCCATTTATGTAGCTGATCTATATCCCAATGTATACTTTGACAAACTTCCTCACTGTCAGCAACTCAAATAATCTTTGTGTAATCTGCAAATTTACTCACCAACATTTTGTATAGGAAGGAACTGCAGATGCTGGAGTAACTCAGCGGGATAGTCAACATCTCTAGAGAGAAGGAATTGGAGGATGTTTCGACCAGAAACGTCACCCATTTCTTCTCTCCAGAGATGCTGCCTGTCCTGCTGAGTTACTCCAGCATTTTGCATCTATCTTCCATCTACATTTATGTCCACTGTTTATATATTCTACAAACAGAAGTCAGAGCACAGATCCCTATGGAACTCCACTGGTCACAGACCTCCAGCCAGAATAACATGCTTCCAGTACAACCTTCTGTCTTCTATGAGTAGGCCAATTCTGAATCAAAACAACCAAGTCACTGTGTCTGAAGAAGGGTTTCGACCCGAAACGTTGCCTATTTCCTTCACTCCATAGATGCTGCCTCACCCGCTGAGTTTCTCCATCATTTTTGTCTACCACTGTGTATTCCATGCTTCTTAATCTACTGGATCAGCCTAACATGAGGAACTTTATCAAATACAAAAATCCATGTAGCCAACACCCTCAAAAATCTCAGTCAAGTTCATAAGGCATGATGTACCACAGACAAAACCATGCTGACTGTTCCTAGTTAGCCCAATCTCTTCCAAATGAGAGTAAATACTATCATGAAGAATCCCTTCTAGTTGCTTCCCAGCCACTGATGTGAGGCTCACCAGGCTATAATTTCATGGATTATTTTTACTTCTCTTCTTAAACAAGGAAGAACATTGGCTACTCTCCAGTCCTCCGGAACCTTGCCTGTGGCTAGAGAAGATACAAAGATTTTTATCAAGGCCCCAACAACCTCCTTTCTTGCCGGAAGAGTCAAGGATTTTGTTGTCATGTCCCAAAACACAATCAGTATCAGTCTGAAAAAGGGTCTGGACCCGAAACATCACCCAATCCTTTTCTCCAGAGGTGCTGCCTGACTCGCTGATTTACTCCAGCATTTTGTGTTTACGGTGTAAACCAGCATGTGCAGTTCCTTCACACACAATGAAATTCTTACTTGTCCTTCTCCTTGGTGAATAAAGATTTAAAGCATTCATTTTGTACCTAACCTACATCCTGATTCAAACATAAATTCCCTCCTTAGTCCTTGAGCGGTCCTAACTTCCCCTTGGTTATCCTCTTGTTTTTAATATACATAAAAGAATCCTTAAGATTTTCTTTAATCGGATTTGCCAATTACATTTCATAGTTCCTTTTGGCAATTATAATTGCCCACTTGTTATTTCTTGCTTACCTTATATTCCTCAAAGGTCCTGTCTGATTTCATCATTCCAACCCTTACATAAGCTTTCTTTTTACTTTTGACCAAATTTATAACCTTTTTGGTGATCCAAGGTTCCCTTACCTAATCATCCTTATCTAGATAGCCCCACGAATCAAGACTCCACTGCCCTGCGACAAATATTCTATCTATCATCTAGCTTTCTTCACTGCCTGCTGTACCTGCACACCAACTTTCAGTGACTAGTGTACAAGGACACCCAGGTCTCGCTGTACCACCCCCTTACCTAACCTAACCCCATTGAGATAATAATCTGCCCCCTTGTTTTTGCCACCAAAGTGGATAACCTCACATTTATCTATATTATACTGCTCTGCCACACATCTGCCCACTCACTCAAGCTGTGCAGGTCCCCCTGCAACCTCCAAACATCCTCTTCACAGTTCACACTGCCACCCAGCTTTGTGTCATCCACAAACTTGCTAGTGTTGCTCCTAATTCCCTCTTCCAAATCATTAATATATATGGTAAACAGTTGCGGCCCCAACACTGAGCCTTGCGGCACTCCACTCGCCACTGCCTGCCATTTTGAAAAGGACCCGTTCACTCCTACTCTTTGCTTTTGGTCTGCCAACCAATTTTCTATCCATGTCAACACCCTACCCCTAATACCATGTGCTCTAATTTTAGTCACCAGTCTCCTATGCGGGACCTTATCAAAGGTTTTCTGAAAGTATAGATACACTACATCCACTGGCACCCTTTCATCCATTTTACTTGTCACATCCTCAAAAAATTCCAGAAGATTAGTCAAGCATGATTTCCCTTTCATAAATCCATGTTGACTTGGACTAATCCTTTTACTGCTATCCAAATACTCCATTATTGCCTCTTTAATAATTGCCTCCAGCATCTTTCCCACCACCAAAGTCAGGCTAACTGGTCTGTAATTCCCCGTTTTCTCTCTCACTCCTTTCTTAAAAAGTGGGATAATATTAGCTATCCTCCAATCCACGGGAACTGATACTGAATCTATTGAACATTGGGAAATGATCACCAATGTGTCCACTATTTCTAGAGCCACCTCCCTGAGGACCCTGGGATGCAGACCATCAGGCCCAGGGGATTTATCATCCTTCAGTCCCATTAGCCTACCCAATACTATTTCTCGCCTAATGATAATGTCTTTCAGTTCCTCTACCCCCTTTGATCTTCTGTCCTCCAGTACATCTGGGAGATTGTTTGTGTCCTCCTTGGTGAAGACAGATCCGAAGTACCTATTCAACTCTTCTGCCATTTCCTTGTTGCCCATAATTATTTCACCCGTGTCTGCCTTCAAGGGACCCACATTTAACTTCGCTACTCTTTTTCCCTTAACATATCTAAAAAAGCTTTTACTGTCCTTCTTTATATTCCTGGCCAGCTTCCCCTCATACTTCATCTTTTCAGCCCGTATTGCCCGTTTTGTTTCCTTCTGTTGTCCTATGAAAGTTTCCCAATCCTCTGGCCTCCGGCTACTCTTATGCTGTGCTGTGTTAACATCTTTTCTTTTAGTTTTATTCTATCCCTAACTTCTCTTGTCAGCCACGGTTGCCTCCTACTTCCCTTTGAATCTTTCTTCCTTTTTGAAATGATCCCGCGTCTTCCGGATTATGCCCAAAGATTACTGCCATTGCTGTTCCACCGTCATTCCTGCTAGGATCCCTTTCCAGTCTACTTTGGCCAGCTCCCCTCTCATGCCTTCATAGTCCCCTTTGTTCAACTGCATCACTGCCACTTACGATTTAAAGTTCTCCTTCTCAAATTGCAGATTAAAACTAATCATATTATGATCACTATCTCCAAGTGGTTCCTTTACCTCGATTTCTCTTATCATATCTGGTTCATTGGACAACACTAAATCCAGAATTGCGATTTCTCTGGTCGGCTCCATTACAAGCTGCTCTAAGAATCCATCTCGGAGACATTCTACAAACTCTCTTTCTTGGGGTCTTGAACCAACCTGATTTTCCCAGTCTACCTGCATATTGAATTCCCCCATCGCCACAGTGGCATTACCTTTGTTACATTCCAGTTTTAATTCCTGCTGCAACTTACACCCTACATCTGGGCTACTATTTGGGGGTCTGTAAATAACACCAAATAGTGTCTTCTTGTCTTTACAATTCCTCAACTCAATTCACAGTGACTCTACCTCTAAACATTCATTCTTCTACCACAATGTTACCAGGAATCGGCAAGTTCCAAAGAAGTAATGGAAAAAGATAAAGTTGATCCTCAAGATAGGGTCTTAAACTGGGAGAAAGCAGGTTTCAATAGTGTTAAGGGCCTGTCCCACCAGCATGCGATTGCATGCGTCTAGCGCGACCAAACGTGGTCACTTGAGGCGTACAGCCGCGCGGGGCCGGTCCCAATACGAACTGCGGAGGCGTATGGAGTTGTGCGGGGCTGGTCCTGTCATCATACTCACCAATCAGCTGGGCAGGAGGTGGGCCGACTGAATCTGGATGTCGCACGGCGTCGGGTGGTGGCATCATCACGCAACGGCACGCCGGGCGGTGACGTCATCGCACAACGCCACGTGCTAGGCGTACGCCGTCAAGACGCTGCGTACGATGTCAAGACGCTGCGTACGATGTCGAGACGCTGCGTATGACGTCGAGACGCTGCGTACGCCCTCAATACGCCTGCGGGCCGACAGGCCGTTGGCGCGCGGGATTTACGGTCAGTGCAAGATTTCTGGACCCCCGCGGGTTGTCGGGACCAGCCCCGCACAACTCAATACTCCTCTACTGGTCGAAGTGGAGTTGTGCGGGGCTGGTCCCGACATCGCGTGGGGCCCCGCGAGGCCGTACGTCTCAATCGACCACGTTTGGTCGCGCTAGACGCATGCAATCGCATGCTGGTGGGCAGGCCCTTAAGACAGGACCTGGCGGTAAATTATTGAAAGAATAGCTGCAAGAGGGATAAAAACAACTCCTGATAGGCGGGAAGCTCAGCCTGCAACATGTGGGAGATCAGGGATATGGTCGGTGTCCCTGATGACTACATTTGCAGGAAGTGTGTCCAGCTGCAGCTCCTGGCAGACCGCATGGAACGATTGGAGCTGCGGCTGGATTCATACTGGAGCATCCACGATGCAGAGAAAGTCGTGGACAGCACATACAGCGAGTTGGTCACGCCACAGGTAAAAGGTAAGAGGACAGAAAGGGAGCGGGTGGCCAATAGCCAGCAAAGCAGTAGGCAGACAGTGCAGGAGTCCCCTGCCAATAGCCAGCAAAGCAGTAGGCAGACAGTGCAGGAGTCCCCTGCGGTCATCTCCCTACTCAACAGGTTTACCATTTTGGATACTGTTGAGGGAGATGGCTCATCAGGGGAATGCAGCAGCAGCCAAGTTCATGGCACCATGGGTGGCTCTGCAGCACATGATGGGGGAAAAAAGAGGGGAAGGGCTATTGTAATAGGGGATTCAATTGTCAGGGGAATAGATAGGCGTTTCTGCGGCCGCAAAAGAGACTCCAGGATGGTATGTTGCCTCCCTGGTGCAAAGGTCAGGGATGTTACTGAACGGCTGCAGAACATTCTGGAGGGGGAGGGTGAACAGCCAGTTGTCGTGGTGCATATTGGCACCAACGATATAGGGAAAAAAAGGGATGAGGTCCTACAAGGTGAATTTAGGGAGCTAGGAGATAGACTAAAAAGTAGGACTTCAAAGGTAATAATCTCTGGATTATTACCAGTACCACGGGCCAGTCAGAGTAGAAATAGGAGGATATTGCAAATGAATACGTGGCTTGAAAAATGGTGCAAGGGGGAGGGATTCAAATTTTTAGGGCACTGGAACCATTTCTGGGGGAGGTGGGACCAGTACAAACAGGACGGTCTGCACCTGGGCTGGAATGGAACCAATGTCCTTGGGGGAGTGTTTGCTAGTGCTGTCGGGGAGGATTTAAACTAATGTGGCAGGGGGATGGGTACAAGAGCAGAGAGGCAGGTGGGTGTAAAACGAGAGTGGAAGCAATAGGGAGCAAGGTGAAAAGTAAAAGTGGCAGGCAGACAAAACCAGGGCAAAAATCAAAAAGGGCCACTTCTCAACAAAATTGTATAAGGGGTAAGAGCGTAGTAAAAACAAGCCTGAAGGCCTTGTGTCTCAATGCAAGGAGTATTCGTAATAAGGTGGATGAGTTGAACGTGCAGATAGCTATTAATGAGTATGATATAGTTGGGATCACGGAGACATGGCTCCAGGGTGACCAAGGCTGGGAGCTGAACATCCAGGGATATTCAATATTCAGGAGGGATAGAGAGAAAGGAAAAGGAGGTGGGGTAGCGTTGCTGGTTAGAGAGGAGATTAACGCAATGGAAAGTAAGGACATTAGCTTGGAGCATGTGGAATCGGTATGGGTAGAGCTGCGAAACACTAAGGGGCAGAAAACGCTAGTGGGAGTTGTGTACAGGCCACCTAACAGTAGTAGTGAAGTTGGGGATGGTATCAAACAGGAAATTAGAAATGCGTGCAACAAAGGCAAAACAGTTATAATGGGTGACTTCAATCTACATATAGATTGGGTGAATCAAATTGGCAGGGGCGCTGAGGAAGAGGATTTTTTGGAAAGTATGAGGGATAGTTACCTAAATCAACATGTAGAGGAACCAACGAGAGAGCAGGCTATTTTAGACTGGGTATTGAGTAATGAGGAAGGGTTAGTTAGCAGTCTTATTGTGCGTGCCCCCTTGGGCAAGAGTGACCATAATATGGTCGAGTTCTTCATTAGGATGGAGAGTGACATTGTTAATTCAGAAACAATGGTTCTGAACTTAAGGAAAGGTAACTTTGAGGGTATGAGACGTGAATTGGCCAAGATTGACTGGCAATCAATTCTAAAAGGGTTGACGGTGGATACGCAATGGAAGACATTTAAAGACTGCATGGATGAACTACAAAAATTGTTCATCCCAATTTGGCAAAAGAATAGATCAGGGAAGGTAGTGCATCCGTGGATAACAAGGGAAATCAGGGATAGTATCAAAGCAAAGGATGATGCGTACAAAGTAGCCAGAAAAAGCCGCATACCAGAGGACTGGGAGAAATTCAGAGACCAGCAGAGAAGGACAAAGGGCTTGATTAGGAAAGGAAAAATAGATTATGAAAGAAAACTGGCAGGGAACATAAAAACTGACTGCAAAAGTTTTTATAGATATGTGAAGAGAAAGAGATTAGTTAAAACAAATGTAGGTCCTTTGCAGTCAGAAACAGGTGAGTTGATCATGGGGAACAAGGATATGGCGGACCAATTGAATAACTACTTTGGTTCCGTCTTCACTAAGGAAGACATAAATAATCTGCCGGAAATAGCAGGGGACCGAAGGTCAAAGGAGTACTTGAGTGAAATCCAGGTTAGTCGGGAAGTGGTGTTGGGTAAATTAAATGGATTAAAGGCCGATAAATCCCCAGGGCCAGATAGGCTGCATCCCAGAGTACTTAAGGAAGTAGCTCCGGAAATAGTGGATGCATTAGTGATAATCTTTCAAAACTCTTTAGATTCTGGAGTAGTTCCTGAGGATTGGCGGGTAGCAAACGTAACCCCTCTTTTTAAGAAGGGGGGGAGAGAGAAAACGGGGAATTACAGACCAGTTAGTCTAACATCGGTAGTGGGGAAACTGCTAGAGTCAGTTATTAAAGATGGGATAGCAGCACATTTGGAAAGTGGTGAAATCATTGGACAAAGTCAGCATGGATTTACGAAAGGTAAATCATGTCTGACGAATCTTGTGGAATTTTTCGAGGATGTAACTAGTAGCGTGGATGGGGGAGAACCAGTGGATGTGCTGTATCTGGACTTCCAGAAGGCTTTCGACAAGGTCCCACATAAGCGATTAGTATATAAACTTAAAGCATATGGCATTGGGGGTTCAGTATTGATGTGGATAGAGAACTGGCTGGCAAACAGGAAGCAAAGAGTAGGAGTTAACGGGTCGTTTTCACAATGGCAGGTAGTGACTAGTGGGGTACCGCAAGGCTCAGTGCTGGGACCCCAGCTATTTACAATATACATAAATGATCTGGATGAGGGAATTGAAGGCAATATCTCCAAGTTTGCGGATGACACTAAGCTGGGGGGCAGTGTTAGCTGTGAGGAGGATGCTAGGAGAATGCAATGTGACTTGGATAGGCTGGGTGAGTGGGCAAATGTTTGGCAGATGCAGTATAATGTGGATAAATGTGAGGTTATCCACTTTGGTGGCAAAAATAGGAAAACCGACTACTATCTAAATGGTGGCCGATTAGGAAAAGGGGAGATGCAGCGCGACCTGGGTGTCATGGTACACCAGTCATTGAAAGTAGGCATGCAGGTACAGCAGGCAGTGAAGAAAGCCAATGGTATGTTAGCTTTCATAGCAAAAGGATTTGAGTATAGGAGCAGGGAGGTTCTACTTCAGTTGTATAGGGTCTTGGTGAGGCCACACCTGGAGTATTGCGTACAGTTCTGGTCTCCAAATCTGAGGAAGGACATTATTGCCATAGAGGGAGTGCAGCGAAGGTTCACCAGACTGATTCCTGGGATGTCAGGACTGTCTTATGAACAAAGACTGCATAGACTCGGTTTATACTCTCTAGAATTTAGGAGATTGAGAGGGGATCTTATAGAAACTTACAAGATTCTTAAGGGGTTGGACAGGCTAGATGCAGGAAGATTGTTCCCGATGTTGGGGAGGTCCAGGACAAGGGGTCACAGCTTAAGGATAAGGGGGAAATCCTTTAGGACCGAGATGAGAAGGAATTTTTTCACACAGAGAGTGGTGTGTCTCTGGAACTCTCTGCCACAGAGGGTAGTTGAGGCCAGTTCATTGGCTATATTTAAGAGGGAGTTAGATGTGGCCCTTGTGGCTAAGGGGATCAGAGGGTATGGAGAGAAGGCAGGTACGGGATACTGAGTTGGATGATCAGCCATGATCATATTGAATGGCGGTGCAGGCTCGAAGGGCCGAATGGCCTACTCCTGCACCTAATTTCTATGTTTCTATGTTTCTAGGTATTTCAAAGAGGATTGTGATAAATCAGGATTACAGGGGATATTTGGGGATTTGATATATAGGGAATGAGGAATTTCTTGAGCCAAAGGGTGGTGAATCTGTGGAATTCATTGTCACAGATGGCAGTCGAGATCAAGTCATTGGCTATTTTTTAAAGCAGAAATTGATGGGTTCCTGATTAATAAGGGCATCAAAGGTTAAGTGGAGAAAACAGGAGAATGTGATTGAGAAGGAAAAATAGATTAGCTCGAATGGCCCCATTCTGCTCCTATCTTATCTAGGAGAGAGCTTAAGAAAAAAATTAGCTGGGCGAAAAGAAACCATGAAATGACAAAGAATTGGATGAAGAGTTTCTTAAAACCTTTTATAACAAAGACCGCCTATATTCACCTCACTTCCTAACAGTCTATTCTTAAAATCCTCATTCGTGTCTTTGTTGTCTCAAACCTCAGCTATTTTATGTTCATCGTTCATTATTGGGATTAATTAGCTCATGAAATAATATCAATACCCTTTGAGCTCTTCTTGCCGATCTACCGTACATTTACAAAATCACCATTGATTTTCCAATTTAAAAAGTTAATCTTTGTGCTTAAAGCTGTATGTCGCATCAGAGCTACTCACCCTTCTTCTTCCCATACACACCACAATCACCACCTCTGCTATCTTTTTGATCACCTTTAGCCTCCAAGCTTTCTTTCACAAACCTCCACTTCAGTTGATTCTCGTCTCCGAAGCATCATCAACTGCTTTATTCATCAGTCATTTTAACTAGATATTTGGTTATTTGCTAACAAAAAATTGCTTCTTCAGCATGGCATCCATTTTTTTAATTATCCGTCTCTGGAGATGTTTGGTGTAATTGTGCTCTAAAAGAAGAAAATTGTATTTTGGTAAAATGTACACTTATAACTACCCTGGGCAAATACATTAATGTAATGGTGTAGTTAAAAGTAATAAACATCCGTTTAGAATCTTGAATTTATGACAGGGTAATTGAAAGCTTTTTCAATTATGCAATCTTCCAAACATCTTACTAATGTTGCCATCTAAATATAGGAAAGCATGGTTCAAAAATTGGTTGTAGAAACTCTACAAAAATGAAAGAAAGAAGACATACTTTCGAATTACTTCCTGGTATTTTCAGTCACAGTTTTTAGTGTTGAAGAAGGAACTGCAGATGCTGGAAAATCGAAGGTAGACAAAAGTGCTGGAGAAACTCAGCGGGTGCAGCATCATCAATGGAGCAAAGTAAATAGGCAATGTTTCTGGCCGAAACGTTGCCTATTTCCTTCGCTCCATAGATGCTGCTGCACCCGCTGAGTTTCTCCAGCACTTTTGTCTACCTGCTTTGAGTGCATGTTTTTCACAGCTATAACCTGAACTAAATCAAATTAGTTTTCCCATCACAAGGCAGGCAGTAAAGAAGTCCATGATCCTATAACCACAGGCTGAATTATGTTAAATGCTCCTATCTGAGAATCAGTGAGTTTTGTAGAGGACAAAGGAATTTCCAATGAATTACTAGACCAAGTGCAGACCCGTTGGGTCTGCTCCCCCAACGCACCCATCCCCAACCTGTAGCCCCCACGGGAGGTGTGGTCCTCCAACCCGTTGCCAAAGGTAAGATTTGAGCACTCCTCAGCAAAGATCATAGCTCGTGAGCACTGATCCCCAAAACTGGAATTGAAAGAAAATCCCAATAGCATCTTCCCAATTGCAATACCAATTGACCCTCCCCCTCGTGTCCTGCCAGGAGCTATGATGGCAACATTGTTGCAAATGTGCACTTACTATGCGATACCATTGAGCTGAAAAGTTCAGTGTTCCTGCCAGAGTTCCTGTCTTGCAACTTTGTATCGAAATGTGTTGGAAGCTGTAGATGGTTTTATATGCAACCAATAACATAGTTACCTCAGTACCATTAACCCCACCTAGTTAACATCAATCATAACGCCTTCCCCTTCCTGGGTACAGTTCAGTAGAAGAATGTAGCCAGTACTTGAGGATGTATGTAATACCCTGTGCTATAATTAAAAGGTGTTACACACTTTAAGAGTTTGTGAATTGCTTATTTACATGGTGTCAGAAGTGGGATCTGCCAAAACGAGTTCTTAGCGTCTAGGACCGAAAAGATGGTTGCTTGCCCGACCTGAGCCGCCACGTCCTCAACAGACCGCATGGGGTAGTGTGGTCGCCTGATGGCAAGGTTTAAGTCCTTAGGGTTGATACACACACGTATTTCGTTCTTGTCTTTCTTTATCGTGGCAACCATGGTGGAGACCCAGTCGGTGGGCTCGCTAACCGCTTCCAGCACCCCCTTTTCGACCATGTTGTTAAGCATCGCCTCGACCCTGTCTTTCATGGCGTGGGACACCCTGTGAGGTGCGCGGACCACAGGTTGTACACTCGGGTCAATGAAAATATGGTATGTCAGTGGTAACTTTCCCAGGTCATCGTTGAACAGGTCCTGGTATTCTGCAACCGGGTTAAACGACAGTTGCACTTTGTGGACCGTGCGGTCGAAGGACACCAGGCCAAGATCTTGGCTCCCACAGCACCAGCAGGCATTTGACTGTCTCAAGTCGAAACTGATTAACACTCCGACGTTGCGATTCTTTGATGCGAGTCGCCCCATCACCGTCACCTGTGACGCTTCTAAGTTCGGTCTGGGCGCGGCCTGCCTTCAGTCTGTCGATGGATCGTTACATCCTGTCTCCTATGCCTCCCGCACCATGACGGACACCGAGCAGCGGTACGCTCAGATCGAGAAGGAGCTGCTCGTGGTGGTGTTTGCCTGCTCCAAGTTCAGAGACTTCATGTTTGGCAGCAGATTTACGGTCGAAACCGACCACCAGCCACTGGTGACAATCCTGAACAAGCCGATTCACGCTGCCCCTGCCAGGCTGCAGCGTATGATGCTGCAGCTCCAGTGCTTTGATTTCGACATCATCTACAAGAAAGGCACCGAGATGCACATTGCGGACACCTTATCGCGCGCCCCGCGGACCTCCTGTGCTCGCCACCCCTACAAAACAGAGGACTTGCTCGTACTGGGCGTTAATTTTATTCCCACCAAGCAGCTGCAGCTTTTGGCCGAGCACACCGCTGCCGATCCAGTTTTGCAGCGGCTTGCCTCTGTGATTAAATCGGGTGGCCAACAAAGCGCTCCGCTGCGCCGCCTGAAACACAGCCTTTCTTCCTGGTCCGCGACGAACTGGTGCTCCAGAATGGCGTTATCGTTAAGGGACATAAAATGGTAGTCCCGTCCTCCCTGTTCGATTTTTACTACTGCGCAGCCCATAGCGGACACCCCGGGGTCGATGCAACACTCGCCCACGCTCAGTGCCAATTCTACTGGCCTGGAATGGCCAAATATATTCGAGACCGTATTTCTGCCTGCTCCACGTGCAACAGTCTTGCTCCACACCAGCAGCGACAGCCCCTGCTGCAACAGCCCACCCTTGCCTTGGCCTGGTCCTCGCTGGCTGCCGACATCTTCGAGTGGCGTGGTAACCACTACCTTGTCCTGGTCGACTCATACTCGAACTGGTTTGAAGTGGATTTGCTGACATCCCTCACGTCGGAGATGGTGATCCGGAAGCTGCGGAAACACTTCTCCACGTTTGGGTCTCCTGTCAGGCTGCAGACTGACAATGGCAGGCAGTTTACCAGCCAAGAGTTCAAGAGTTTTGCCGACAAATGGAATTTTGTGCATTTCACCAGCAGCCCGGAGTACCCACAGAGCAACGGCCTTGCTGAACACGCCGTCCGCAGCGCCAAGCTTCTGATGGAACAGGCGAGACTGTCTAACTCTGATTTGTATTTGGATCTCCTGAACCTCAGGAATGTTTCCAGGGATCCGGCCATGGGGTCCCCTGCTCAGCGTCTGATGTCCAGAACAACCAGATCTACCATCCCGATTGCCCAGCGCCAGCTGAAACCTCGGGTGCTGGAGCCCGCCTCTGTGCAGAGGCGCATTCAAGAGAAACATGACAGCCAGCGGCGCTCCCACGATCGGTCGTGCAGACCACTCGATCCTCTGTTGCCTGGGCAGGTTGTTCGGTTGCAGACCGCCGGTGGTCACTCCCATCTGGCTACCGTGGTTGGGGTGGCCGACTCACCTCGTTCGTATCTGGTCGACTATGAGGGAACCATCTACCGTAGAAGCCGACAACACCTGCTTGCAGTTAATGAGCCGAAGCCGCAGCCCCCGGGGCCCTATGCCCCGCCACTCTCATACCAGCAGCCAGCTGCTGTCCCAGCCAGCGTTCCCTGCATGCCTCGATCCCCATATCGAGCGCCCGGTTCCCCTCTGCGCGGGTCACCTATTGCCGGTCGCGGTTCTCCCTCCCCTGTTTCTCCAACCCCACCGCCCTTCCCTGGTTCCCCTGCTCTCGGGTCCTCCTGTTTTTTCTGCTCCTCCGGGGGAAGGGGGAGACATCCGTACGCGCTCGGGCCGGATTAGCAAGCCAACTGTTCGTTATGGCGATTTTGTTTAATTCTGCTGTTTAATTCTGTTTAATTCAGTAGTAGTGACAACAGTCTGTTTTGATTTTCTAAGGGGAAGGATGTAGATGGTTTTATATGCAACCAATAACATAGTTACCTCAGTACCATTAACCCCGCCTAGTTAACATCAATCATAACGTCTTCCCCTTCCTGGGTACAGTTCAATAGAAGAATGTAGCCAGTACTTGAGGATGTATGTAACACCCTGTGCTATCATTAAAAGGTGTTGCACACTTTAAGAGTTTGTGAATTGCTTATTTACAGAAGCTCAAAGGGGGTGGAAGATTGCAACCTTCACGTGGTCCACCCTGTTTCGACTAAAGCAATCAACTCGACGTGCACAAATGGGAGATCAAATAGAACAAGTTGTCCTACAACTTTAGGCTGTCCACGTCACACGAAAGAAGAAGAAGGAAGCTCAGAGAAATGATTTTAACTGGAAAAAACATTTTAAATCCAAAGTTTTGTCATATCTTTGAACATTTTCATTAATAACTCGAGAAATAAAGCAATAATTTTTCAGATGAGTAGACTTTGGACTCCACAGGAAAAACCTCTACCGGAATATGTAAACATTTTACCGTTACCGCTTCGCTTCTTCGAGAAGATGTGATTACACATGAACAGCACACACACACACAAATAAGTACACATCCAAGATCAGAGTTTTGATAGTTACTAGACCAAGTGGGACACATTGGGTCCCGTCCTCTCAACGCGAGGTTGTTGTAGGAGGGGGGGGACCTGCAGCATCACACACACACTAACCAACCCCTCACTCACACACACTAATCACCCCCCACACACACACACACTAACCACCCCCATTGATGTTATATTAATATTATTAATTCACTCCTTTTACACAATCCCCCACCCTATCCACTCACGCATAGCCCCCAACGCGCAGGTGTGACTAGAGAAGGAGGGGGGTGAAGAGAAAGGGACACAGAGGCACAGAGAGGGACACAGGCACAGAGAGGGACACAGGCACAGGGAGGGACACAGAGGCATGGAGAGGAACACAGTCACAGAGAGGGACACAGAGGCATAGAGAGGGGCACAGAGAGGGTCGCAGGGGCACAGAGAGGGACACAGGCACAGAGAGGTACATGGATGGAGGCAGAGAGGCACAGAGAGGGACACAGGCACAGAGAGGAACACAGGCACAGAGAGGAACACATAGGCATAGAAAGGGGCACAGAGGCATAGAGAAGGGCACAGAGAGGGGCACAGAGGCAGGGGAGCCGCTCATTTTTATTTTCAAAGTTATTTCAGATTATTGAACATTTTGATTAATGACTCAAGAAATAATGCATGAAATTTTCAGATAAGGCGATTTTTGACTTCACGTCATAAATCTCTATTGGAATATGTAAAAATTTCACCATTAGCTTGTCGTTTTTTTTGAGAAGATGTGATCACACACAAACAAATAAATACACACACGCACACACACACACACACACATCCAAGATCAAAGTTTTATAGTTATATGAATGTACGGGCGAATACTTACGTTTTGTCCGTAGTCGGGTCGGGGTCGGCTGTCTGTCGCTGCGGGTGCTGTTGAGTTGAGTTGGGGCGTGCCCGTCCCCTCCCTCGTGGCCCGTCCCTGTCCGGAGGTGTCCAGGGTGGCCTTGGGCTGGCGGGGTGGCTATGGACGCAGCCGGCGCTGCAGCCGCTGGCTCCAGCTCGGCTCTGCCTATCCCACCAGGTTGGTCCCGGAAGCCCTCCACCTCCACCCCCCTCCCCTCTGTCTGACATCGAGATCCTGCTGAAGATGAGCAGCCGCCGGCCCTGCTGGAAACCGGGTGACTCTGGGGACCGGCTCCTGCCAGCCATGGCGCTGGCTGAGCTCCTGCTGGAGCTGCAGGCACTGTTGGTGATGGTGGTGCTGGTGGCAGCAGCAACCTCCTCCTCCTCCCTTGCCCAGCCCCAAGCACAGAGTCCGGGCCAGCTCCAACTCCAGGTCGGGGCTGAAGGCAGCCCGCAGCACAGCCCAGTCTAGTGCCAGGCCGGAGGCTGAATGCTCTGGCGTAGGTGAGGCTGGGGCCCTCGCTCCTCCTCAAGGTTGTGGATGATGTGGCAGGGGGTACCATAGGGGCAGAACCTGGTGGTGTGCAAGGTACAGCTTGTACTTTGCACACTGAAAAAAGACAAAAGATTGGACCAAATCTATAGCGCTGAGATCTATTTATCATTATAGCTTACTACCTTTGACAAAACTCATGATTCCTTGCATTTTTCGGAATACCAAACTCACTTATTCCAAATGCTCCTTATCTACTGGATCAGTCGAGAGTCACAGAGGTTGGAATAGTACCTTCTGGATCTAGTGTCAGGTATGGCATGACCAATAGATCCAACTGAGTATAATTTAAGCTTCACTGCTTAAGATGTTGGCCCTAGGAGAGGATTTTGATAACCCATTATTTTTTAAGAAAATATTTAATAATATTCCCATATGTACTCAACATAATTTAATAATTGGAGGTGACTTAAATTGTACCCTAGATAATTATCTAGACAGATCATCAACAAAAAGGAAAGCCGCCTCGAAATCAAGTAATTTTATAAATACTTTCATTAACACATCTAATATTAAAGACATTTGGAGGATAGATAATCCATCCGGACGAGAATATTCTTTTTTCTCGCCCGTACATGGAACCTATTCGAGGATAGATTACTTTCTAATAGATTCTAAATTACTTCCTTTTACGTATGATGCAAAATATCATAATATTATTATTTCAGATCATGCGCCATTAACATTTAAGATAAAATTAAAAGATATTTCTAACAAAACTACTACTTGGAGATTTAATCCTCAGATATTAAAGGACAATGACTGTTGCAAATATGTATTGGATCAGATTAAATTATTTTTTGATACTAATGATAATCCTGAAACTTCCCCATCATTACTATGGGACACATTTAAGGCATTCACGCGTGGCGCAATAATATCTACACAAGCTTATTTTAATAAAGAAAATCGAAAGATAGAACAAAATTTAGAAAACGAGATAAAACGTTTAGATAGTGAAAATATAAAACATCCTTCCAAAGAGTTAACTAATAAAATAGCATCAGTAAAATATAAATAAAATAAAATATATTCTAACCAAGTTATTAAACTTTTTCAACAAACAAAACAAGTGCATTTTGAATTTGGAGACAAACCACAAAAACTACTAGCACGACAGCTTAGAAAATTAGAAGAGGAAAAGACGATACACGGAATTAGATCTGAGTATGGAAATATATTGACTACTCCAAAAGATATTAATGATAGATTTCTACAATACTATAAAAATCTTTATTCGTCAAAATTAACAGGACAAACAGACAGTATGGAAATATTTTTAAAAGAATGTCAAATTAATAGTTTAGACCAGGAAGGTAGAGAATTGTTAAATGCTGAAATAACAGTAAAGGATATTGTAGAGTCGATTAGTTCGTTGAAGAATGGAAAAGCAGCGGGCCCTGATGGCTTAAGTGCAGAATTTTATTAAAAATTTCAAGATCTGATTTCACCAAGATTACAGACAATGTATAGATATGCTTATGATCAAGGTAAATTACCAGAATCATTAAATGAATCTACAATTACACTTATCCCTAAAGCAGATAAGGATTTGGAAGATCCAGGATCATATAGAGCGATTGCCCTTTTAAATACAGACCAAAAAATATTAACTAAGATTTTATCTAGGAGATTAAGTATAGTGATCTCTAGATTAATACATTATGACCAAACAGGTTTTATCTCAAAGCGTTACTCATCCCATAATCTCAGATGCCTGTTTAATATTATATATTCAAAAAGAATACGAGATATGGAACTAGCGGTTATATCACTAGATGCAGAAAAAGCGTTTGATCAGGTGGAATGGTTGTATTTATTTAATATAATGGAAAAATTTCAATTGGGGAATACTTTTTGTAAATGGGTAAGAATTTTATACTCGAACCCTACCGCTAGAATTTTGACTAATCAAATTCTATCATCTAAATTCAAACTCTCTAGGGGATGTAGACAAGGATGTCCGTTGTCGCCCTTACTGTTCGCATTGGTAATAGAACCTTTGGCGGAAAAAATAAGATCTGAACCTGAAATATATGGTTACACTACTGACACAACAATTAATAAAATCTCTCTATACGCAGATGACGTCTTGATTTATATTACAAAACCGGAAACTAGTATTCCTAACTTACTAAATGTTATAACTAAGTTTGGTGCATTTTCCGGATATAGGATTAATTGGAATAAAAGTGAGATTATGCCAATAACAGGTATAAATTTAAATACATTACAACAATACCCATTAAAGATAGTTACAGATAAATTTAAATATTTAGGCATTAATGTAACTAAAACTCATAACTCATTAATAAAATCCAATTATCCTCAACTATTAGATAAACTTAGAAAAAATATTTCATATTGGAAAACAATTCCTATATCTATGATTGGTAGAATAAGTGCAATAAAGATGGTCTTTTTACCACAATTGTTATATCTGTTTCAGGCTATCCCTTTTTTCCTCCCAAAAACTTTTTTTTAAAAAATTGATAATATTGTTAATAGTTTTATTTGGGATTATAAAAACCATAGAATAAGTAAAAAACATCTTTGTAAATCTAAGATAAATGGAGGTTTAGCACTCCCAAATTTTCTATATTATTTTTGGTCTGTTCAGATTAAGAATATGAATTACTGGTGGGTAAATACGGACCATGCACCAACATGGTTAAATATAGAAAAGGAAGATTGTCTTCCTTTTAAAGTAGGTTCGATAATTTTCGCACCAATGGAAGTACAAAAAAAAAACTATAAGGACAACATAATAATATATAATAATAGACGTATTTGGAAACAAATTGTTAAGACTTTACATTTAGATAATCTCTCATTTAGATTACCAATTAGGAATAACCCATCGTTTAAGCCTGCCATGTTGGATGGGGGGTTTAGACAATGGGATGATTTAGGAATCACAAGAATAGAACACCTTTATAGAAAAGGAAAATTTCTTTTATTCCAAGAGGTACAAGATATATATGGACTATCTCAACAACATTTGTTTAGGTATCTACAAATTAGAGATTATATTAAATCAAATACACAAGATTATAAAAATAAAGAAGCAGGATTGTTAGACGACTTATTTAATTTACACCCAAATACAGAAAAACTAATAGCTTATATATATAACATCATTTTGGATAAGGAGAATCCAATAATGGAAACATATCGTCAAGCATGGGAAAATGAAATAGGATCAGCTATAACAAAAGAAAACTGGGAAGAAAGTTTACAACGTATACACCGATGTTCATTAAACGCCAGACATATATTGATTCAATTTAAAGTATTATATAGGTTACATTATTCAAAAGCTAAATTAAATAGTATCTTTCCGAAGCTTTCCGCTATTTGTGACAAATGTAAGAAAACAGAGGCAAATTTAATACATAGTTTTGTCACATGTCCTAAATTGAATCATTATTGGACAGAAATTTTTAAAGTTATTTCTGAAGTTATAAAAGTTAAATTGGACCCCAACCCAAAGTCAATAATATTTGGAATTCCGGATTTACAGTTATCACTTACAGTAAATCAAAGAAATTTCTTTGATTACTGTTTGATAATTGGGAAAAAAATCATATTGAAATTCTGGAAGGGAACACTATCCCCCACAACTAAAATGTGGGCTGCAGAGATGATGGAGACGCTACATCTGGAAAGAATTAGATTTGTCCTATTGGACAGGTATAATTCTTTTGAACAGATATGGTCTCCATATATACTGTACCTAGATAAGTAGCTGTTCTTGGCAACATGGCTCGACTTGCCCCCTGTGTGATTTGATGAGAATAATACATTTTTAAAATGGAAGTAACATGTCTTTACTGATACCATCATTTGCAGTAGAGTTATTAACAATACATATTGTGATCTTTTATTTATATATATATATAATATAGGCAGAGGTTAAATTTTTTTATTTTTTTTTATTTTATTTTTTTTTTAGTTTATTTTCTCTTCTCTTCTTTTTTTACAATTATCAAATCATTAGTTAATCATACCTTTATTGATTTATAAGCTACTTTCTCTTTATCTTTATTTCTAAAAAAATAATAGATAAGTATTATTAATGTTTTACATGAATGAAAAATGAATTAATTTGATGTATGTAAAGTTGTTTAAGGTATCGTAATTGATTATCTTTAATAAAGAAATATTACAAAAAAAAAGATGTTGGCCCTAGGAGAGGAAACTGATGTTGGCTGACATCCTTCCAGTTAATTTGGGGGAGATTTTGCAGAACAAAATTTGATTTATGCCTGGAATTATGCCTGGAATTATGCCTGGAAAATTATGCCTGGAAGGTCATGTTTGACTAATCTTCTTGAATTTGTTGAAGAGGTTACTAGGGAAATTGACGAGGGTAAAGCAGTGGATGTTGTCTATATGGACTTCAGTAAGGCCTTTGACAAGGTTCCTCATGGAAGGTTGGTTAAGAAGGTTCAACTGTTGGGTATAAATGCAGGAATAGCAAGATGGATTCAACAGTGGCTGAATGGGAGAAGCCAGAGGGTAATGGTGGATGGCTGTTTGTCGGGTTGGAGGCAGGTGACTAGTGGGGTGCCTCAGGGATCTGTGTTGGGTCCTTTGTTGTTTGTCATGTACATCAATGATCTGGATGAAGGGGTGGTAAATTGGATTAGTAAGTATGCAGATGATACCAAGATAGGGGGTGTTGTGGATAATGAAGAGGATTTCCAAAGTCTACAGAATGATTTAGGCCAGTTGGAAAAATGGGCTGAAAGATGGCAGATGGAGTTTAATGCTGATAAATGTGAGGTGCTACACCTTGGCAGGACAAATCAAAATAGGACGTACATTGTAAACGGTAGGGAATTGAAGAATACAGTTGAACAGAGGGATCTGGGAATAACTGTGCATAGTTCCTTGAAGGTGGAATCTCATACAGATAGGGTGGTAAAGAAAGCTTTTGGTATGCTAGCCTTTATAAATCAGAGCATTGAGTATAGAAGCTGGGATGTAATGTTAAAATTGTACAAGGCATTGGTGAGACCAAATCTGGAGTATGGTGTACAATTTTGGTCGCCCAATTATAGGAAGGGTGTCAACAAAATAGAGAGGGTACAGAGGCGATTTACTAGAATGTTGCCTGGGTTTCAACAGCTAAGTTACAGAGATAGGTTGAATAAGTTAGGTCTTTATTCTCTGGAGCGCAGAAGGTTAAGGGGGGACTTGATAGAGGTCTTTAAAATGATGAGAGGGATAGACAGAGTTGATGTGGACAAGCTTTTCCCTTTGAGAATAGGGAAGATTCAAACAAGAGGACATGACTTTAGAATTAAGGGACAGAGGTTTAAGGGTAACATGAGGGGGAACTTCTTTACTCAGAGAGTGGTAGCGGTGTGGAATGAGCTTCCAGTGGAAGTGGTGGCGGCAGGTTCGTTGGTATCATTTAAAAATAAATTGGATAGGCATATGGATGAGAAGGGTATGGAGGGTTATGGTATGAGTGCAGGCAGGTGGGACTAAGGGAAAAAGGTTGTTCGGCACGTACTTGAAGGGCCGAGATGGCCTGTTTCCGTGCTGTAATTGTTATATGGTTATATGGTTATATGATTATATCTCTCCAATACCTTGAAATACGATCTGAAATTAATCCAGGTCTCAAAAGGATTTTGGAGGGAAGGGATTAGGATCCTAAAATGCAGGTGCCAATCGATGGATTAGATAATCAGGTCAGCATTTGGAAATACTTAACATTTATAAATTTGCCATCAATGTTGTGTTCTGCCTCTATAACCCAAGTTCCCAAATGCTTCCGTTTACATTTAATTGCCCTTTTCAGCCTCAGGTACACATTGTCAACTGTTGCTTATTTCCTGCAGTGCATTAGTGTTTTCAATACATTTGGGTCTCAGAGGACATTTTCTTAACAACAAGATACAATAGTCTGCACTAAATTGTATAAGAACCAGATAGATAAAAAACATAAATACAATGAATGCTTATTGACCTTCAATTTTTTTTCATTTATGCCTTCAAGTGAAGAGAGTGAACACAGTTATAAAAAAACAGCTGTGTAACCTCATCAATTTCAGTGGTTAAACCGTTTTTTGGTTTACAAGCCTAATTCCACAATTGTTATGCCCTTCATGGTAAATAGAAGAGAAAATAACTGGATTATTCTGATTTTAATTTTACGTTGATTGTCACATATCTTTAATCTTCTGTATATTGGGGGTTCAGTATTGATGTGGATAGAGAACTGGCTAGCAGACAGGAGGCAAAGGGTAGGAGTAAACGGGTCCTTTTCAGAATGGCAGGCAGTGACTAGTGGGGTGCCGCAAGGCTCAGTGCTGGGACCCCAGCTATTTACAATATATATTAATGATTTGGACGAGGGAATTCAATGCAACATCTCCAAATTTGCAGATGATACCAAGCTGGGGGGTATAGTTAGGTGTGAGGAGGATGCTTGGAGGCTGCAGGGTGATTTGGATAGGCTGAGTGAATGGGCAGATGCATGGCAGATGCAGTACAATGTGGATAAATGTGAGGTTATCCACTTTGGTGGCAAAAACATGAGGGTAGACTATTATCTGAATGGTAGCAGATTAGGTAAGGGGGAGATGCAACGAGACCTGGGTGTCATGGTACACCAGTCATTGAAAGTAGGCATGCAGGTGCAGCAGGCAGTGAAGAAAGCAAATGGTATGTTAGCATTCATAGCGAAAGGATTTGAGTATAGGAGCAGGGAGGTTCTACTGCAGTTGTACAGGGTTTTGGTGAGGCCACACCTGGAGTACTGCGTACAGTTTTGGTCTCCAAATCTGAGGAAAGACATCCTTGCCATAGAGGGGGTACAGAGAAGATTCACCAGACTGATTCCTGGGATGTCAGGACTTTCATATGAGGAAAGATTGGATAGACTCGGTTTGTACTCGATGGAATTTAGAAGATTGAGGGGGGATCTTATAGAAACCTACAAAATTCTTAAGAGGTTGGACAAGCTAGATGCTGGAAGATTGTTCCCGATGTTGGGGGAGTCCAGAACAAGGGGTCACAGTCTAAGGATAAGGGGGAATTCCTTTAGGACCGAAATGAGGAAAACATTCTTTACACAGAGAGTGGTGAGTCTCTGGAATTCTCTGCCACAGAAGGTAGTTGAGGCCAGTTCATTGGCTATATTTAAGAGGGCGTTAGATGTGGCACTTGTGGCTAAAGGGATCAGGGGGTATGGAGAGAAGGCAGGTACGGGATACTGAGTTGGATGATCAGCCATGATCATATTGAATGGCGGTGCAGGCTCGAAGGGCCGAATGGCCTACTCCTGCACCTATTTTCTATGTTTCTATTCAGCATTAGAATATAAATGTTCAACATTTTCTAAAAATATCTGTTATTACCTAATTAAACTGATGGGATGTTCTTGCAAAATATTATTAGTGATTAACAAAAAACACTCCACTATCTATTTTCATGGAAATGCACAGTTTCATATGAATATATTCGTTTATGTGGTTTTCGACGAGGGATGAATGGTGGTGGGTATGAGCACATTCCTGTTTTCATAGAGCTCTTTAGACATTTTTACATCAACGTGGCCTTGTTTATATATCTAATCTGAAAGATATAGTTTTTGAAAAATAAAGTATCAATTGATAAAATAAGTTTTTTTTGCATGACAGCTCTTTTAGAATAGTAGGGATTTTGGCTTGAGGAAATTTTGAAGAAATTGCCATTTTAAATATACAAAAGATATCTTATCTACTCTTATCTTAAAATAAACTAAGAGCAATAATGGCAGTCATTCTGTTACCAAAACTCTAGTCTAGAGATTTCCCCTGCCACCACCTTGGGAACAATATTTGTAAATAATTTGAAAGTTCTAAAATAGCCTCTTCCCAGACTTGTTACCTGCTGCCATAATGGATCATTCTTGGTGGGACCTTTTCAGACCTTTGTTTGTACTCTCAGTTCAAACCTGGAACTGAGATGACTGCACTGACGAAATGAACAAAGTGAAATAGACATTTAATCTATTTCCTGTCATTGTACATCGGAGTAAAACTGGGAATAAGGGACATCTTTGTTGTTCTGACAACAATTCTGTGAGCGTTAGGAGATATTCTGAAGGCATGTTTTATGTTTGAAAAACAATTCTTAATATTCAGCCGAATGGAAACGAGAAACCAGGTACAATAAGATGTACCCTGGAATGGTTGTGTCTTAATTAAAGAGCAGTTTCCGTACTTTCTCGTCCAAGCAGACAAGCCTGTGTTAGTATCAGTGGTTTTTATGCCTCCCAGAATGTGGCCTATGATTGGTGAAGTGATGTGGCCTGACTGCTAATACAAGAGCTTCTGAATGGCAAGAAGTAAAAGACCTGCAGACTTTCATAAGGTGGGCTGAAGGTTTGGTGAGATTAGATGTACATGGTTGAAATATGTTGCTGGAGACCAAAAAACTGGCAGGATATCTCATTGCTGTAGTGGATGTAGAGGGGAAGAAATTCGACAGGAAAAATGAATAATACCAAAGTGGTAAGAAGTGAGGTCACTGGAAGAAGAACAATCTCAAGCAATAAGAATATGAGGCGTATACTGCTTGAGAATATTAAAGAACTTTGTAAGGGAGCTGTGAGTGGTTAGGTAAGGAACAATGAATTTGGAGGCAAGGGAAGAGGATCTGCAGAGAAAATCAGGGAAGTGTGGGTGTTACTTATTACATCAAAGCAGAATAACCTGGAAATTATTGTTGATGTCAGCGTGACCGCATGACCTCTACACGGCTCCTGAACAATGGTTTTGGAACGTGGTTTAGTAGAACTTCAAATTCTTGCACATTAACAGTTGAACAGGAAATGTGACATACTTAGTTTTGTAACAAAGATGTGCAGCAGGATGAATTAATTGACTTGAACAAAAACAATCTGTTAAGACTATAATTTTCAAACATTCCAGTGGTGCATTATCTATCTATCTATCTATCTATCTATCTATCTATCTATCTATCTATCTATCTATCTATCTATCTATCTATCTATCTATCTATCTATCTATCTATCTATCTATCTATCTATCTATCTATCTATCTATCTATCTATCTATCTATCTATCTATCTATCTATCTATCTATCTATCTATCGTCTTGTTTCTATATGTGTGTGTGTGGCTGATTGAGATTGTATCTATGCCGAAATGGTACATGGTAGCGCTAAATGTTTGCAGTACCTTACGCCGCTTTTTCCCGTCGTCGCTCTAATCAACTTTCCTTCAGATGTGATGTTATATTTCACAAATTATTGATATTTAAAGGTTTAAAAATGCCAACTTTAACAAGATTTTTACTGTTAAAATCCTTTCTGCCAGCTTACAACAAACTTCAATACAAAGTTGCAATTCAGGAACACTGTGCTTCCACCAACTTTTCACCTGAATGGGATATCACAGTCCTCCACATGACATTTGCAACAATGTTGCCATCATACAACATTCACTCCAGCTCCTGGCTGGACAGAAGGGGAAGGATGAATTGGTATTGCAATTGGGGAAGTGCAATTGCAATTATTTTTGAAGTCCGGACCTGGGGGAGGCAGGGGAGTGCTGAAATCTTACATTCGGCAACAGGTTGAGTTGGGGGACCACGCCTCCCATGGGGGCTACGGGTTAGTGGTGCTATATTGCGTTGGGGAATGGGTTGCATTGGGGGACCATGCCTCACGTGTGACAGGGACCCAACGGGTCCCAGTTGGTCTAGTATATACTAGTATCTATCTATACTTATTTAAAAGTGTGTGTGTGTGTGTGTGTGTGTGTGTGTGTGTGTGTGTGTGTGTGTGTGTGTGTGTGTGTGTGTGTGTGTGTGTGTGTGTGTGTGTGTGTGTGTGTGTGTGTGTGTGTGTGTGTGCGCGCGCGTGTCGGCCGTGTGGGTGTATGTCAGATCTGGCCTTTGATTTCATGGTTCACCAAAACCACACTTTCAAACCCCGAGAAATGTTCCATTTTGCTACACATTACAATTTTACATTCACCCTTTTACTCCTCATTACATTTATACATTTTTATGTACACTTTTTAAAATAAAATCCTTCACCCCACCCCACACACACACACTCACTCATTTTGTGGCCTCCTGCTGGCCACCGACCATAACGGCAGCTGCTGCAGCCCGCTCTCCTCCAAAAACGCCGCTATTTTTTTCCCCCGCTGGCAATTTCGGCTTATTTCGCTGCCGATTTCACTTCCTCCACTCCCCCCCCCCCCCCCCCCCCCCGGCCCGGCTTGGCTCTATCACGCTGACTCAAGCCAAAGATCACCTCTTCCACCGCTGCTGTTCGCCGTGCTCTAAAATACAGCAGGGGAACCAGAGGGAAGGCAGGGACAACTTCCAATCCACCAGCAGAGTCGCTCCGTTAATGGATTCATTCCACAGTGAGTTCAGTTCCCTAACAACCCCCCCTCCCCCCTCCCCCCTCCCCCCTCCCTTCTAGGGGACTGGGGGAAAGGGGGGGGAGGGAGGTGGAGGGAGGGGAGTGGGGGAGGGGGAGGGGGGATGGGGGGAGGGGAGAGAAGGGGGAGAGAGAGGGGGAAGAGAGAGGGGGAAGAGAGAGGGGAGTGGGGGGAGGGCGAGGGAGGTGGAGGGGAGCAGAGAGGGGGAGCGGAGAGGGGTGGGGTAGAGGGATGTCAGAGGGGTGGAGGGGGAGGGAGAGGGGAGGGGAGAGAGGGGAGGGGAAGAGAGGGGAGGGGGAGAGGGGATGTAGAGGAGGGGAGGAAGGGTGGAGGGAGGGAGAGGAGGAGGGGAGCCGGGCGAGCGAGCCGGCTGCGAAAAGCGGAGAGAGCCCGGGGAGAGAGAGAGAGAGCTGTAGTACAGGGCCCAAACCTAGTAGAAAGGTCTCGCAGCTCTCGGGAGTTGTCAGGAAAGCCGTGTGTCGAACCCGGCATCTCTCGGGATACCCGAGTTGAGGCGCGAGCATACTGCATGTCGCTCTTTGCGACGTCATCACTCGGATGTTGGATCTTAGGCGTGGCTGGGCGCTGCGCTGTGGCCGTTAGGTCGAGTGCTTGACAACTGCGAGTCGGGAGGCGACAAAATGACTGTGAGTCGGAGGAGAGGTTAACGTAAATCATCATCGGCTTCAATCTAGAGCTCGGGGGTTGGGGGAAGGGTGGCTGGGCCTCGAGCGGGGTGGAGCCCTTCGGACAGGAGGACGGTCGACTGCAAGTGAGAGGTGCCATTGTGACGTCATCAGCTCATTAGATTTTAAAAAGATGTCAGATTTGTGAAGAATTTCATGATATCTCGAGAAATAATTAATCAAATTTTCAGATGAGGGGATTTTTGAGATCACGAGGTAAATCTCTACCGGAATATGTAAAAAATTTCATCGTTACCGCATCGGGTTTACAAGGAGATGTGAATCAAAGAAAAAGTTCAAGTAAGCAAACCCATAAGTAAACGTCCAAGATCAGAGTTTTATAATAATATAGATATTACTAAAACTCTCATCTTGTCTGTGTGTGTGTGCGTGTGTGCAAGTCATTCCATAAATTATACCAAAACCGTACACGATAGCACTACACCACCTTACTCACCATTGTCCTGTGATGTGGTGTATCAAGTTTTGTACAGATTGATGTTATATTTTACAAGTTATTCACATTTTTAACTTTATAAAATCCAGTTTGAGAAAGAATCACTTGAACATGCAGTGGCAGTTGCAGTGACAGTTGTCAACTATGATGTCACAGTGGGATCTCATTTACATAAAGTGCCCGTGAGCAGTGCTCGACCCAACAATTACATCACAATGGGATTTCATTTACATAAACAGCCCATCAACAGTGTTCCACCCAGTGCAATGAGAGATTTGTTACATTGTTGTATGAAGAGGGAGGGAGTGGGGGAGAGGAAGAGGAAAAATGTTATTTAAACATTGTTCAGTGGGGAAGTTGATTGGGAGAGAGGTGATAGGGGAGAGGTGAGGAGTGGGAAAGCAGGGAGATAGAGGGAGGGAGAGGGGGAGAGGAGAGGGGAGAGAATAGAGAAGAGGGAGGGTGAAGAGGAAGGGGAGGGAGTGTTGGGGGATGAGGGGAAATGAGCCGCGCCTGCGCAGTTGGGGGCTATGGGTGTATAGTGGAATATTGCGTTGGGGGAACGGGAGAGTGGTGTTAACAAGTTGAGTTGGGGGAACCGTGAGTGGTAGAATATTGTGTTGGGGGAACGGGGCCCAACGGGTCCCACGGTCTAGTTAACTCCTATATTTGACTGGAATAGTGCAGAGTATTCAAGTAAAGCTTTTGGTGGGGCAAACATCAAAAGAATTCTGAAGAACCAGACATTTGAGCTTATACAACCAAACAAAAGTGAGGGAGTGAGGGAAAACTTGGAGGTGACAATAGAGACGGTACTATCCATGCAGTCCGTCAATAGAAACAGCATTTGCTGCCAGCCCCTAGGAGTGGCCTGCATACATTGTGCTCAACTTGGCAGATCTTTGAGCCCCATATCTTAACACTGTGGCCACATAGTTCGCCCCAGAATAACTGATTCCTGACCTTGATGCAACTGCTCCACACCAAGCCTAGGTAATTCGAGTCTGAAGAAGGGTCACCCCCTGAAACGTCACCCATTCCTTCTCTCCTGGGATGCTGCCTGTTACTACAGCATTTTGTGGCAATCTTTGTTGTAAACCAGCATCTGCAGTTCCTTCCTGCACACTGGGTAAATATATAATTGCTGCATACATTAATATTGGAATACCACACATGGATTTGCACATTTATAACAAGAGAAATAGGGTTGAGATGTTGTTATATTCTTATTGTTTATTTTTGTAATTTGATTATTGATTTGATATTGGCAGTCTGAAATACACTGAAGGGCCAGTTATGCAAACTAAAGGGCCTGTCTTACTATACGAGTTTACCCAAGAGCTCTCCCGAGTTTAAAAAAAATCAAACTCGTAAGTACGTAGAATGTACGTAGCGGATACGTCGAGCTCGGGACATCTCTTAGCAGCTCGTAACGCTAACGGCAGTTACTCAGGAAACGCCGTAAGCTCGTGAAGTTTTTTCAACATGTTGAAAAATGTTCACGAGAGCCCTGAGTACTTACGAGCAGCTATTACCATAATTCCCCGAATCAGGGGAAACTCGAGCGAACTTTTGAATTACCTCGTACAGTGGGACAGGCCCTTAACAAAGTCTTAAACTTCCTGAGAGTACCTTGATGCTGTCATGCTGGCTACATTTTGATTTTGATCCTTTCATGGAGTCTAGCAGTAGAGCCCAAACTTCCTGTAATTTCAAAGCATTTATTTTGGCACAGGTTCATTTATTTTAATGGAACCGAGCAGCTAAGTGGGTGAATGGTTATTACTGGATATAAATGAGCATAACTCCAGGAAACTTTAAATTATAATAGTTCAGTAATCATATAACCCGAACAACACTAATTTAATGTCACACAAACAAGAGTGACGGTTCTAAGGTACAATCTCTAAACCCATTTATTAATATTTTGATATATTAATGGTACTGCTTATGTTATTTACCTTTTCTGTTTTATTTAAAAATAATAAACAACACCATGTGCAATAATATTCCACCTTCCACCTCACAGCGCCAGAGACCCGGGTTTGATCCAGACTACAGGTGCAGTCTGTACGGAGTTTTTACGTTCCCCCTACGACCACGTGGGTTTTCTCCAGGTTCTCTGTTTTCTTCCAACACTCCAAAGACGTACAGGTTTATAGGTTAATTAGCTTTGGTAAAATTGTAAATTGTCTCCAGTGTGTTGAATAGTTCAGTTTCAGGTTAGTTTATTGTCACGTGTACTGAGGTAGAATGAAAAGCTATTGCTAGTATAAGGGGTTATCGGTGATCAGCATGCACTCGGTGGTCCAAAGGGCCTGTTTCCGCGCTGCATCTCTAAAGTCTTCTTCTTCTTCTTGCATTTGAGGCTGAAGAAGTCTGCAGCAGGGTGATGCCATCTGGTTCGACATCCGTAGGTACCCGCCCTAAAAATGGCACATGCTTTGGGTTGGCGCAAAGTTGTGGCTCCGCTGCTGTCTCTGTTTGTTGTCGTTCGCCTGACTGAGGTCAGTTGACAGGGCTCACCACTCGTAAAGCACTTGATAGGATTGTCACCAACAAAAGTTTGACAATTTTAAACCTTGTAGGTTTGAAAGAAGAATTACTTACTTACCGAATAACGAAAGACCTGGATAGAGTGGATGTGGAGAGGGTGTTTCCACTGGTGGGGGAGTCTAGGACCAGAGGTCAGAATTAAAGGATGTTCTTTCAGGAAGAAGATGAGGAGGAATTTCTTTAGTCAGAGAGTGCTAAACTGTGGAATTCATTGCCACGTGAGGGTCTGGAGGCTACACCAGTGAATATTTTTAAGGAAGAGACAGATTCTTGATTAGTACGGGTGTCAAGGGTTATGGGGAGAAGGCAAGTTAAGAGTTATAGTGTTAAGAGGGAAAGCTCGATCAGGCATGATGGAATGGCAGAACAGACTTGATGGACTGAATTGCCTAATTCTGTTCCTATCATTTATGAACTTATTATAATGATGGTCACAGTTTTCTAACTAATCTTCATCAGACAATTCACTTTTCACACTTTTATCATGTATTTTCCATATAAAATGAATACACATTGACATTAAAAGAAAATCAAATTGGAAATATATTAAAAAAATACATCCCTTGTCTGATCAATATGTGTCTCAGAAATATTTCAAAATATACCCTGAGGACACCTTGAATTTCCACTCTTAAAAATAGAAATAGCAGGTGCATTACTCAAGGGATAAATTTCATGCAAGAGCTGGCCCTTTGGCAGGTGGAAGAGCTCTTTAGTTTCGGCCTTTGCAATTAGAAAATTAGTCACCGTTTGCACAAGGGTAAACATTACCTTTTACACATGAGCATAATAACTTGAACCATGTTTTCATCATCAAATGGGCAATTTTGCCTTTGGTTGAATTGATTTTATTTCTTGTTTTGCAAAGTACCAGTGTTTTATTTTTATTATATTCAACATGAAAATTTCAAAAAACGGTGATGTAGCTTTATAGCTGTAGCTCAGTTAGAGTCATAAAGCCACAGAAACAGGCCCTTTGGTCCAACTCATTCATGCCATCCAAGATGTCGCATCTAAGCTAGTCGCATATGCCTGTGTTTGTCCCAAATTCCTCTAAACGTTTCCTATTTATGTATCTGTCCAAATGTCTTTTAATTGTTGTTATAGTACCTGTCTCACTACTTCCCTCGACAACTCTTTCCATAAACCCACCATCTAATGCTGGTCCCCCGACGCGATATTACACCTCTCCACCAATTCCAATATTGCTGGCCAGTGGGGGGGGGGGCATTTTGGAGTACTAATATGGGTTTTGTGGGCCGAAGGGACTGGTTTCCAGAGGGCTAGTGTGGACATTGTGGGCCGCATGGATTCTTGGGCTGGCAGCTCAGTCATTCAGGGCTGATGGGCTGCCAGCTCATCACTCAGGCCTGGTGGGCTGGCAGCTCAGAAACTGCCAGGAATTCTGCCCAAAACAGGTGAGAGACTCTGTGAGAGAGAAGGGGGAGAGGGTGGAGAATCTATTTTAGACATTTTGCATCTATCTGCAGATCACAGCAATGAAGGAGGAAAGTCTATCCTGGCCTGGATCTCACAGGGAGCAAATGAAGGTAGGGAGAAAAATATTGGGGTGAGGTTTAATACTGCTTACTGCTGGGTCGAAGGGACTCCTGGGCTAGTACAGGCCTGATGTGTGGAAGGGGCTGTTTAAAAAAAAATCTGAGTGAAATCTCAGTGAAAGGCACTTTTTCTGGACTTTTCCTGGCCTGGCACAGGCCTTTTGGGCCAAAATGCTCCCCATGGGCTAATATGGGCATTTTGGGCAAAAGGGACTGGTTTCCCGGCTAATAGTGTCCTTGTGGGCCGAAATTAGTGGTTTCAGGCAGGCCAAACAACTCATTTCATTTCATTTCCAATTGCATTACAGTTTCAAGCACAGGGTAGGCCGAATAGCTCACTGCATTTTCTTTTCACTTCCATTGCCATTGCAGTTTCAAGCACAGGGCAGGCCAAGCCAAACAACTGATTGCATTTTCACTTCACTTCCTTTGCCATTGCAGTTTCAAGCACAGGGCAGGCCCAAGTCAAACAGCTCATTGCATTTTCACTTCATTTCCATTGCCATTGCACTTTCAAGCACAGGGCAGGCTCAAGCCAAACAGCTCATTGCATTTTCACTACATTTCCATTGCCATTGCAGTTTCAAGCACATGGCAGACGCAAGCCAAACAGCTCATTGCATGTTCACTTCATTCCCATTGCAGTTTCAAGCACAGGGCAGGCCTAAGCCAAACAGCTCATTGCATTTTCACTTCATTTCCATTGCCATTGCAGTTTCAAGCACAGGGCAGGCCAAACAACTAATTTCATTTTCATTAAGGGCAAACAAATCATTTATTCAAGTACATTGCATTCTCACAGTGTTCTGTAGTTTCCCAGCTCAGACAGAGAGTCATGACCTCTCCCTCACCATCTTACAGACAGACTGAGCCACGCCCACACTTCTGGGTTTTATAGTCCCTCCCCCTCCCACCAGAAGGGGCATGGCCTTCATGGTATTGATTGACAGGAGAGAGAATCTCAAGGGTTTTTAAACACTAACAAGTCTTTTGTTTTACTTCGATGGGAAAAATCCTCAGGGCCTGTACAGCGGAGGAGAACTCTGAGTAAGATGGCCAAAAAATCACAGCCATATGTGCTAGCGTTTTTTCTAAAATCAAAGCACAGTGCAAACAGGAAGTGGTCAACATGAGACTTTTAATTATATAGATATAGAGAGAGATAGATAGATAGAGACGGACAGACAGACAGACAGACAGACAGACAGACAGACAGACAGACAGACAGACAGACAGACAGACAGACAGACAGACAGACAGACAGACAGGCAGACTTGTATTTCAAGATTCCTCTTCTACAACACTCCCAACGGTCCTACCATTTACTCTGAATGTCCTGTCCTGTTTCGACTTCCCAAAATTCAACACTTCACACTTTGTCGTGTTAAATTCCATTAGTCTCTCCCTGGCCCATTTGCCCAGCTCATCGAGATCCCACCATCATTTTTTTAAACTATTTTCATTGTTCACAATACCATTTATATTTTTAGTATTAACTGCAAAAATATGAATTATGCCTTGTCATTCAAATCACTGATATAGATCACATAAATGGACCAATGGGCCCAGCACCAATCCCTGAGGCACTGCACTTGTCACAGGGCTCTAGTCCAAAAAGATAACCTTCCACCCCCGCCCTCTGCTTCTTACCAGGAAGGCAATTCTGCGTCCAGTTAGCTAGCTCTCCAAAGCATCCATGCAACTTAACCTTCCAGAGCACCCTGCTACATAGTAACGTATCAAACAGGCTTGCTGGAGTCCATCGAGACTATGTTTAGGGCCCTGTCTTCATCAACCTTCTTGCTTCCTTCCTCAAAAGACTCAATAAAATGATTGAGACATGATCTCCCAAGCACAAAGTTGTGTAAAGTATCCCTAATCAACCCCATGTCTTTTCAAATGCATGTATACATTAGCATTCAGAATCCTCCCCAGTTATTTCCTAATACTTCTGTTACACTGGACTATGGTTTCCAGGTTTTTCTGTGCAGCCGTTCTTAAATAGGTACAACAATGTTGTGCATCCACCAATGTTTTTGTACCTCACTCAAGTCTAATAATGATTCATATATTTGTCATGGAAAAAGGCCCTTCAGCCCACGTTGTTGATGCCAACCAAGTTGGCGTATTGGTCTAGTCCCATTTGCCTGCCTTTGGCTCATAGTCCTCTGAACCCTTCCTGTTCATATATCTGTCCAAATGTCTTTTAAAAGTCATAATTGTATCCGCCTCCATAGCTTCCTCTGGCAGCTCATTTCAGATACGGACTACCCTCTGAGTTGTTCCAGAGGTCCCTCTTAAATATTAGTCCTCTCATCTGAAGCCTATGCTCACTAGTTGTACACTCTTCTACCCTGGGAATCCTCTGGCCATGGAATTATCTAACCCGGATGAGGGTGAACATATCAGCAAGGGATGAGCTGAGCCAGAATTTGAGATGAAGAAATTATTACTTTAGAAATAGCTACTTTTTATAAAGAGCTCTGTTCATAGAACCTCTATGGAAAAAAAGTACCGTGGTTACTGACACACACTACACTTAGTTTTTAGTTTAGTTTAGTTTGGAGATACAGCGTGGAAACAGGCCCTATGGCCCACCGTGTCCGCACCGACCAACGATTGCCACACATTACCCTACACACATAAAGGACAATTTTGCATTATCGCTTTGGAGTTTGGGAGGAAACCGATGATCTCAGATAAAACCCACACAGGTCACGAGGAGAACATACAAACGCCGTAGAGATAAGTACCCGTAGTCGGGATCGAATCCGGGTTCCTGGCGATGTATGGCAGCAACTCTACCGCTATGCCACCGAGGAAACTGGAGCTCAGAGATATAGGATAGAAACAGGCCCTTTGTCTTACCAAGTCCATGCCGACCATCACCTGTTCATACTAGTTCTATGTTATCCCACTTTCTCATCAACTCCCTACACACTGGGGCAATTTATAAAGCCTACAAACATACACCTCTTTGGGTTGTGGAAGGAAACTGGAGCACCCAGAGGAAATGCAAGTGGTCACATGGAGAATGTGCAAACTCCACACATACTGTACCCGAGGTCAGGGTTGAATCTGGGTCTTGGGCGCTGTGCGGCTCCTGTGTTGTACTTTATAGTATTTGAACAACATGTCGCAGTCAGTCTTTACTCTTTATGTGCATAAAAGTTTTCAAGGTGTTGCAAAATTTTGTTATGTGCACCCCTTGGGGATTAAATACTGTGTTGGAGTGTGTACTCTCTGAGCATCCCTCTCATGATATTTCATAATTGGTAACAGGATTAATTCAAATTGGAACTTAATACAATTGATTTTTATGTGTTATTATCTCATGTAGGGTTTCAAAATAACAACTACAAAATTTAATCTGTCCAGACGAATCTTTACTGTTTCAGACAGAAACTTTACAATTTCACTCAGGACTTTCACTCTTTCACACATAGACTCCTGATTCAAAGAAAAACTTTGGTATTTCAGCCAAGAAACTTATATTTTACCCTTTTTAGTTAATGTACGTTTCACTATTTCATGCTAGAGATTTAATATTTTACACATCTTTACTATTTAATTCTAAAAAATTAATATTTTACATAGGGTTTTATTATTTTATACTAGACCTTAAATATTTCATACAAGACCTTTTACTCTCTGCATAACATTTTACTACAGCTGCTCCTCGGCCTACGATAGGGTTATGTTCCGATAAACCCATCGTAAACCGAAAATATCGCAAGTCGAAAATGCATTTAATATATTGTGATCTCGTGATCGGAAGTGATGTAAGACTCCAGTGTTCGACTCAGTAGTTTTACTGAAACAGACTAGGGAGAGAGTATTAGATCCGGAATCAAACACTATCATATCTGCCTCCACCACCACCTGCAGTAGCGCGTTCCACGCACCCACCACTTTTTATGTAAAAAAACCTGCCCTGCACATTTCTTTTAAACTGTCACAAACCTATACCCTTCATTTTCCACCCTGGGAAAAAGATTCTGATTGTCTACCCCACCTATACCTCTCATACTTTTATATACGTCTACCAGGTCTCACTGCAGCCTCCAACACTCCAGAGAAAGAAACCTGAGTTGGTTCAACCTCTCCTTATAGCTTACAGCCTCTAATCCGGTCATCATTCTGGTAAATCTCTTCTGCATCCTCTGTAAAGCTTCCATATCCTTCCTGTAATGGAATGACGATAACTGCAGACAATATTTCAAATGCAGGTCCTTCTGTACACATTGTCTGTGCCGATTATAATGCCAAACTAAACTAATCTCCTTTCTCGGCATGTGATCCAAACACCTCTAGTCCCTGTATATGCATGGACCTATTTAAAAGCCTCTTAAATGCCACTGTTGTATATGCTTCCGCCACCAACCATGACAGCAAGTTCAAGCACCTGCCATTCTCTGTGTAAAATACTTCCCCCACGTATCTCCTTTAAACTTTCATCCCCTGACCTTAAAACTATCCCCTCTTGTCTTTGATATTTCCAACCTGGGAAAAAGGATTAGATTGTCTATATCCTAACTATGCCTTTCATAATTTTATATACTTCTATCAGGTCTCTCTTCAACATCCAATGCTCCAGAGAAAACAATCCAAGTTTGTCCAACCTCTCATTGCAGCTAATACCCTCTAATCCAAGCAGCATTCTGGTAAACCTCTTCTGCACCCTCTTCAAATTCATTGCATCCTTCCTCTTATCGGGTGACCGGAACTGCATACAATACTCAAATGCGGCCGAACCAAACTTTTATAAAATTGCAGCACAACTATATATATATATATATATATATATATATATATATATATATATATATATACACACACACACACACGCATATATATATTTGTATGACTATGTTTGTATATAAATATTTGTATGACTATGTTTAGGGAGCAATGGACTTGAACCATAAGATCTATCTGCATATCGCTACTGGTAGGGTCTTGCTATTAACTGTATTGTTTCCTTTTGCATTCGACCTGCCAAAGTGCAATGTTTCACACTTTCTCAGATTAAATCCATCTGCCATTCATCCGTACCTGTAACTGATCTATATCCCACTGTATTCTCTGATAGTCTTCCTCACTGCCCGCAACTCCTCCAATATAGGTGTCATGCATGTCACATATAACCTGCAATGTCCCTTTATGTAAAGGATGGAGCTTTGTAAGCGGGTTAACATTATTAAGGAGGTCTCTTCAGTTGTGAGGGAAATAGCATAATATGGGGGGGGGGGGGGGGGTGGGCGTGGGGGGTGGATGACGACAGAGCTCCAGTCTTCAGAGACCCACCGTACTTTGAAACATTGTGCAGGACAAGCATGCTGGACTGTCCCTCAAGTTTCCAAAGGCAAAGTTTCAGTGACACATACTGAGGTATCTGTGAACTATAACAATGCCATTGTAATACATTAATACGACCTGGGAAGGAGAAGGATATAGAAATTGTAAAGTAAAATTGATCCAATAGATATATCAGTATTTCTAGCACGAAATACGTACTATTTTGTTAGAACAAAATTAAAACAAGGGTCAAATGGTCACAATCTTTGGATTGATTTTCTGTATTTATGCGTTTAATGTGTGCATTTTACTTCGGCGTCATGTGAGTGACTACGTGAAGACCCCGCCAGCACGCATGCGCGACATATCGTCGAACGCATTTCAATGCGACAGGAAGGGAGGAGGGTCGCTCCTCCACCGGTAAGTTTAAAACTGACCTACAGGTGAGTATTTACTATCCTGAGGTCATTTTGCGGGCACTCTGTTGTGCTTTTTGTTACAGAGTACCCCACCATGGACAAGTCACAAACCAAGTTCAAACAGGCCGCTTCGAGACTGACTGCGAAGGACCGCGGGAACGCGGGCAGTCAGCAGCGGCCGACTTCTCCAGAGCTGCTCGTTGTTCAAATGGCAGCCCCCGACTTGACGCTGCACAGCCCGCAGGAGCACCTCGGACTGGCGGCAAAGCCACCCGGAAGTCGGGCAAGCCTGTTGACTCGACAGGATCCGGGCTGGAAGACTCACCACCCGTGGAAAGCGATGGCGGTCGATTATCCCGCATGGAGCGAATAGTGGAGCAATTGCTCCAACGTGACCTACTCCAGCAGGAGTCTGGTCACTGTGGGTCTCCTAGCAGATCCACGGCAGCACCCTTTACAGGGCTGCCAAATGTCTCACCCTCTTCGCAGGGGAGCATATGGAGTCAGATCTGGGCTGACTGAAGAGGGGGATTTGGCAGAAGAATCCAACGTGCTAGGGGTGCAAGAAGAGGAGCTACTCGGGATGGTGTCCAAGTTTGCGATGCCCTCACAGAAATGACTGCCGTTGCAGCCACAGCTGGCAGACAGTATTAATTACCTGACAACTCATTAGCTACAAGAACAGGCTATGAACAACACAGCAGCCAAATATCTAGCTCCAGAAAACTGCATCTCCCTCAACGTGCCTGTGGTAAATAACCCCATCTGGGGAAACATCAATCCTGGCATTAGGAGCCAGGAATTTAAAATGCAGAAAATCCTGAAACTACTGGCCTCTGGTATTATAGCTTTTGCCAGGTCAGTAGACCGGAAAGATATGTCAGAGGAGCAACAGGATGCCCTGGCACTCTTCTGTAATGTACAGTTTGACATCAACTGTTTCAGGAAGAGTGTCATCCGACCTACACTAAACGCAAAGTTCGCGGGGTTGTGTAGAACCAGCAGCGCACAGCCGCCTACTCCGTTGTTCGGGGACAACCTGCCCAAACAGGTAAAAGACCTCGACGAAGAGGCAAAAGCCATCGGCATGATTAAAGTGCCGGTCATTACCAGGTCCTCATATACTCGGCGGCTGCACCCCTACGCATCCATCAGCAGGCCGCGTTATCCCAGCGAAAGAACAGCTGGTGAAAGCTCGAAGGCCAGACAACCTACACAAAGGTCTTTTTTAGGCCATGTCCCAGAACAGCCTTCCTGGAAGATGTACCAAACCCACACTACAGCACCTCCACCTCCCAGAAACCAAGGACGGAGAAAGCCAACACAGCACCACCGGTAGCCATGGTGGTAGTTGGGTCTGGTTGCCCTCGGAAGATAGCATGTGTAACTTCTTTACAGGTGGGGGGAAGGTTACATTTGTTTAAGGATGCATGGAGTTCTATAACTTCTGATCCTTTCATACTGCACAGTATTCAGGGATACAAAATTGAATTTGTTGAGAAACTCCTTCTTCCGGTTCAACATGCACCTAGCTGAAAGTTTGTGCTTTCACAAAAAGAGAAAGTGGAAGGTCATGCTCATGGTCTCACTGCTGCCGCGGCGCTCCGGGTGCCACCGCACTGTAGATGGGGATAGAAGCAGCTCGGGGAGCAGCGAACGGGAGCCGACAGCAGAACTGGTCGCCACTTCATCGCGTTCTGCCGGATGCTCACCTCTGGCAGTGCTCTCCGTCTGAACACCTCTCACCTGCCGCTCGCTCATGTCAGCAGCTTCCTGCAAATCCATAAATTCCCACAGCCGAGTAACCTCAACCTGACATGAGTGATGCCAGCGATCGGCAGGAGAGAGGTTTTTAGACAGAGAGCTGCCAGAGGTGAGCGGGGGCCAGCAGAAGGAGCTAAAGTGGCGGCTGGTTCCACTTTCCAGCACAGCCACCCGAGCTACTCTCCCCCCCACCCACCTCCGGCCTCACTGCGGTGGCATTGCACGCCTCCGTGCAAGGAGAGTCGCAAGTGGCATGCTCCAGACCCCTCCTTCACAACATTCGTGCCCTTCCCGCAACTTTACCCCGGGCCTGACTCCCCAACTGCTGTGAAAGGAGCTCTCACTCCACCCCCACACCCCGGGAACTACAATATTTAAAAACATATACACACAAAATGTACTTACCACGCTATTGGTACACGAGTTCCTTTCTTCTCTCCCTGTTTTCTAACATACGCTTAAAATAATGACAATCCATATTTGAAAACCCCGCCAATGCTGCAAAGGCAGAATTTCAGCTGCCTTCAGCCCAGCTGGTCATTAACGCTTGAAGCAGCGCTGATGGCACGTGGGCTGCACAGAGCTTCAAGAGTTACAAGCGCTGCGGATGAAAGGCATGGAAAATTATGCCTACCTAAGAGATTGATCTCTTACATAGGCATAATTCTCCCACGCTTTATTATTTATATTTAGTAATTACTATGTTATAATTTTAGTCAGGGTAGGCAGTGCCTACCTTGCCTACCCTGACGGCACATGCCTGCCTCACCTATATCAAAAAATGGGAGGTATTTTGCACCAGGACAAACACTACTTACAACACAGCCACCATTACGGATGTGTTGGAGTTCCTGGCAAGTCTACATTTCGATGAAGGCTTGAGTTATAGTGCCATCAACTTCACAAGAAGTGCCCTATCCTCATACCTGGGACAGTGGTTAGAACGCCATGGATTAGGATCTCACCCTCTGGTGTCAAAACTTATGAGGGGTATTTTAAATTCCCCCAGGCCTCGATATTCCCAGACCTGGGATATTGGCATTGTCCTGACCCTGCTCAGAGATTGGGCACCAGCCACATCCCTTTCACTAACCAAACTCACGTATAAAATGGTGATGCTGATGGCGCTTGTAAGGGCGCAGCGGGTCCAGTCTCTGCACAAACTAAGACTGGACGCCATGGCAACATCCCAAAATAAGGTAACCTTTCACATTTATGAGTTACTTAAACAGAACAGGCCTGGGATCATCTGGCCTCTAATTGGAGTTCCTGGCTTATCCCGTAGATAGACACCTATGCATAGTGACCCATCTTCTACATTACCTGGAGATCACCAAAAGTCTCAGGGGAACAGAAATGGCTCTATTGATGAGCTTTAAGCGTCCTCTTCATGGAGTAACTGTGCAGACCATCTCAAGATGGCTTAAGGGCCTGTCCACCAGCATGCAACTCTATGCGATTAGCACGACCGAACGTGGTCGTTTGAGCCGTCCGGCGTCGCGGGGCCGGTCCCACTTCGATCACCGGAGTCGTGCGGAATTGTGCGGAGTTCGTCCCGAGTTCGTCCCGACACCGCGCGGGGCTCCAAAAAACCGACTATGTCCAGAAATTCCGCACGGCAACGGCTTGTCGGCTCGCAGTCGCCTCGACATTTACACACTGCCTCGACATCGTGCCTCCGTGAACCTATCTGTAAGTGCCTCCGTGACCCTCTATGTGTGTGGCTCCGTGGCCCTGTGTGTGTGTGTGCCTCGGTGCCCCTCTCTGTGTGCCCCTCTCTGTCCTGGCGAACTTACCTTGGACTTCGCTCCAAGTTCGCCTCACTTTGCGCCGCGTTGCGCCACTCACCCGACCTCCGGGCGGCCCCAGCTGCCGGTTTGGTTGCGCTTGCCGCATGCAGGCGCATGCTGGTGGGAACGGCCCTGTACAGGGGATCACCCGACTTCCGCGAATGTTGGCTCTTTCCAATTTTTACTGGTTCCTTTCAACCGAACAGGAACATAAAGATTCTGTACTCTTAAAATTTCCCCTTTAAATGTCCTCCATTTCTCCTCTACATCTTTCCCATAAAACAAAATGTCCCAGTTCACTCCTTTTAAATCATCTCGCATCTCGTTAAAGTTAGCCTTTCTCCAATCAAAAATCTCAACCCTAGGCCCAGTTCTGTCCTTCTCCATAATTATATTGAAACTAATGGTATTGTGATCACTGGACTCGAAGTGCTCCCCAACGCATACCTCCGCCACCTGTCCCGTCTCATTTCCTAATAGGAGGTCCAGTACTGCCCCTCCTCTAGTAGGCACCTCTATGTATTGCTGCAAAAAACTATCCTGCACACATTTTACAAACTCCAAACCATCCAGCCCATTTACAGAATGTGTTTCCCAGTCTATGTGTGGAAAGTTGAAATCTCCCACAATCACTACCTTGTGCTTACTATTAATATCTGCTATCTCTTTACATATTTGCTCTTCCAATTCTCGTTCCCCATTTGGCGGTCTATAATATACCCCTATAAGTGTTGCTACACCTTTCCCACTTCTCAGTTCCACCCAAATAGCCTCCCTAGATGAGTCCTCCAATCTATCCTGCCAAAGCACTGCTGTAATATCTTCCCTGACTAGCAATGCAACACCTCCACCTCTTGCCCCTCCAATTCTATCACATCTGAAGCAACGAAATCCTGGAATATTTAGTTTCCAATCACAGCCCTCCTCCAACCATGTTTTACTGATCGCCACAACATCATACTTCCAGGTGTCTATCCAGACTCTAAGCTCATCCGCCTTTCTTACAATGCTCCTAGCATTAAAATATGCACATTTAAGAAACCCCCCATCTCTTATTCTCTGTTTATTTCCTTTTTTTTCTTTCTCCTCTTGTGTCCGAGTGCTTCCCTTTTCTGCTTCCTGCCTCCCATTCTGTCTACTAGCTTTTGCTATTTGCATCCCTCGCCCCAACCATTCTAGTTTAAAGTCTCCCCAGTGGCCTTTGCAAATTTCCCCGCCAGGATATTGGTCCCCCTCGGGTTCAAGTGCAACCCATCCTTTCTGTACAGGTCCCACCTACCCCAAAAGAAGTCCCAATGATCCAGAAACTTGAATCCCTGCCCTCTGCACCAGTCTTTCAGCCAAGCATTTATCCTCCACCTTGCTCCATTTCTACTCTCACTGTCACGTGGCACAGGCAGTAATCCTGAGATTGTTACCTTTTTGGTCCTTTTCCTCAACTCTCCTCCCAAGTCTTAAATCCTCCCTTCAGGACCTCTTCCCTTTTTTTACCTATGTCATTGGTACCTATATGTACCACGACCTCAGGCTCCTCTCCCTCTGATTTGAGGATATCTTGGACACGTCTAGACACGTCCAAGACCTTGGCACCAGGGAGGCAGACCACCATCCTGGTCTCTCGACTGCGTCCACAGAATCGCCTATCCGACCCCCTAACAATAGAGTCCCCAATTACTATTACCCTCTTTTTTTTTCCCTACCTTTCGGAGCAACAGGGCCGGTCTCTGCGCTGAAGGCCCGTCCGCTGTCGCTACCCCCGGGTAGGCTGTCACCCCCATCCATACTCAAACAGGAGTACTTATTTGCCAGGTGTACTGACATTGGAGTACTCACTTGTATATGATGTTATGCTGAATTGTGATAGGTAATGCCAGGTCCAATTTTCTAGTGCAAAGAACTTCAAGAAAAAATGATCACAAGCACTTCAAAACATGTGCAAGATGGGGGTTTTCACAGTGCAAGTTACACAGATAAAAAAAGATGGAAATGAGTTAATTTGCTTAAGTAAATACCATCTGATATCATATCACAAAGGTGTGTTATTGAGATCTCGGCTGATCTTCCACCTCACTCTGCTGCAACCCATATATCTTGAATCCTTTAGTATCTAAAAGTACATAACACTCTTTCTTGAATATACCAAAATGTTAAAGATTCATAACCCTTTAGCTGAAGAAATATCTTTACTTTCGCCATCTTGAAATGCCAACCCTTATTTTACAACTCCTGGTTCAAGAATCTATAGTCAGATAATATACCTAGTCAATGTTGCCACTTACAACAGAGGTGGAGTACACTTTGGTGATGTAACACCTTGAATATTATCCCCAGGTTTTGTTTCCATATGTAATGCATAACACGCAATGCAGCAAAGGTTAACTAAATTTATTTTTTAATTAAAGGTTTTTCCAAGTGGAAAGATTGAGCAGAATATGAAATTGAGACCACAGATCAGGTTAGTCATAAATGGCTTATTCTTACTTTGATACCTTATGCACTTAGAGTTGTGTATTATTTACTGTACGCATGCAAACTGAGAATTTTCCAATGCTGTTCCCAAGGCACAGCAGTAAATGAACAATCAGAAAGAGGTGGTGGTGGGAAAAAAAGCATTTCAGATGTTTAAACCAAATAGTAATCGAATCAGGTGAATGTGGTGCGTGTGGTCCCAGTGGAGGATGTATAGTAAGACATGTCAATTGCTGCAGATAAGTAGGAAAATATATGCCCATAGGATGTCAACAGCAAAATAATTGTTTTAAATTCGATGATATCATCCATTAACTATGCATCCAGTACTTTGCCCAAGTGTCTGTTTTCAAATGAGGCTGTTCAACTCATGTTGATAGTTTGTTAGGAATGACAGCTGAGCCCAAACTACTATCTAATAGGCACACGTCCAGCAAAGACTTGTCACTTCCTACCTCAGGGTAAAGTGATGTAAATTGAAACTCTCCATTGGGATTATCTAAATACAAAACACAAACCCATTGCGACCTTAAGTCTGTATATAGTGTTCATCTACCAAATGCATCAATGAAGGAATTCATGCTGATGTCAACATTTAATATGAATGTTTCACATTGTTTTGAAATACTTTGCAAAAATATTGCACAATTCTACTTCTGAATTACTTTGCGCAATGAAGTATTATTTGCAAATACGTAATTTGTCTGTGATGAAAACAAAACACTGCAGTTACTGGAAATCTGCACTGTAACAGACACCGCTTGAAATACACAGCACATCAAGCAGTATCTATGGATAGAGAATATTTGTTGCTGTATTGACTAGATTGTCATTGGATCAGTAAATTATGGAAGCTGCCTTGATATTTCACACAAACAGAACAATATACTGCTGATCAACTATAAATGAATGTGATAGGTTATCTTCCTACTTGTTAAATTTCAGCCTTATTTGGGATGGCTTGATTGTCTCTCAACGTATTTGTGAGATTGTCTCAGGTCATAAAGTTCAAGCAACATCTCACTTTTGTTGAAATTCCCCAACAACATTGATCCAGAGCACAGCAGCTATTTGGCATCTTAGTCTGAGCTTATTACTGATGTTTTGGTGTTCATTGAAACCAAACTTCTGTCAACTGAGTCTGCATACAACGTTCGGCATCTGTCAAAGTCAATCTCTATCAGAAATCCTTTTTCATGATTTAGCTGCAACTTGCTGGTTTAATGAGCTTCCAATGCTTGTTCATTTCAGCTAGCTGTACCTCTAGTTTCACGATTTTAACATAAACAAAATACATCCTCAACATTTGATGAAGAACTGCAAGCTAATGAAAGTATGCAGTTAGATCCAAACGTGTAAATATTAAACTATAGGGTTAGCATAACATCTCAGAAAACCACCTTCATTTTATAAGGAATTAAAGCCTTTTACAGAGTCACTCAAGTGTAAAGTTGTATAATATATTGTGAGATTGCTTTGTCAGCTCTACTTCGACATACAGTGCCACTCTGCTGTTAATGGCCTGTTTCAAACAACTCGCAAGATTTATGTATCTACAGTTAATCTTGTTTTTAATGTGTGATTAACATATTTAAATTATTTCCCTGCCTGTCTGGTTGGATGGATTTTTGATTGCGCAAACTGCTATGGTTAAATCCAGAAATGTTTCATGGAATTTTTGACCAAGGGACAATAGACAATAGACAATAGACAATAGGTGCAGGAGTTGGCCATTCGGCCCTTTGAGCCAGCACCGCCATTTAATGTGATCATGGCTGATCATCCCCAATCAGTACCCCGTTCCTGCCTTCTCCCCATATCCCCTGACTCCACTATTTTTAAGAGACCTATCTAGCTCTCTCTTGAAAGCATCCAGAGAACCTGCCTCCACCGTCCTCTGAGACAGAGAATTCCACAGAGTCAACACTCTCTGTGATAAAAAGTGTTTCCTCGTCTCCGTTCAAAATGGCTTACTTCTTATTCTTAAACTGTGGCCCACAGGAGCCGTTGGAAGAGGGAGGAGGAGCGACACCCGGCTGGTGAGTATAAAAACCCAGCGCGGGACTAGTGAGTACCCCGGTGGCTATACACCTGGAAAATAGGTACTCATGTTTGAGTATGATTGGAGGGGACAGCATACCTGGGGGCAGCAACAGCGGCTGGGCCTCCGGCACAGAGACCGGTCCTGATGCTCAGAAGGTTAGCAAAAAGAGGAGGGCAATTGTAATAGGGGACTCCATAGTTAGGGGGTCAGATTGGCGATTCTGTGAATGCAGTCGGGAGACCCGGATGGTAGTTTGCCTCCCTGGTGCCAGGGTCTCGGATGTGTCGGAACGTGTCCAAAAGATTCTGAAAAGGGAGGGAGAGGAGCCTGATATTGTGGCACACATAGGTACCAATGACATAGGCAGAAAAAGAGAAGAGGTATGAAAGGAGAATTTAGGGAGTTGGGGGGAAAGTTAAGGAGAAGGACCAAAAGAGTAACAATTTCAGGATTACTGCCTGTGCCACGTGACAGTGAGAGTAGGAACGGAATGAGGTGGAGGATAAATGCGTGGCTGAGGGACTGGTGCAGTGGGCAGGGATTCAAGTTTCTTGATCACTGGGACCTCTTTTGGGGAAGGCATGATCTGTATAAAAAGGACGGGTTGCACTTGAACCCGAGGGGGACCAATATCCTGGCGGGGAGATTTGCAAAGGAGACTTTAAACTAGAAAGACTGGGGGGAGGGACTCGGGTAGAGGGGGCTAGGGGACAGGGTGTGGAGCAAGAGGCAGAGAAGGGAAACACTTGGACCCAAGATGTAGGCGAGAAAGAGGAAAAAGATAATAAACAGAGAATAAGGGATGGTGGGTTTCTAAAATGTGTATATTTTAATGCTAGGAGCATTGTAAGAAAGGTGGATTATTTACTGTACTTAGAGCCTGGATTGACACCTGGAAATATGAGGTTGTGGCAATCAGTGAAACATGGTTGCAGGAGGGCTGTGATTGGAAAATAAATATTCCAGGATTTTGTTGTTTCAGGTGTGATAGAATTGGAGGGACCGGAGGTGGAGGTGTTGCATTGCTTGTCAGAGAAGATATTACAGCAGTGCTTTGGCAGGATAGATTATAGGACTCGTCTAGGGAGGCTATTTGGGTGGAACTGAAAAGTGGGAACGGTGTAGCAACACTTTTAGGGGTGCATCATAGACCGCCAAATGGGGAGCGAGAATTGGAAGAGCAAATATGTAAGGAGATAGCAGATATTAGTAGTAAGCACAAGGTAGTGATTGTGGGAGATTTCAATTTTCCAAAAATAGACTGGGAAACACATTCTGTAAATGGGCTGGATGGTTTAGAGTTTGTTAAATGTGTGCAGGATAGTTTTTTGCAGCAATACATAGAGGTATCGACCAGAGAAGGGGCAGTGCTGGACCTCCTGTTAGGAAATGAGGCAGGTCAGGTGACGGAGGTATTCGTTGGTGAGCACTTCGGGACCAGTGATCGCAATACCATTAGTTTCAATATAATTATGGAGAGAGTCAGAACTGAACCTATGGTTGAGATTTTTGAATTGAGAAAGGCTAACTTTGAGGGAATGCATAAGGATTTAAAAGGAGTGAATTGGGACATTTTGTTTTATGGGAAGGATGTAGAAGAGAAATGGAGGACATTTAAAGGGGAAATTGTAAGAGTACAGAATCTTTAAGTCCCTGTTCGGTTGAAAGGAAATAGTAAAAATTGGAAAGAGCCGTGGTTTTCAAGGGAAATTGGACACTTGGTTCGAAAAAAAAGAGATATCTATAATAATTATAGGAGGCATGGAGTAAATGAGGTGCTAGAGGAGTATAAAGAGTGTAAAAAGAATCTTAAGAAAGAAATTAGAAAAGCTAAAAGAAGATATGAGGTTGCTTTGGCAAGAAAGGTGAAAGTAAATCCAAAGGGTTTCTACAGCTATATTAATAGCAAAAGGATAACGAGGGATAAAATTGGACCATTAGAGAGCCAGAATGGACAGCTATCTGCAGAGCCAAAAGAGATGGGGGAGATATTGAACAATTTCTTTTCTTCGGTATTCACCAAGGAGAAGGATATTGAACTCTGTGAGGTAAGGGAAAAAAATAGAGTAGTTATGGAAACAATGAGATTCAAAGAGGAGGAAGTACTGACACTTTTGAAAAATATAAAAGTGGATAAGTCTCCAGGTCCTGACAGGATATTCCCAAGGACATTGAGGGACGTTAGTGTAGAAATAGCAGGGGCTATGGCAGAAATATTTCAAATGTCATTAGAAACGGGAATAGTGCCGGAGGATTGGCGTACTGCGCATGTTGTTCCATTGTTTAAAAAGGGTTCAAAGAATAAACCTAGCAATTATAGACCTGTTAGTTTGATGTCAGTGGTGGGCAAATTAATGGAAAGGATACTTAGAGATAATATATATAAGCATCTGGATAAACTGGGTCTGATCAGGAACAGTCAACATGGATTTGTGCCTGAAAGTTCATGTTTGACAAACCTTCTTGAATTTTTTGAAGAGGTTACTAGGGAAATTGATGAGGGTAAAGCAGTGGATGTTGTCTATATGGATTTCAGTAAGGCCTTTGACAAAGTTCCCCATGGAAGGTTGGTTAAGAAGATTCAATCTTTTGGTGTTAATGGCAGAGTAGCAAGATGGATTCAACAGTGGCTGAATGGGAGATGTCAGAGAGTAATGGTGGATGGCTGTTTGTCAGGTTGGAAGCCGATGACCAGTGGGGTGCCCCAGGGATCTGTGTTGGGTCCACAGTTGTTTGTCATGTATATCAATGATCTGGATGATGGGGTAGAAAATTGGATAAGGAAGTCTATAGAGAGATTTGGGCATTTGGAAGAGTGGCCTGAAAGATGGCAGATGGAGTTTAATGCTGATGAGTGTGAGGTGCTACATCTTGGCAGGACAAATCAAAATAGGATGTACATGGTAAATGGTAGGGAATTGAGGAATGCTGTGGAACAGAGGGATCTAGGAATAACTGTGCAGAGTTCCCTGAAGGTGGAATCGCATGTAGATAGAGTGGTAAAGAAAGCTTTTGGTGTGCTGGCCTTTATAAATCAGAGCATTGAATATAGGAGTAGGGAAGTAATGTTAAAATTGTACAAGGCATTGGTGAGACCAATTCTGGAGTATGGTGTACAATTTTGGTCGCCTAATTATAGGAAGGATGTGAACAAAATAGAGAGAGTACAGAGGAGATTTACTAGAATGTTGCCTGGGTTCCAGCAACTAAGTTACAGAGAAAGGTTGAACAAGTTAGGTCTTTATTCTTTGGAGCGCAGAAGGTTAAGGGGGACTTGATTGAGGTCTTTAAAATGGATAAGCTTTTTCCATTGAGGGTAGGTAAGATTCAAACAAGAGGGCATGACATGAGAATTAAGGGACAGATGTTTAGTGGTAACATGAGGGGGAACTTCTTTACTCAGAGAGTGGTGGCTGTGTGGAATGATCTTCCAGCAGAAGTGGTGGAGGCAGGATCGATTTTAACATTTAAAAGTAAAGTGGATAGGTATATGGATGAGAAGGGAATGGAGGGGTATGGTCTGAGTGTAGGTAGATGGGACTAGGGGAAAATAAATGGTTGGCGCGGACTGGAAGGGCCGAGAAGTCCTGTTTCCGTGCTGTATTTGTTATATGGTTATATGGTTATAACCCTATTGTCGTCAATGAGGATTGGAATGTTTAGGAAATTGAAGAAAAGAAGATTTAAAAATGTATTTGATTTTTTTTTAATTAGCGAACTGTTTCAAGTATTTACATGTATTTTAAGGTGTTTCAGCTAACTAATTATTTCATTTGTTAAAAATAGTTTGTTTTAAAATATTATACTAAAAAATAGTAAGATTAAACGAGAACTTACCAGTTTGAAGTTTGATCTTTATTTTATGAGGTGTTACGATGAGGGATTACGTGAAGACCCCGCCAGCACGCATGCGCGACATTCTTCAAAGCAGTGGTGTGAAATCACAGAACAAACAGTCACAATGACTGACATAGTAAGAGAAAAAGAGAACTTTCATACCAGGTGATCTTTATAATAGAGGGTCGGGAGCGGAGGGCACGTAATCCCTTATCGTAACACCTCATAAAATAAAGATCAAACTTCAAACTGGTAAGTTCTCGTTTAATCTTACTATTTTACTTCGGAGTCACGTGAGTGACTACGTGAAGATTTCAAAGCTCTGTGATTTCATGCCCTGGAAGCTCCATGCTCACACACCGCTAAAGCTGGGATAAGAGGATGGACGTGATTCAGACAAGACACTGGCTGAAAAACAAAACAGGTATTTATTCATACCAAACACAATATTGTGTCCCATAAGGGTTATTTATCTGGCAGCACTTAAAATCCTCCCTGCATAATTGCCAGGGGAGGTCACGGGTTTGTTGTAAAAGCGGTGGAAGGTTCTCTCATTGTTCCAACCCGCTGTGGCCAGGATGTGATCCAGTGGTACCTCCATCCTTCTAGCCGCCGAGGTGGATGCTGCCCTGGTGGAGTGAGATTTATACACATTAGTATCCACCCCCGCCGCATCCAGAACCACCCTTAACCATCTGGAAATGGTTTGCACCGTGACCCTGTGATGAGGCTTCTTGTGACTGACAAGCAAAGCTGTTTCCGTGCCTCTTAGATCTTTAGTGACTGAAATGTATCGCAGAATCAATGTAACGATACAAAGACGGGTGTCCGCTGGGTAAGCCAGGAACTCCAACGTATGTCCAGACACTCCGGGTCGATCTTGCTTCAATAGTCCCTGCACCTGGAATGTGATCTTCCCACTGGTAATTGCCATGGCATCCAGACTGAGTTTGTGCAGGGACTGGACCCGTTGCGCCGTGATCAGTGCCATAATCATGATCATTTTGTAGGTTAATTTGGCCAAAGGGAGTCCCGTGTTCGGTGTCCATCCTCTCAGCATCGTCAATACCGTGCTGATGTCCCAGGTATGGCTATATCTGGGCCTGGGGGGATTGGAATTAAATATTCCCCTCATAAATTTGGATACTAGTGGATGTGACCCAATTCCCAATTGGTCACTCCCCTTGCCCAAGTAAGACGATAGGGCGCTCCTGGCACAGTTAATGGCGCTGTAGCTTAGACCCTCATCGTAATGAAGGGTAGCCAGAAACTCCAGCACTTCCGTGATGGTGGCGGTTTCGTATGTTGTTTTGGTAGTCACGCAGAATCCTTCCCATTTCCTGATGTAGGTCAGGTACTGCTTCCTTGTGGACTCTCTGCAGGCTGCCGTGATGGTATCAATGGTCCTGTTGGAGAGTCCGAATCCATGAAGTGGCCGTTTTAAAATCTGCAAATCAATAATCCCATGCGGTCATGACATGGATGACATTCTCCTGTAACAGGATGAACAAGCAGGCTAGGTCTTTTATTCACCCTGATACAGGGTTCTGTGGCCATCTTCTGTACCAGAGGGAACCATGGTTGAGTAGGCCAGTCGGGCACTACCAAGATACCCGATGCGGAGTCTTGCTTGATTTTTTGCAAGACCCGACTGATGAGGCAGAACGGGGGGAAAGCGTAGCAAAATAAATCCCCCCAGTGTAGCGAGAAAGCATCCATCGCTACTGCCCCCGGGTCTGGTTCCCAAGCAACATACGTTGGTAGTTGGTGATTTAGCCTGGACGCGAAAAGGTCGATATCTGGTGTCCCATAACGTTCTACAATATCTGCGAACACATTCCGATCCAACATCCATTCTATGTTGTCGTTGAATTTCCGTGACCTGGTGTCTGCCACTGTGTTTAGTTTACCTGGAAGGTAAGTTGCGGAGATCCAAATTTCTCTTTGCAGACACCAGTGCCAGATATTGTTGGCCAATTCATCACACGATATCGACTTTACACCGCCCATGTGGTTAATATAGGCTACCACCGTGGTGTTGTCAATCTGTATTCTGACATGAACTTTGTGCATGTTAGTGCAGTATGCCTTAAGGCCGTGAAATGCTGCCAGCATTTCTGAATAGTTATTCCCTAAGTTTTTAAATAGGGTTAACTCTGGTGCACTCCATCTACCTCCACAGCTAGAGGTAGTGTTAGTAGCTCCCCTGGCATAATGGCACTGGCATCCGTTTGTAAGGTGATCGAGGGGTTGGTGATAGTAATGGGTTTGGAACAATTTTGGGCATTACCCATCCACCAATATAATTCGGCTTTTGCCTTTCCTGGAATTTTCATGGGCCTATCAAAATGGCCAGCATGATTTTTGAGCGCTGTAATTTTGGCTCTTTGTAAGTTTTGGTAATGTAAGGGCCCATGTTGTGCTGCAGGAAATGCAGCTACTATCTTCCCAATCACCCTGGCCACCTGCCGAATGGATGGGACCTTAATGCCAATGAGGCTCCTGCAAGCCTCTATCAGGTCTTCCACCTTGCTTGGTGGTAACGTGACAGACATTTGCACTGAGTCAATAATGAACCCCAAATATTTCATGGTGGTAGAGGGTTCCAATATTGATTTATCTGGATGTATCGTAAACCCCAGTTTCTGAAAAAGATGTTTCGTGGCTGTGACTGCCAAGGTAGCCATTTCCAAATTCTCCCCCACTATGAGGATGTCATCAAGATAGGCCATAACAGTATGATTCTGTTTCCTTAAATAGGCCAAAGCTGGTTTCAATATCTTGGTAAACAATCTGGGTGCTGACGATAACCCATTAGGCAAAGCTTTATATTGCCATAATTGTCCCATCCAGATAAATTTTAAGTATTTCCTATGATCCTTGTGTATGGGTACTGAATAGTATGCATCTTTGAGGTCAACGCATGCCATGTAGTACCCATTGGCTATAAGCTGTATAGCAGTGTCGAAGGTGTCCATTTTAAAATGAATATACTGGACAGAAGTATTCAGGTCGGTCAAATCTATGATGATGCGGCAACCGCCATCTTTTTTGTTTTTAGTGAATATATTAGACACGAACTCCTGAGGTTCTTTAATGGCCTTCTCAATTACCCCTTTTTCTATCAACCTCTGTAGTTCAGCATGCCCTGCTGCCTTATCTCTATGAGAAAGGACGAATTTCCAACTAGGTGCATGCTGTACCGGGGTAGGGAGTTTGTGAATAAATTCAATTTTGTAGCCCTGAATATTCCTGAGTATATAAGGATCAGAGGTAAAAGTGAGCCAATTCTCGAGGAACATGTGCAACCTGCCTCCTATGCAAAGTGAATTTGGGCCAGTAGTGTTCCTGGGGATCCCAGACCCACCTACCTCCATGGTTACTGCCGGTGTGGTGGTTTCTGGCCTTGCTTCCTCGGCTGGTTGTAGGTGTTCTGGGAGTGGCGCATCTTCCAAGGAGGCCGGCCTGGGCCTTGGCCTAAAAAAGACCGCTGAGCAGGTATGCCGGCCTTCGAGCTTTCACCACCGGCAGACCTGTTAGGGTAACTCTGCCCGGTGGGTGCGTAGGGGTGCGTTCTGTGTGGGTGATGAGGCTTAGTGTACCCAGGTACTTTAATAAGGCCCAAAGCCTTAGCCTCCTCGTCCAGATCTTTAACCTGTTTGGGGAGATCTTCCCCGAATAGCAGGCTTGGAGGCTGCGTCTTCCCAGGCTTACACAACCCCGCGAACTTGGGGTTAAGCGCCGGCTTTATAATGCTTTTCCTGAAATTATTTATTTCATACTGTGTGTTGCACAGTAAGGCCAAAGCATCTTGTAGTTCTTCCGGCATATCCACTCCCACTGCTGTTCTGGCTACTGCAGTAATCCCAGCGGTTAGGAGCTTCAGGATCTTCTGAAGTTTCATCTCCTGCCCTCTACTCGAGGGGCTCATGTTTCCCCATATCGGGTTGTTTACCGCGGGTACATTTAATGACTTGCAGTTTTCCGGCGCCATGTATTTGTCTGCTGTGGCATTGATGGCCTGTTCCTGAAGTTGGTTAGTGGCCATATAATCAATGCTGGCAGCCAGCTTGGGGTGGATGGGTAGGCCCTTCTGGTTGGGCATGGCATGTTTGCTCACCACATCCATATAATCTTCACACACCCCTGACGCTGCAGGTGCTTCAGCCAACTCCCCTTCTTCTGGGTCAGCCCAGTTCTGACCCTCAATGCTCCCCTGTATAGAAGGGGATACATTTGGCAGTCCTCTAAGGGAACTTGCCGTGGGCCTACTAGGGGTCCCACTGTGATCCTGCCCCTGCTTAAGCAGGTCACGTTGGAGCAGCTGCTCCATCATCCGCTCAATGCGGTCAAGGCGACCTCCGTCGCTGCCTGCGAGCAGGGTGCCCTCGGGACCGGACTCCGCTGAGTCGGCCCCGGCCGACTTCGGGGTAGTTTTCCCCGACCGTGGCGTATCAACGGTCTCAAAGTCCGAAAAGTCGGGAGCTGCAGGTAGAACCTGTAGCTCTGGAGAGGCGGTTCTCCGTTGGCTGCTGTCCTTAGCCGCTGATTTGCCCGCCGCTCTCTTAGATTTTCTCCCTTCCATACTGGTCGACTCACTCCTTCGGTGAGACTTACCTGGCGTGAGCTTTTTAAACTCACGCTGGAGGAGCCCCGCTCCTCCCGACCGTCGCTTCCGCATGCGTACGACGATATGTCGCGCATGCGTGCTGGCGGGGTCTTCACGTAGTCACTCACGTGACTCCGAAGTAAAATTGATACTAAATTTTATATAGTACATTTTAAAAAGTTTCATGATCATAGACAATAGACAATAGGTGCAGGAGTAGGCCATTTGGACCTTGGAGTCAGCACCGCCATTCAATGTGATCATGGCTGATCATCCACAATCAGTACCCCTTCGGTCCATATCCCTTCACTCTGCTATCTTTAAGAGCTGTATCTAACTCGTTCTTGAAAGCATCCAGAGAACCGACCTCCACCGCCCTGGCAGAGAGGCAGAGAATTCCACAGACTCACAACTCTCTGTGTGAAATGTATTTCCTCATCTCCATTCTAAATGGCTTACCCCTTATTCTTAAACTGTGGCTCCTGGTTCTGGACTCCTCCAACATCGGGAACAGGTCTCCTGCCTCTAGCATGACCAACCCCTTAATAATCTTATATGTTTCAATAACATTTCCTCTCATCCTTCTAAATTCCTGACTATACAAGCCCAGCCGCTCCATTCTATCAACATATGACTGTACCACCATCCGGGAATTAACCTACGCTGCACTCCCTCAATAGCTAGAATGTCCTTCCTCAAATTTGGAGACCAAACTGCACACAATAATCCAGGTGTGGTCTCACTAGGGCCCTGTACATCTGCAGAAGGGCCTCTTTGCTCCTACTGTATACTCAACTCCTCTTGTTATGAAGGCCAACATGCATTTGATTTCTTCACTGCCTGCTGTACCTGCATGCTTACTTTCAGTGACTGATGAACAAAGTCCCCCAGATACCGTTGTACTTCCCCTTTTCCCAACAACACTATTCTGATAATAATCTGCCTTCCTGATTTTGCCACCAAAGTGGATAACCTCACATTTATCCACATTAAACTGCATCTGCCATGCATCTGCCCACTCATCCAACCTGTCCAAGTCACCCTGCATCCTCATAGCATCCTCCTTACAGTTCACACTGCCACCCAGCTATGTGTCATCTGCAAATTTGCTAATTTTACTTTTAACCCCTTCATCTAAATCATTAATATATATTGTAAATAGCTGCGGTCCCAGCACCGAGCCTTGCGGTATGACACTAGTCACTGCCTGAAAGGGACCAGTTAATCCCAGCTCTTTGTTTCCCCTCTGCCAACCAATATTCTATCCATGTCAGCACCCTACCCACAAGACCATGTTCTCTAAATGTGTCCACTAATCTCTTATGTGGGGCCTTATCAAATGCTTTCTGAAAGTCCACATCCTCTAAAAATTCCAGAAGATTAGTCAAGCATGATTTCCCCTTTGTAAATCCATGCTGACTCAGGCCGATCCGGCTGTTGCTATTCAAATGTGCCGCTATTTCATCTTTTATAATTCACTCCAGCCCACCACTGACGTCAGGCTAACTGGTTTACAATTCCCTGGTTTCTCTCTCCCGCCGTTCTTAAAAAGTGGGATAACATTAGCTATCCTCCAATCCATAGGAACTGATCCTAAATCTATAGAACATTGGAAAATGATCACCAATGCATCCATGATTTCTAGAGCCACTTCCTTAAGTACCCTGGGATGCAGACCATCAGGCCCAGGGGATTTATCAGCCTTCAGTCCCATCAGTCTACCCAGCACCATTTCCTGCCTCATGTGAATTTCCTTCAGATCCTCCATCACCCTAGATCTTCTGGCCACTAGTACACCAGGGGGATTGTTTGTGTCCTCCTTAGTGAAGACAGATCCAAAGTACCTGTTCAACCTGTCTGCCTTTTCCTTGTTCCCCATAATAAACTTGACCTTTTCAGTCTTCAAGGGTCCAATTTTGGTCTTAACTATTTTTTCCCTCGTCACATACCTAAATAAGCTTTTACTATCCTCCTTTATATTCTTGGCTAGTTTATCTTTGTACCTCATCTTTTCTCCCCGTTTTGCCTATTTAGTTATCTTCTGTTGCTCTTTAAAAGTTACCCAATCCTCTGGCTTCCCGCTCATCTTTGCTATGTTATACTTCTTTTTTATTTTTATACTGTCCCTGACTTCCCTTGTCAGCCACGGTCGCCCCTTTATTCTTCTTTGGAGTGAACTGATCCTGTACCTTCTGTATTATTCGAAGAAATACCTGCCATTGTTGTTCCACTGTCATCCCTGCTTTGGTATCTTTTCAGTCAACTTTGGCCAGCTCCTCTCTCATGGCTCCGTAGTCCCCTTTGTTCAACTGTAATACTGACATCTTCGATTTACCCTTCTCCCTCTCAAATTGTACATCTTATTTTGAAGTCACTGCTAGTCAGAGCAGTTCCCGCGCTGCTCTGCAAGGTAAGTCAGTTTTCTTCGGGGCCATTCTATAGCCGGCCCCAAAAAAATAGCCGCTCCACTGGAGCTTTACAGTCTTCAGCAGACGACCCTAATTATAGAAGCTGCCGACATCACAGCTCCACTTGGGAGCAGGCAGCCAGAGTTACAATTTCAGCGAACTTACATTCATAAGTTGCGGGTGTCACAACAGGTGAGTTTTAAAAAAAAATATCGCTTGGGTAAGTTCAGCCTGCTGTAGCGCCAGTCACATTTAACTGAGCTGCTGCTACAGCTATGTTATAGCACATATAGTATATTCTTTTAATGTATGGCTATAATGAAGTTGGCATTTATAATAGTTGCCACAGGGTCACGTTTGTGACTATCATAACCAATACATCCTATGAGCTGCAAACTCCACACAGATATATCTGCGGTCAGGATCGAACCCTGGTCTGGTGCTGTAAGGCCAGGTCTTTGGCATCAGCTCTACCAGCTGCACCACTGTGCTGGTACCCTCTGATATATAATATCAGCTCAGGTTTTATTCTTGGCAATATAAATATGTATTATCATGCCAATTTAGTTTATGCTTAAAAGAGAAAAATTACGAGAAACATTTATTATCACTCACACCAATAAAAAGGTGTAGTGGAATTGGACCTGCCATGGCAGTCCAGAGCCCCTGGCTTTGGAAGCGTTGTTGAGCTGTGCCTATTAGACACCTGTGGGATCTACACCTCGTGGTGTCTTGGTAATACAGCTCATTAGAGGGGACTGTGGAAGATTCCTTTCCAAAAAACGGCAACTTTATGCATATCAATAAAGTGATCAAATCTCTGATTTAATTGGAATGGGGTTTTTCAGTCATGTAACCGTCATTGCCTATGACAAACACCTGGCAAGTTTCCAGCATTTCACCCACTGTGCCTGGCATATGGGGGCCAGAGGCGCTCCAGTCCTTCCCTGTATACTGCGTTGGCACCAGAAGGGAGCAAGACTCAGAGTCACTAGCACGTGCAGCCTGTTTGGTAAATGAGGATACCAACAGAGCATCGATCTGCACAGCTAGTCCTGGCGGCTGCTGAAGGGAGCAACCTGACAAGTCTTGGGACAACTATGTCAGACAAGATTGAGGTTTGTCTCAATCACGAACATCTGAGGAATCAAATTATAACACAAGGAATACTCCGTCTTAAAGCACGCCAGGCAGCAGCTCCTGGTTCAGGGTTGCAACATTCTTCCCACTCAAATGAACGGAGTGGTGAAGATGGTGCTAAAGTATATGCACATTTGCCTGAAGCAACCCTTGGTTCAGGGTTGCAATTTCCTCCCACTCGGTTGAAGATGGTGCTAAAGTTTATGCACACATGCCTGAGGCAGCTCCTGGTTCAGGTTTGCATAAGTCCTCCCATTCGGATGCATGAAGTATGATGATGGAGCCATATATATTATGCCCCATATTACGGAAGCATACACAGGCAGTTCAAGTCATATGCCTGCAGCTGCCTTGGTTTCAAGGTTCGCAATTTTCCTTCCACCCGAAAGTCTATCGGAGATGGTGTCGCTAAATATGCTTGGTATAGAAGCATGCACAGACAGTTCGAGGCATACGGATGGTAACACCTGGTTCAAGGTGCAATTTTCCCACTCTAAGGGAAGAGCCCGAACATGGCCATCTGCCGGGATCCCATGCTTTAATGCGTGATGTTTTATTCCCACTCTAAGAGAGTGTCAAAGGTCAGTACGGACTACAAACATGACCCCATAGTCATATACAAATATGACTATGTGCCAGGATCCCATGCTTTAATGCATGATGTACGACAATCGCATGAGGAAAAGCGGTGCGCTTTACCTCTAAAAATTGCTGCTCCATCGGGGATGGACTAACCACTACAAGAGAAGTTGGCAGGATCAGCTGTCCAACAGAAATGACAAACATGATGGACAGAGTCTGCAAATGGAATTTCGCTGAAGGTAAACAAAGGTAAGCGACCTAGGGTTAGAGACGCTGGTGAGTGGATCTCATCATTAATCTCCGTAAACTCCGAAATGGAACAGTCTGGTGGCCCAGCTTAAGGGTTACTACCAGCATGGGCTGTCTAGTCAGTTTTCACTGTCTCTGTGATAACATCAGGTTGATGTAGAGACATTTTTTCAAGGTGCCTTACACAGTGACCTCTGTAAGTTCCAAGTAGGAACAGTTTGGTTACCCTGGATCAGGGTAGACCATCATGAAACTGGCCGAGTATACGAGTCATAGTGACCAGAGAAGCACTGCTTCATCATCTATGAGAGGTATCAGGCTGGCCAATAGAATTAAGTAGTTTTAAGTAGTTTTTCTCAACATATGGTTTATTCTCCTCATTTACCAGAGTCACTGGTTCATTGCAATTTTCATTGTCATTTTCTCTGGGACAGATAGTTACCAGCAGAAATCTCGTCTGCAATATATTATAACTTTTCTGACCTGCAGGTCATGTTATCAATCAACAATGTATTTATAACAATCCATAGGTTCTCAATACCACTATTCCTGATTGAGTGGTGTATCCAACAAATTGTGTTATGCACCCTGGAGATTTAGACATGTAGTCTCAGTTAAAGATCTGCGAGGTAATTCTTGATTCAGCTTTGCATTATACTATCTCCACTCTGAAGGGAAACGCTACGTATCCATATAACCATATAACCATATAACAATTACAGCACGGAAACAGGCCATCTCAGCCCTTCAAGTCCATGCCGAACAACCTTTTTCCCTTAGTCCCACCTGCCTGCACTCATACCATAACCCTCCATACCCTTCTCATCCATATGCCTATCCAATTTATTTTTAAATGATACCAACGAACCTGCCGCCACCACTTCCACTGGAAGCTCATTCCACACCGCTACCACTCTCTGAGTAAAGAAGTTCCCCCTCATGTTACCCCTAAACCTCTGTCCCTTAATTCTAAAGTCATGTCCTCTTGTTTGAATCTTCCCAATTCTCATAGGGAAAAGCTTGTCCACATCAACTCTGTCTATCCCTCTCATCATTTTAAAGACCTCTATCAAGTCCCCCCTTAACCTTCTGCGCTCCAGAGAATAAAGACCTAACTTATTCAACCTATCTCTGTAACTTAGCTGTTGAAACCCAGGCAACATTCTAGTAAATCTCCTCTGTACCCTCTCTATTTTGTTGACATCCTTCCTATAATTGGGCGACCAAAATTGTACACCATACTCCAGATTTGGTCTCACCAATGCCTTGTACAATTTTAACATTACATCCCAGCTTCTATACTCAATGCTCTGATTTATAAAGGCTAGCATACCAAAAGCTTTCTTTACCACCCTATCTATATGAGATTCCACCTTCAAGGAACTATGCACGGTTATTCCCAGATCCCTCTGTTCAACTGTATTCTTCAATTCCCTACCGTTTACCATGTACGTCCTATTTTGATTTGTCCTGCCAAGGTGTAGCACCTCACATTTATCAGCATTAAACTCCATCTGCCATCTTTCAGCCCATTTTTCCAACTGGCCTAAATCACTCTGTAGACTTTGGAAATCCTCTTCATTATCCACAACACCTCCTATCTTGGTATCATCTGCATACTTACTAATCCAATTTACCACCCCTTCATCCAGATCATTGATGTACATGACAAACAACAAAGGACCCAACACAGATCCCTGAGGCACCCCACTAGTTACCTGCCTCCAACCCGACAAACAGCCATCCACCATTCCCCTCTGGCTTCTCCCATTCAGCCACTGTTGAATCCATCTTGCTATTCCTGCATTTATACCCAACAGTTGAACCTTCTTAACCAACCTTCCATGAGGAACCTTGTCAAAGGCCTTACTGAAGTCCATATAGACAACATCCACTGCTTTACCCTCGTCAATTTCCCTAGTAACCTCTTCAAAAAATTCAAGAAGATTAGTCAAACATGACCTTCCAGGCATAAATCCATGTTGACTGTTCCTAATTAGACCTCTTTATCCAGATACTTATATATATTATCTCTAAGTATCTTTTCCATTAATTTGCCCACCACTGAAGTCAAACTAACCGGTCTATAATTGCTAGGTTTACTTTTAGAACCCTTTTTAAACAATGGAACAACATGCGCAGTACGCCAATCCTCGGGGACTATTCCCGTTTCTAATGACATTTGACATCCATCGTGGCTCTTAGTAAAGAGTTGACAGGGAACTAGTTTTCTCACAATCAAGGGAAACTGTGGTTCAGCTCTAGTCATTAGCTGCTGATTATATTATCAGTGATATGCATGAATAGGTAAATATGCATCTTCTGCGGGTAGCGAAGCTCCACAAAAATTTTGTTCGTAGGATCTACGGAGGAACAGCGGTTCCAAGTACATTCAGTGACAACTCATCCGACGATGTGTGGTCTGACCAAGGACTAGAGGGGTATATTTCTCAAGATTCCAGAAATATGGTGCAGGCAGAATCAGGATACCATTAGGCTAATCAAATTGTGGGTTCTACAATTTAACTAACTCAGAGAATCGATCTTGTAGTTGCATACTCTGTCATATCTATACACATAGGCACAATTGCAAATGATAAATCATTTATGCAAAATTGCAAATGATAAATCTTATCCATTGTCGGTAGATATTTTGGCAATATTACATTTAAGGCAACATGGAATTTAAACAGTACCAGTTTGCCTATTCAGACAAACCATGGTAGACGGCTGAAGCTACTCTTTCACATGTGAAGGCTGTGACAGCCTGCCTTCTCGGCCAGCTAGCTCTGCACGATTGTATGAGAAGGTTGTGAACAATATGTGTGAGTCAAATCTATACGGAAGTAACAAGGTTGTGTAGATCCCAGTTTGAGCCTAGAGAAACATTATGGGACAGCACAATTGACAGTTTCCTGTGCTATACCATAGTGGGGCATACATGTCTGCTATGCCATATCATGTCTGCTATACCATAGTGGGGCATAAATGATTAGCTCTTCACCCACTATTCTCTAACGTTACGCAGGGTGTCCTTTATTCACCACCCTAATAACCTACACTCATTGTAGTGTGCGATGTATATCAGTATTTGTTGTGCAAATATTCATCATAATATCGCTAATGGGACCAGTATCTTAAAATGATTATGCTTTCAGCAGCTGATCTCAGCATTAAGAACACATCCTTGCTCAATCTCTGGCCTAGTCTCTATGTCATACTGACATTAGGGTAGCTTGTTATAGAAATAATCTCATAAGCAAATGAGCGGGGTTGTGTGCATTTGAGGTTGACATCATACCCACCACGGCAGAGATCAGGGATGTCATTAGGCATACAAGTGCAATCACTGCTCATGCCTATGATATGGAACATTATTATTTTCTTTCAATACTCTCAAGATATTGCTGATGGCTCACTAGCAGCCAATACAATGGGTTTCACTTTCATCATGCAGCATGAGGTTTACATAATAACCATATAATAACCATATAACCATATAACAATTACAGCATGGAAACAGGCCCTCTCAGCCCTTCCAGTCCGTGCCGACCATTTATTTTCCCCTAGTCCCATCTACTTGCACTCAGACCATACCCCTCCATTCCCTTCCCGTCCATGTACCTATCCACTTTACTTTTAAATGTTAAAATCGATCCTGCCTCCACCATTTCCAAGTCCCCCCTTAACCTTCTGCGCTCCAAAGAATAAAGACCTAACTTGTTCAACCTTTCTCTGTAACTTAGTTGCTGGAACCCAGGCAACATTCTAGTAAATCTCCTGTGTACTCTCTCTATTTTGTTCACATCCTTCCTATAATTAGGCGACCAAAATTGTACACCATACTCCAGAATTGGTCTCACCAATGCCTTGTACAATTTTAACATTACTTCCCTACTCCTATATTCAATGCTCTGATTTATAAAGGCCAGCACACCAAAAGCTTTCTTTACCACCTTCTACTACATGTGATTCCACCTTCAGGGAACTATGCACAGTTATTCCTAGATCCCTCTGTTCACAGCATTCCTCAATTCCCTACCATTTATCATGTACGTCCTATTTTGATTTGTCCTGCCAAGATGTAGCACCTCACACTTATCAGCATTAAACTCCATCTGCTATCTTTCAGGCCACTCTTCCAAATGGCCCAAATCTCTCTGTAGACTTTGAAAATCTACTTCATTATCCACAACACCACCTATCTTAGTATCATCTGCATACTTACTTATCCAATTTTCCACCCCATCATCCAGATCATTGATGTACATGACAAACAACAGTGGACCGAACACAGAACCCTGAGGCACCCCACTGGTCACCGGCTTCCAACCTGACAAACAGCCATCCACCATTACTCTCTGGCATCTCCCATTCAGCCACTGTTGAATCCATGACGTCAAACTAACAGGTCTATAATTGCTAGGTTTATTCTTTGAACCATTTTTAAACAATGGAACAACATGTGCAGTACGCCAATCCTCCGGCACTATTCCCGTTTCTAATGACATTTGAAATATCTCTGTCATAACCCCTGCTATTTCTACACTAACTTCCCTAAATGCAACTTAACACATTATAAATTTGGTGGAATATGTCTAGATTTTTTGCAGATAGAATTATGCACTTTCTTGCATGCGTTATTGTCTAACTCAACAGTCTATTGGGACTACAGGCCAGTTTAGAGCAATGGCCATGTATGCAAGTTAGCATCGTGATGTTAATAGCTCGCGTACCCTCCACTCCCAACCCTCTTCTCATGAAGATCATTCGGTAGTTCTCATCATCAATCTCTCTATAGCTTAGGTCAGCAACTATTCTGTGGGTTCATTCAGCTACTTTGAAAATGACGAGCATGCGGTCTGGTGGGCTTCTTCACATAATCCCGCTTCATTAAAAAAAAGATCAAACTTCTAACTGGTAAGTTCTCCTTTAATCTCTCTATTAAAACTTATGATATTATGGTCGCTACCTCCTAATGGCTCCTTTACCTCGAGTTCCCTTATCAAATCTGGTTCATTACACAACACTAAATGGCCTTTTCCCTGATAGGCTCCATTAGAAGCTGCTCTAAGAATCCACAAACCCTTTCTTGGGGTCCAGTACCAATCTGATTATCCCAGTCTACCTGTACGATGAAATCTCCCATAACAACCGTAGCATTACCTTTACGACATGCCAATTTTAACTCTTGATTCAACTTGCACCCTATATTCAGGCTACTGTTTGGAGACCTGTAGATAATTCCCATTAGGGTTTTTTTACCCTTACAGTTTTTCAGTTCTATCCATACTGACTCTACATCTCCTCATTCTATGTCCCCCGTCGCAAGGGACTGAAATTCATTCCTCACCAACAGAGCTACCCCATTCATTCCAAGAGCTCTCCCGAGTTTGCCCTGATTCGAACTCGGAAACTTACGGTAATGGCCACTCGTCGGTACTCGGGACTCTCGTGGACATTTTTTAACATGTTGAAAAATCTTTACGAGTCTTCCCATGCTTACCTGCCATTAGCGAGTCTTCCCGAGTACCTGCCGTTAGCGTTATGAGCACTAAGAGACATCCCCGAGCTCTGACGTACCCGCTACGTTCATTCTCCGTGCTTAACATGAGTTTGATTTTTTTTAAACTCGGGAGAGCACTTGGAATGAACCCGTACCGTGGGACAGGGCTATTATACCTCATATGCAACACCTTGACTTCGGTATTCACCTCCACTCTCACTCAGGTCACTATTCGCCCTGACCTTACTCTCTTGTCCCTTCTTGAACATTCTTTTGCATTAATTCAACAGTCTTTTGTAACTTTTCCTGCACTCACTTCTCCTTTACCTCCATCTTTATACTTCCAATTTGTCAATCACTCCCCCGCCCCATTATTTAGTTTAAACCCACACCTGTAGCACTAGCAAACTTGTCTGTCAGAAAGTTGGTCCTGCTCCAGTTAAGGTGCAGCCCGTCCCTTGTGTACAGGTCACCCCTACCCCAGAAGAGATCCTAGTGGTCTACAAATCTAAATCCTTGCTCCCTGCACCAGCCCCCCAGCCACACATTCAGATGCCTTATCTCCCTATTCCTGCCCACACTAGCACAAGGTTTTTGAGGATGTAACTAGGAAAATGGACAAGGGAGAGCCAGTGAGTAGTGTACCTGGACTTCCAGAAAGTATTTGATAAGGTTAGTGGGCAAAATTAGGGCACATGGTATTGGGGTAGTGCTGACATGGATGTAAAATTGGTTGGCAGACAGGCAACAAAGAGTAGGGATTAAAGGGTCCCTTTCAGAATGGCAGGCAGCGACGAGTGGGGTACTGTTATTTACAATATACATCAATGATTTAGTGGAAGGGATTCAAAGTAATATTAGCAAATTTACAGATGAGACAAAGCTGGGTGGCAGTGTGAACTGTGTGGAGGATGCTATGAGAATGCAGGGTGGCTTGGACTGGTTGGGTGAGTGGACAGATGCATGGCAGATGCAGTTTAATGTGGATAAATGTGAGGTTATCCACACTGGTAGCAAAAACAGGAAGGCAGATTATTATCTAAATGGTGTCAAGTTGAGAAAAGGGGAAGTACAACGGGATCTGGGGATCCTTGTTCATCAGACAATGAAAGTAAGCATGCAGGTACAGCAGGCAGTGAGGAAAGGAAATAGCATGTTGGCCTTCATAACAAGAGGAGTTGAGTATAGGAGTAAAGAGGTCCTTCTGCAGTTGTGAAAGGCCCTTGTGAGACCACACCTGGAGTATTGTGTGCAGTTTTGGTCCTCTAATTTGAGGAAGGACATTCTTGCTATTGAGGGAGTGCAGCGTAGGTTCACAAGGTTAATTCCCGGGATGGCGGGACTGTCATATGCTGAGAGAATGGAGCGGCTGGGCTTGTAAACACTGGAATTTAGAAGGATGAGAGGCTATCTTATTGAAACATATAAGATTGTTAAGGGTTTTGACACGCTAGAGGCAGGAAACATGTTCCCGATGTTGGGGGAGTACAGAACTAGGGGTCACAGTTTAAGAATAAGGGGTAAGGCATTTGGAATGGAGATGAGGAAACACTTTTTCACACAGAGAGTTGTGAGCCTGTGGAATTCTCTGCCTCAGATGGCGGTGGATGCCGGTTCTCTGGATACTTTCAAGAGAGAGCTTGATAGAGCTCTTAAAGACGGCAGTGTCAGGGGATATGGGGAGAAGGCAGGAACAGGGTACTGATTGTGGATGATCAGCCATGATCACATTGAATGCCGGTGCTGGTTCGATGGGCCGAATGGCGATCCAGAGATAACCATCCTAGATGTCCTGCTTTTCAGTCTTCTTCCCAACTCTCGTCGCAGAACTTGCGTTGCAGAACCTCCTTCCACTTCTTCCCGACGTTGTTTGTGCCCACGTGCACAACTACTGGCGGCTGTTCATCTTCCCTCTCGAGGATGTTCTGAATTTGGTTCATGATATCTTGAACCTTGGCACCAAGGAGGCAACAGACCATCTACAAGTCTCGCCTGCCGCCACATAAACTCCGGTCCACAATCGGACAATGGAGTCACCCACCACTATAGCTCTGCCCGACTTCGGTGTCACCAGCCGAGTATCATCGCTAGGATTGGAGCCACCGCTCAGTCTGCAAGTGTCATCTGCCCTGACAGCTCCCAAAACGGTGTACCTGTATCCATTTGGCACAGCCACTGGGTCTGCTGCACGCCACGGTTACTTCCCTTTCTCACAACCACCCACCTTTGCTCTTCCTGTATCCTTGGCGTGAGAACCTCACTGTAGTTCCTGTCCAGGAAACTCTCGTTTTCCCGGATCGCGCTGAGGTCATCCAGCTGCTTCTCTAGTTCCCTAACACGTTCGTTCAGGAGCTGCACTTGGACACAATTACTGCAGGTGTAGTTTCCAGAAGCACCAGCAGTGTCCCTGTCTTCCCACATCTTGCAGGAAACACAGTGCTCCAACATGCCTGCCATTTCTTCAGAAGATAAAAGTCACAATTTCAAACAAGTGTAGCCTCCTTGTCTCAGCCTCCTCGCTGAAGACCCTTGAACCAAAGACTTGCACTTTCCTCGACAAGGCCGCTCCCCTAGAGCAACCTTGGTTATATTGGCTGATTAATTGCCTAATTCTGCAATTTACTAATTTGTAAATTAAATTCCTCAGACAATCCCTGCACTCCTCATATTAGGGTCACTCTTGCAACGTGAGTCGCACCCGCCAACTTGGGCAGATGCATGGCAGATGCAGTATATTGTGGATGAATGTGAGGCTATCCACTTTGGTGGCAAAAACATGAGGGTAGACTATTATCTGAATGGTGGCAGATTAGGAAAAGGGGAGATGCAATGAGACCTGAGTGTCATGGTACACCAGTCATTGAAAGTAGGCATGCAGGTGCAGCAGGCAGTGAAGAAAGCGAATGGTATGTTAGCATTCATATTGAAAGGATTTGAGTATAGGAGCAGGGAGGTTCTACTGCAGTTGTACAGGGTTTTGGTGAGACCACACCTGGAGTACTGCGTACAGTTTTGGTCTCCAAATCTAAGGAAAGACATTCTTGCCATAGAGGGGGTTCAGAGAAGGTTCACCAGACTGATTCCTGGGATGTCGGGACTTTCATATGAAGAAAGACTGGATAGACTCGGCTTGTACTCACTGGAATTTAGAAGATTGAGGGGGGATCTTATGGAAACTTACAAAATTCTTAAGGGGTTGGACAAGCTAGATGCAGGAAGATTGTTCCCGATGTTGGGGGAGTCCAGAACAAGGGGTCACATTCTAAGAATAAGGGGAAATTCTGTTAGGACCGAGATGAGGAAAACATTCTTTACACAGAGAGTGGTGAGTCTCTGGAATTCTCTGCCACAGAAGGTCATTGAGGCCAGTTCATTGGCTATATTCAAGAGGGAGTTAGATGTGGCTCTTGTGGCTAAAGGGATCAGGGGGTATGGAGAGAAGGCAGGTACGGGATACTGAGTTGGATGATCAGCCATGATCATATTGAATGGTGGTGCAGGCTCGAAGGGCCGAATGGCTTACTCCTGCACCTATTTTTCTATGCTTTTATGTTTCTATGTAAGATATTTGAATATTATAAAATGTCATCTACTGCATCTTGTGTTCCCGATGTGGCCTCCTGTACATCAGCAAAACAAAACATGTACTCACCGACCATTTCGCCAAACAGTTGGCAGTCCACCAAGACCTACAGTATCCCCCGGTTGCTAATCATTTAAGCTACTATACTGACCTTCCTCCATTGCCAGAGTGAGGCCACATGCAAACTGGAAAAACAGCACCTTCATATTTCACTTACCTGTAGGTAGCTTACAACCGAATGGTATGAACATTGAAATCTCTAATTTTAGATAACTACAAACCAAACCCCCAGCCCCTTTTCCTCCTCACTCCCCTGTGCCACAACTGCAACAATTTCTCCCCACCGCCTCCCCTCCTACATATATTCCTTCCTCTAGCTTCACAATCCACAACTCTGAAACCATCCTGTCTCACACTTCTGTCTTGAAGGGAATTTCTCAATTCTGTCTCATCCATTCTGTCTTTTCATTTCCGGTCTTTGTCCAACCATCTCCCTATCAAAAATCCCCTTCACCTGTATTCACTTTTACTTACCAGTCTCTGTCTTGCCCCTCTCCACTTCTTGCTGTCTTCCCCCTCAGGCCACCCATTATTTGTCTGAAGAAATGTCCCGACCTGCAACATCACCTATCTATGATCTCCAGAGATGCTGCCTGATCCACTGAGTTATTTCAGCACTTTTTGTCTTTTTTTGTAAACCAGCATCTGCAGTTACTTGTTTCTATGAAACATCTTTCATAATAGGCTGAGAGAGAGGCTTTACTGAAAGCATGCACAGTCCAGGTTTCTGCAGAGTACCAATAAAGGACATGTCTTTATTTAGGTCAAGGATTTTCTGAGCTCAACATGGTAGTCTTCCATATCAGATTCTAGTAGGTACGGCCAGAGGGAGACCATGGTCCAGTAAGATTCTGCTCAATGAATCTGACTTTCCCCTCCTGATTTGCAGCATTCACTTCCAGATGATAAGTAGCTAGCCAGTTGCCTTGTAAGTCATGCAACATTCTCATAGATCCAATTTACCACTCAACCATGCTGAGCCAAAGTGTACCCTAATGTACTGGAGCATTCATAAATAGAACACAAAATTGTGCATTCATGTGAGTGCTTTTAAGCAATAAAAAATGTTTTATTTAATTTATGGCTTTGAAAAGAGCTAAATTTAAAGCACTGCATAAAGAATGTACAAAAAAGATTCAAAACGCTGATGTAACTCAACAGGTCAGGCAGCATTTTTGGAAAGCATGAATATGTGACGTTTCAGGTTGGGAGTCTTCTTCAGACTGATTGTGGGGGGGGGGGGTGAAAGCTGGAAGGAGGGGCAGGACAAAATCTGACAAGTAATAAGTGGATACAGGTGAGGGGGGTTTTGATAGTTATATGGTTGGACAAAAGTTCCCCTCTTTCCCCTTTGAACCACCTGGACTTGACCTCTTTTCCCCTCCCCTCCTCCAATCTACATTCCACCTCCAGCATCACAATTCACAACTCTTCTGTCCTTTTGTCTCACATCTTTTGTCTTTTCATATCTGGCCTTTGTCCAACCATCTGCCTATCCAAAACGCTCTCACCTCTGTCCACAAATTACTTGCCAAGATTTGTCCTGCCTTTCCTCTTTCCCAGCTCTCCCAATTCTCCCCCATCCCTTACGATCAATCTGAAGAAGGGACCAACCCTGAAACATTACCTAACCTCATGTTCATCGGAGATGCTGTCTGGTCCGTTGAGTTACTCCAACACTTGAGTGTTTGTTTTGTAAACCAGTTTTGTAAACCAGTTTCTACAGTTCCTTGTTTCTAAAGAATGTACAACATGAATACCCACAAATTCACTGAGGTGATGCGCCGCATGTCTGTGCACCATTTGATTATGTAATAGGACTGAGAATTGATCCCAGAACTAAATCCGGTGAGATCTGACCTTTACAGACAGACTCTGAGGCAAAGATAATTCATACACTGATCTCAAGAGTGAGGGCTTGATAATAACAAGCCATCTGTAAAGAGGAAATTGAGTAATGTTACAGAAACTGAATTTCAATATTTTGTTTTAAATTTCAAGAAAATGAATTACTTTTTTCATACTACACAAATTTATATCCACAATAAATGAAAATAATTCTTTTTGATTTTAAATGGTTGTGACTTCCATTTGACACCCTATTTTATTCATGAACTACCTTCAAGGGTTGCTGTCAGCTTACATTTAGTTAATAGCATGGCACAGTTTAAATAATGAAGAACCCTTATAGTAACCAGCTTGTTCTATTCTCCAGTTTTCAAGGACTGCAATCCACTACAATTATCCATACACTGACACTTAATTCTGAGGTCACCACATTTAAGTATTGCCAGCTTAGATGATGAAGTATGTCCCACCAGCAATGAGACAGTTATATTGGGAGGTCTTGAATATTCTGGAGCAGTGATGGGAAGTAACATTTTGAAAAAAATTGAGTATTGCTCAAGGCTGGATAGTTCTTCGAGCAGAAATTGGAACCAATGAAGAAGAAAGCCTGAATTTTAAAAGTGGGCACAACTGATCAGCATTTGGATAAGACACAAAATGACATTCATGTAACTCAGCGGGACAGGCAGCATCTCTGGAAAGAAAGAATGGGTGACGTTTCGGGTCGAGACCCTTCTTCAGACTGAGCGGTCGAGACCCTTCTTCAGACTGTTACTCCAGTAGTTTGTGTCTATTTTTGGTGTAAACCAGCATCTGCAGTTCCTTCCTACACATTTGATCGGCATGCAGGTTCTAGTGTCTCCATATTATTTATGAACATTTATTGACCTGCAAAGTATGCTTATGAAACTGAGACTGTCAGAGGAGTGTTGTTTTAGAATGTCCCAAAGTGCAATGCAGTTGAAAGCTTCTGAAGTGCAATCTTTGTTCTAACATGACTTCTTATCAGTGCAAAAAGTTGACACCGTTCTCTCTACAGATCCTACCTGACCCACGGAGTACTTTCAGCATCTTTCACATTGCCTATTGAGCATGTCCAGATCTTGCATGTAACAGTCAATTCATATTTTTTCCCCCCTCAATTACACTTGGATTCTTCTCCGCACCCTCTCCAATGCCTTTATTATACCTTTTAACCAAAAATATATATAGCATCCATATATTTTTGAATATATATATATATCAAGATCTGATCAAGATCAAGATATATATATATAAAGGTCTGAAGAAGGGTCTTGACACGAAACATCGCCTATTTCCTTCGCTACATAGATGCTGCCTCACCCGCTGAGTTTCTCCAGCATTTTTCTCTACGTTCGATTTTCCAGCATCTGCAGTTCATTCTTAAACATATAGCATCTATAAGTGTGATCTAACCAACGTTCAGTGCAGATTTATGATAATTTCATTATTCAATACCACTACTCCATTTTATCCCTCCAGAAATAAACCTTGTTGCTTAATTTGTGTAATGGCATTGCTAATATGGCACAACCTTTAATGGTCGGTGGGTTGCATTCCAAAATCCCTTTTTCCCTTTATCCTACCTTGGCTCATGCCTTCCAAGTAATGTGCCCCCTGTTCCCCACCTATTCTCTGACTAAAATGCACAACCTTACATTTATTTGTGCTGAATCTTCATGTCACAATTACTTGCTTGATTCTGAAAAGTGTTCAGAGGGATCTGGGTAAGCTTGTACGTGAGTCATTGAAAGTTAAGATATAGCTGCAGCAAAAGTTAATAAGGACTAATGATATGCTGTTCTTTATAGCAAGAAGGTATGTACAGGATTAGTATTGGTATCTTCAGATAGGCCACAATTCAACAATGTGTTTACAGTTTGGCCTCCTTATTTAAGGAAGTATATACTTGCATAAGTGATTGAGCAGTCTGGCACTAGAGCTTAGAAAAAAGAGAAGTGGTCTAATTGAAACCCACAAAATTCTTATTGACAGACAGGTGGGGTGCCAAGAGCCAGAGATTACAATTTCAAAATTAAGGGTAATCCATTCAGTGCTAGAATGGGAAGAAATTTCTTCTCCCTGAGAGTAATAAATCCTTGAAATTCTTTACCCAGTATATGAAAAGTATAATAAAGGCAGAAAGTGGTTTGGAAATTTATGGAATCAAGTCATTTGGGGTTAGTACAGGAAAATAGCATTGATTAGCCACAATTTATAGATGGGACAAAGCCAACTTGAAAGAACAGATGGATCTTTTTCTGATTCTATTTCTTTTGATCTTGTGAATCAAAATCTATGCAATGATTACTAATACTAAGCAAAGTATAGTTTCAAAATATCATTGGTTTAAATGAAATTGATTTTTCAGAAGTAGAGTAAACATAGAACAGCCACGATTTAGCATTTTTAATACTGCCTATGGATATGTTTCAAGTCAATAAGTGTTTATTACTTCATCAATATGTTGCCAGACTGAGTTACCTCTTCCTATTTTGATATTAAATATATGATTGAGAGGAAAACAACATCAAGTCTCTGATATCCTGAACTAAGTTAGTATGAAATATTTTGAATTCCTTGCTAACATAGGGTACTATTTATAAAGGGACAAAGACTTTTTCTGGACCATACTAATCAGTATTTGTTGATTTTTGGTAAAATGTATAAATATAAAAGTAATAGTTTTCGAATACCAATATTATATCAGTAAGAATTGTATATATTAAGAGTCAACTACCTAGAAATTAAAAGGAACGATTTTAAATCTTCCCTGAAGAACTTTGATGAAAACCATCCTGCAGCATTCAGTCAGAACCTATCACATGTTTCCCTTTCATTGCCTCTATATTATTGCTAACTTTTTTGTTTTGTAAGGTCAATGAACTGGAATGAAGAAGGAAATTTTAACCCCTAAGAAATTATTGATATCACAATATTTTGGGTACTAAGTCACCACAAAGTCTCGAAACAGAAGATAACTAAAAAGACAATACGGGGAGAAAAAATGAGGTACGAAGGTAACCTAGCCAAGAATATAAAGCAGGATAGTAAAAGCTTCTTTAGGTATGTGAAGAGGAAAATATTAGTTAAGACCAAAGTTGGACCTTTGAAGACCGAAAAAGGTGAATTTATTATGGGGAACAAGGAAATGGCAGATGAGTTGAACAGGTACTTTGGATCTGTCTTCACTAAGGAGGACACAAACAATCTTCCTGACATAGTAGTGGCCAGAGGATCTGGGGTGACGGAGGAACTGAAGAAAATCCACATTAGGCAGGAAATGGTGTTGGAGAGACTGATGGGACTGAAGGCTGATAAATCCCAAGGGCCTGATGGTCTGCATCCCAGGGTACTTAAGGAAGTGGCTCTAGAAATCATGGATGCATTGGTGATAATTTTCCAATGTTCTATAGACTCAGGATCAGTTCCTGTGGATTGGAGGATGGCTAATGTTGTCCCACTTTTTAAGAAAGGCGGGAGAGAGAAAACAGGGAATGATAGACCAGTTAGCCTGACATCGGTGGTGGGGAAGATGCTGGAGTCAACTATAAACGATGAGACAGCTGAACATTTGGATAGCAATAACAGGATCGGCCCGAGTTAGCATGGATCTATGAAGGGGAAATCATACTTGATTAATCTTGTGGAATTTTTTTGAAGATGTAACTAGGAAAATGGACAAGGCAGATCCAGTAGATGTAGTGTAACTGGAGTTTCAGAAAGCGTTTGATAAGGTCCCACATAGGAGATTAGTGGGCAAAATTAGGGCACATGGTATTGGGGGTAGAGTGCTGACATAGATAGAGAAGTGGTTGGCAGACAGGAAACAAAGAGTAGGGATTAACGGGTCCCTTTCAGAATGGTAGGCAGTGACTAGTGGGGTACCGCAAGTCTCGGTGCTGGGATCGCAGCTATTTACAACATATATCAATGATTTGGATGAAGGGATTCAAAGTAACATTAGCAAATTTGCAGATGACACAAAGCTGGGTGGCAGTGTGAGCTGTGAGGAGGATGCTATGAGAATGCAGGGTGATGGACAGGTTGGGGGAGCAGGCAGATGCATCGCAGATGAAGTTTAATGCGGATAAATGTGAGGTTATCAACTTTGGTAGCAAAAACAGGAAGGCAGATTACCATTTAAATGTCATCAAGTTGGGAAAAGGAGAAGTACAACGGGATTAAGGGTCCTTGTACATCAGTCTATGAAAGTAAGCATGCAGGTACAGCAGGCAGTGAAGAAAGTGAATGGCATGTTGGCCTTTATAACAAGAGGAATCGAAAATAGGAACAAAGATGTTCTTCAGCAGTTGTACAGAACCCTAGTGAGACCACACTTGGAGTATTGTGTGCAGTTTTGGTCCCCTAATTTGAGGAAGGACATTCTTGCTATTGAGGGAGTGCAGCATAGGTTTACAAGGTTAATTCCTGGGAATGGGGTGACTGTCATATGCTGAGAGAATGGAGCAGCTGGGCTTGTGCACTCTTGAGTTTAGAAGGATGAGAGGGGATCTCATTGAAACATATAAGATTGTAAAGGGCTTGGACACCCTAGAGGCAGGAAACATGTTCCCGATGTTGGGGGAGTCCAGCACCATATAACCATATAACAATTACAGCACGGAAACAGGCCCTCTTGGCCCTTCCAGTCCGTGCTGACCATTTATTTTCCCTAGTCCCATCTACCTGCACTCAGACCATACCCCTCCATTCCCTTCCCGTCCATATACCTATCCACTTTACTTTTAAATGTTAAAACCAATCCTGCCTCCACCACTTCTGCTGGAAGCACATTCCACACAGCCACCACTCTCTGAGTAAAGAAGGTCCCCTTCATGCTACCCCTAAACTTCTGTCCCTTAATTCTCATGTCATGCCCTCTTGTTTGAAACTTGTTCAGCCTTTCTCTGTAACTTAGTTGCTGTAACGGAGGCAACATTCTAGTAAATCTCCTCTGTACTCTCTCTATTTTGTTGACATCCTTCCTATAATTGTACAAAATTGTACACCATACTCCAGAATTGGTCTCACCAATGCCTTGTACAATTTTAACATTACTTCCCTACTCCTATATTCAATACTCTGATTTATAAAGGCCAGCACACCAAAAGCTTTCTTTACCACCCTATCTACATGCGATTCCACCTTCAGGGAACTATGCACAGTTATTCTATTTTTATTGCAAAAACAAACTATTTTTAACAAATGAAATAATTAGTTAGCTGAAACACCTTAAAATACATGTAAATACTTGAAACAGTTCGCTAATTAAAAAAAAATCAAATACATTTTTAAATCTTCTTTTCTTCAATTTCCTAAACATTCCAATCCTCATTGAAGACAATAGGGTTATAACCATATAACCATATAACAATTACAGCACGGAAACAGGACTTCTCGGCCCTTCCAGTCCGTGCCAACCATTTATTTTCCCCTAGACCCCCCTAACCCTACCTACACTCAGACCATACGCCTCCATTCCCTTCCCGTCCATATACCTATCCACTTTACTTTTAAATGTTAAAATCGATCCTGCCTCCACCACTTCTGCTGGAAGATCATTCCACACAGCCACCACTCTCTGAGTAAAGAAGTTCCCCCTCATATTACCACTAAACTTCTGTCCCTTAATTCTCATGTCATGCCCTCTTGTTTGAATCTTCCCTACCCTCAATGGGAAAAGCTTATCCACGTCAACTCTGTCTATCCCTTTCATCATTTTAAAGACCTCAATCAAGTCCCCCTTAACCTTCTGCGCTCCAAAGAATAAAGACCTAACTTGTTCAACCTTTCTCTGTAACTTAGTTGCTGGAACCCAGGCAACATTCTAGTAAATCTCCTGTGTACTCTCTCTATTTTGTTCACTATTTTGTTCTATAATTAGGCGACCAAAATTGTACACCATACTCCAGAATTGGTCTCACCAATGCCTTGTACAATTTTAACATTACTTCCCTACTCCTATATTCAATGCTCTGATTTATAAAGGCCAGCACACCAAAAGCTTTCTTTACCACCCTATCTACATGTGATTCCACCTTCAGGGAATTCTGCACAGTTATTCCTAGACCCCTCTGTTCCACAGCATTCCTCAATTCCCTACCATTTACCATGTACGTCCTATTTTGATTTTTCCTGCCAAGATGTAGCACCTCACACTTATCAGCATTAAACTCCATCTGCCATCTTTCAGCCCACTTTTCCAAATGTCCCAAATCTCTCTTTAGACTTTGAAAATCTACTTCATTATCCACAGCATCACCTATCTTAGTAACATCCGCATACTTACTTATCCAATTTTCCACCCCATCATCTAGATCATTGATGTACATGACAAACAACAGTGGACCCAACACAGATGCCTGAGGCATCCCACTGGTCACCGGCTTCCAACCTGACAAACAGCTATCCACCGTTACTCTCTGGCATCTCCCATTCAGCCACTGTTGAATCCATCTTGCTACTCCGCCATTAATACCCAAAGATTGAACCTTCTTAACCAACCTTCCATGGGGAACTTTGTCAAAGGCCTTACTGAAATCCATATAGACAACATCCACTGCTTTACCCTCATCAATTTCCCTAGTAACCTCTTCAAAAAATTCAAGAAGGTTTGTCAAACATGACCTTCCAAGCACAAATCCATGTTGACTGTTCTTGATCAGACCCTGTTTATCCAGATGCTTATATATTATCTCTAAGTATCCTTTCCATTAATTTGCCCACCACTGACGTCAAACTAACAGGTCTATAATTTCTAGGTTTATTCTTTGAACCCTTTTTAAACAATGGAACAACATGCGCAGTACGCCAATCCTCCGGCACTATTCCAGTTTCTGATGACATTTGAAATATTTCTGTCATAGCCCCTGCTATTTCTACACTAACTTCCCTCAATGTCCTAGGGAATATCCTGTCAGGACCTGGAGACTTATCCACTTTTATATTTTTCAAAAGTGTCAGTACTTCCTCCTCTTTGAATCTCATAGTTTCCATAGCTACTCTACTTTTTTCCCTTACCTCACAGAGTTCAATATCCTTCTCCTTGGTGAATACCGAAGAAAATAAATTGTTCAATATCTCCCCCATCTCTTTTGGCTCTGCAGTTAGCTGTCCATTCTGGCTCTCTAATGGTCCAATTTTATCCCTCGTTATCCTTTTGTTATTAATATAGCTGTCAAAACCCTTTGGATTTACTTTCACCTTTCTTGCCAAAGCAACCTCATATCTTTTAGCTTTTCTTATTTCTTTCTAAAGATCCTTTTTACATTCTTTATACTCATCTGGCACCTCATTTACTCCATGCCTCCTATAATTATTGTAGATATCTCTCTTTTTTAGAACCGTGTCCAATTTCCCTTGAAAACCATGGATCTTTCCGAATTTTACCATTTCCTTTCAACCGAACAGGGACATTAACATTCTGTACCAGACATTGTAGATTCTACACCAATTCTATATTAGATAGTGTAGATGGTTTATGCATGCAACCAATAATATAGCTACCTTAGAACCATTAACCCCGCCTTAGTTAACATCAATCATAATGCTTTCCCCTCCTTGGGTACAGTTCAGTAGAAGAATGTAACCAGTGCTTGCTGACGTGTTATACCCTGTGCTATCATTAAAGGATATTATACACTTCAAGAGTATGTGAATTGTTTCTTTACATGGTGTCGAAGCTGGAAGATAACTGCGTCTCCTGTCTATCGGGTTTTATTTCTTTCTGTTGATTTTGTAGCTATTTGTGCTCAATCTCTCTGGCCATGGCGTCTTCTTGTAGAAAGCCCGCGCAGCTTGTCTTTGATGCTGACATATCTAAGCGCTGGGCCATGTTTGAATTTGATTTCACCCACTTTGTCAACATCGTGCACCGTGCCGAACCAGACTCTGTTAAAGCCTCCCTCCTCCTCAACCTTGTCGGACATGATGCCATGAGGAGAGCCAGAACTTTCACCTATGCTCCAGCGGTCCTGGATGCGAATAACGTGGTGATTACTCCTGCAGAATCAGACAGTGACCCCACTTGCCTGCTATGTAAGTTCAGGGAGATTTGTGACCTGCCCTCGAACTGCATTCTAGAGCGGGCACGGTTTTTTACAAGGAAACAGTTGCCTGATGAACCTGTTGAATGTTTTATTGCTGATTTGCATTATTTGGCCCAGCGGTGCCGTTTCGGTGACACGACAGACCAGCTTGCTAGAGACATTTTAGTAACTGGCATGTGTGACCAGAAGTTGCGTTGTGAGCTTCTAAGGGATTTGGATCTAACATTAGCCAAAGCTATGCATGCACGCAGAATGTCTGAGGTCGTTGAACTGCCAGATGACCACCGTGATTCGGGCACTAAATCTATCAACCTGCCTGGCTTTAAGAGACCACAGCCTCGGATGGGAGTAAGATAATAGATAAGATATACTGCCTTCCTGCCGTGTGCCAACCCAGGTCCTGGTAAAATGCCCCCCAAGAGGTGCCCGAACTGTAACTACATGCACCACAGACTGTCGACGTGCCCTGCCTATGGTAAGGCCTGCAACTTTTGTAAAAAGTTAAACCATTTCGCTGCTGTCTGTCGCTCCCGTGGGAAAGCTGCACAAACGTCCAGTCCTAATCTAAACAGGCTGACACAATCTGATAACTGCTACGGCTAACAGCCTTCGATTGCAGAATCCTACGATGAGGAACCAACTAGTTCTCCAGAGGAGTCGAGCGTGTTTACCCTCCTCCACGCACCTGGCCAGTGTAACGATCCTTATCAACAAGATAAGGAATAATGAGGCCTTGATTGCTGACCGTTCAACTCTGCATGCCTATGGAGGACAGATTCTAAGGCCAGTGGGGAGGGCCACTTTAACGTGTGCTGCAAAAGGCCATGCGAAACCTGTCTTTTTACGTTTTAAATTCTGACTGTGTGATTCTGTCTGGGCAACCGTGCATGCCAGGATCTTGGCCTGGTGTCCTTCGACCGCACGGTCCACAAAGTGCAACTGTCGTTTGACCCAGTAGCAGAATACTAAGACCTGTTCAACGACGACCTGGGAAAGTTACCACTGATTTACCGTATTTCCATTGACCCAAATGTGACGCCCGTGGTCCGCGCACCTCACAGGGTGTCTCACACCATGAAAGACAAGGTTGAGGCAATGCTTAACAACATGGTCGAAATGGGGGTGCTAGAAGCGGTTGGCAAGCCCACCGATTGGATCTTCACCATGGTTGCCACGCTAGAATGAAATATGTGTGTGCATCAACCCGAAGGGCGTAAACCTTGCCATCAGGCGACCCCACTACCCCATGCGGTCCGTTGAGGACGTGGCAGCTCAGGTCGGGCAGGCCACCGTATTTTTAGTCCTAGACGCTAAGAACTCGTTTTGGCCGATTCCATTGGACAAAGCGTCTTCTGACCTGACGACCTTCTCCACATCGTTTGGCAGATTCAAGTTTCTGTGAATGCCATTCGGCATCAATTCCGCTAGCGAGGTGTTCCAGCGAACGATGGAGCAGATATTCTCAGACCTGCCATGTGTCATCATCGTGGATGATATCCTATTCTATGGGAAGGACATTGCTGAGCACGACCTGAACCTCCGCCGCATCCTGGATCGGGCACGAAAGGCCAACCTGAAACTGAACCCCAAGAAGTGCCGATTTCGTTTCTCAGAAGTCACGTATGTTGGACATGTTTTCACCTGTAACGGACTAAAACCCGACCCTTTGAAGGCGGCTGCCATCTCCGAGATGGTAGCCCCCACCGACATGCCAGGTCTGCAACGCTTCCTGGGCATGGTGAATTATCTTGGGAAGTTTACACCAAATCTCAGTGAGCTGAGTGCACCCCTGCGGCAGCTGACAAAAAAGGATATCGCCTGGGCCTGGCTCCCACAGCACCAGCAACCTTTCGACTGTCTCAAGTCCAGACTGATTAACACACTGACATTGAGGTTCTTCAACGTGAGTCGCCCTATCACCGTCACCTATGACGCTTCCAAGTTCGGTCTGGGCGCGGCCTGCCTTCAGTCTGTCGATGGATTGTTATATCCTGTCTCCTATGCCTCCCGCACCATGACGGACACCGAGCAGTGGCATGCTCAGATTGAGAAGGAGCTGCTCGCAGTAGTGTTCGCCTGCTCCAAGTTCAGAGACTTCCTGGTTGGTAGCAAATTCACGGTCGAAACCGACCACCAGCCACTGGTGACAATTCTGAACAAACCAATTCATGCTGCCCCTGCAGCGTATGATGCTGCAGCTCCAGCATTTCGACTTCAATATCGTCTATAAGAAGGGCACCGAGATGCACATTGCGGAGATCCTATCCTGCGCCCCGCGGACCTCCTGTGCCCGCCACCCCTACGAAACAGAGGACTTGCTAGTACTGGGTGTTGACTTTATTCCCACCAAGCAGTTACAGCTCTTGACCGAACACACCGCTACCGATCCAGTTTTACAGCGGCTTGCCTTGGTGATTAAATCGGGGTCGCCAACGAAGCGCTCCAGTGCGCCGACTGAAACACAGCCTTTCATCCTGGTGCTACAGAATGGCGTTATCGTCAAGGGACATAAGGTTGTGGTCCCATCCTCCCTGTTTGATTTCTATTATCACGCAGCCCATAGCGGACACCCTGGGGTCAATGCAACACTCGCCCATGCTCAGTGCCAGTTCTACTGGCCTGGAATGGCCAAGTATATCCGGGACCGCGTTTCTGCCTGCTCCACGTGCAACAGTCTTGCACCACACCAGCAGCGACAGCCCCTGTTGCAACAACCTGCTCCTGCCTTGGCCTGGTCCTCGCTGGCTGCCGACATCTTTGAGTGGCGTGGTAACCACTACCTTGTCCTGGTCGACTCGTACTCAAACTGGTTTGAGGTGGATTTGCTGCCATCCCTCTCGTTGGAGATGGTAATCCGTAAACTGCGAGAACACTTCTCCACCTTTGGGTCTCCTGTCCGGTTGCAGATTGACAATTGAAGAAAGTTCACCAGCCGAGAGTTCAAGGTTTTTGCTGATAAGTGGAACTTTGTGCATTTCACCAGCTGCCCAGAGTACCCACAGAGCAACGGCCTTGCTGAACGGGCCGTCCGCAGCGCCAAGCTTCTGATGGAGCAGGCGAGACTGTCTAACTCTGATTTGTATTTGGATCTCCTGAAACTCAGGAACATTTCCAGGGATCCGGCCGTGGGGTCTCATGCTCAGCGTCTGATGTCCAGAACGACCAGACCCACTATCCCGATTGCTCAGCGCCAGCTGCAACCTCGGGTGCTGGAGCCTGCCTCCGTGCAGAGGCGCATTCAGGAGAAACATGACAGCCAGCGGCGTTCCCACGATCAGTCATGCAGACCACTCGATCCTCTGTTGCCTGGACAGGGTGTTTGGTTGCAAACTGCCAGTGGGTTCTCCCGTCTGGCTACCGTAGTTGGGGTGGCTGATTCACCTCGTTCGTACCTGGTCAACTTTGAGTGAACTATCTACCGAAGAAGCCGTCAACACCTGCTTGTGGTGAACGAAACAAAGCCGCAGCCTCTGGGCCCCTATGCCCCGCCACTCTCATACCAACGGACGGCTGCCGTCCCAGCCAGTGTTCCCTGCATGCCTCGGTCCCCATCTCGCGCGCCCTGTTCCTTTCTGCGCGGGTCACCTGTTGCCGCTCGCAGTTCTGACTCTCCTGCTTCTCCCACCCCGCTGCCCTTCTCTGGTTCCCCAGCTGTTTTGCAGCCTCCGGTTCCTTCTGATCTTTCGGGGGAAGGAGGAGAGACGCGTATGCGCTCGGGTCGGATTAGTAGGCCACCTGTTCGTTATGGCGATTTTGTTTAATTCTGTTGTCATGGCTTCCAATCTGTTTTGATTTTCTAAGGGGAAGAATGTAGATGGTTTATGCATGCAACCAATAATATAGCTACCTTAGTACCATTAACCCCGCCTTAGTTAACATCAATCATAACGCTTTCCCCTCCCTGGGTACAGTTCAGTAGAAGAATGTAACCAGTGTTTGCTGATGTGTGTTATACCCTGTGCTATCATTAAAGGATGTTATACACTTCAAGAGTATGTGAATTGCCTATTTACAGATAGGATTTGGAATCTCCCAGTATAAATGTTGGGGAATAAAGCAGAAGTTGCCGATTAAGCAATTCCTCTGGAAAGAGAAACTTAGTTTATGTTTGCTGGAGATAAAAGAGATTGCCGATGTTGGAATCTTGAGGGAAAAAAAATGTTAGAAAAATTCAGTAGGGAGGCAGCATCTATGGAGGTAATGGGCAGAATGTTTCAAGTTGGGCCCATCTTTAGTCTGAAGAAGAGTCCTGACCAAAAATGCATCAGTTCGAGTTTATGTTTTAGGTCACTTGGATGTCATTAATTGATGAAATCTTCCTCTCTATTACAAGAAGAATTCTTGACTTGCATTACTTAGAAAGTCAAGGCAGTTGACACCTGGGTAATTTAACACACGCAAACTAGACTCCATCATACAACTTCACTCGGTAAAAGATCTTAACTTCTCTGTGCTCTTATGCATTCTTATGACAGGGATACCCATATACAACAATGGTGCAGTTCCCTCACTGTAGCCATTTACAGAAGTCTTCTCACCATTGTCTATAATTATTGGGAATGATCGATTAAAAAATGACATTTGCTTAATATTCATGACAAATGAATTGAGAAAAACAAAACTCCAAGAAAATTTCCAAAATTTTGTTTTATCTTTCCTTCTGCATAAATCATGAAAATTGGAAGTTAGTTAATCTAAATAGCAAATATTATTCAAAAAGAGTCAATTCGTACCATCATTCATTTTTCACCATTATGCATTTGTTAGTATATTTGCATCTATTTCTAAGCAACTTTTTCTCCTTGGCTGGTAGATCATTTGCTTAGACTGAAAGTGTTTGAAAATGCAGGAAGACTGTTCCCGATGTTGGGGAAGTCCAGAACAAGGGGTCACAGTTTAAGGATAAGGGGGAAGTATTTTAGGACCGAGATGAGAAAAACATTTTTCACACAGAGAGTGGTGAGTCTGTGGAATTCTCTGCCACAGAAGGTAGTTGAGGCCATTGGATGATCACCCATGTTCATATTAAATGGCGGTGCAGGCTCGAAGGGCTGAATGGCCTACTCCTGCACCTATTTTCTATGTTTCTATGTTTCTACGGCAATGCAGGAGAAACATAACAGCCACTAATATCAGATGTTTCCTCCATCACTTTCTTAGAAACATAGAAACATAGAAATTAGGTGCAGGAGTAGGCCATTTGGCCTTCGAGCCTGCACTGCCATTCCATATGATCATGGCTGATCATACAACTCAGTATCCCGTACCTGCCTTCTCTCCATACCCTCTGATCCCCTTAGCCACAAGGGCCATATCTAACTCCCTCTTAAATATAGCCAATGAACTTGCCTTAACTATCCTCTGTGGCAGAGAGTTCCAGAGACCCACCACTCTCTGTGAAAAAAGTCCTTCTCATCTCGGTCCTAAAGGATTTCCCCCTTATCTTTAAGCTGTGACCCCTTGTCCTTGTTTCTTGCAGGATAGGATGGACACCCGGCTTCAAATAAAACCTGGTACAAGGTTGGAAAGGATGAACCACTCTTAGCATGTCGTGCAGGGCTGACAATGTGGCAAAACATAGCCATGTTTTTCTACATCAGCTTTAATATAATAATCCACGTTTTCTGAGGAACTCATATCTGGCCCAATCCTCATCTGGTCCAAGATTTTGGAGGATTAGACCAGACACCAGTTCCTCAGAGAGCGTGGATGTAGATATTCAAAAATAAAGGTCTTTTTAACAGCTATAAGTTTCTTTTTGTTACTGCAGGCCAAAAATACTGAAGATTGTATGTTCCATTATTTAATAATCATTGCACAATTGTGAATAAAAAGCAATTGCTTGACAATTTCCATGATTACTGATGGTCAAACAAAAGCCTATGTTCTTGAGACCATGGTGTTTGATCACTGCGGGGAGGTTACATTAAAACTTTGTTTAATTGGACTTTTTTTATTACCTCACATCAGTTTTTTATCTGCTCGTCAATTTCTAAGGCAGCTTTTAAGTGGTTGTCTTCTTGGTCCAAAACATGTTATAACCAATTCAGCCTGTGTAATACAAATAGCTTTTCCTAATTCATCAATCATGTTATATCCAAATAGCAATATGAGAAAACATGTTATGATAGAATTACTTACACACCGTTTTCACTTGCTGGTGGTAATAAAGAGGACAAGGAGAGGGCATTAGGAGAAGTTTAGTAAGGGAAAAAACACAGCTTTTCATTGCTTTACCAGGATGATTGTGGAGTTGTGAACGACATTGGAAGAGGTAAAAGGCTAAACATTAATTGATGAACTCTAGCTAGATCTTGTGATAATGACCAACAAAGCCTGATCATGTTATCTCCCGGGATTCAGGGAGGCAAAGATGCTTGTCATATTAGGAATTTTGAAGAGGTTCGGAAAGAAGGATTTCACTGTGGTCAGCAGCAAGGTTGAATGAAAGAGAGATAAGTCGTTAATTGTCTGCCAAAGTATTTTGGGAAGTGGAGGACTACAGCAATGTAGTTTCAAATTTAGAAAATGCAGTTGTCAGGAACTGGGTGGAGATATAAGACATCTGATCATAAAGATATTTTGCAGCTGTTTTCAGGTTGGCACATGTTTTAAATTGTTCTCATCTGCTCTTTTCACTCTTTGCAATTGACGTTACTGAAAATGCAGTAATAATTGCAGTAATGTAAATGCATTTTGAAAATTTACTAGAGTAAATTTAATTCAGTAATGTCAATTTGCATTTTTGCAGATCTACTGCAAAAGGGAATAAATCTTCCATTTATCCATTGTCTCAAATTTGTGGTGTTGATTTTGTGGAAGTATTGCAAGTGTAACAAAGCCATCAGTGAATGTGAAGTGGAGACTTTTGAGAATTGTAGTGATGATCCCAAAAATTGATACGACGGGAGTGGCATTATTGAATTTAATACCAAGGTTTTGGAATGAAAAGGTTTTGCATTTAATACCAAGGTTTTGGAATGAAAAGGAAATGTAAAAGTGACCTTGAGCAATAATGTCAGTTGAATTATGATGTTGTCAACTTGAAGTTTTGCAAAAAGAAAGCATGCTCAATAACCAAAGAGGAAAATATATTGAGCTTTGTTTTGTTTTACTTTATGATGCTTTTAGCATTGCTGACTTTAAATTGTAGTAGAGGAAGGAGATTGAACCTTATTGCCTTCCATCACAGTGAGGAACATGGGGAATCCACTGTGGTGGATGTATATGTTAACTTTTATGTAGTTGTGTGTCTTGTTGCTTTTTTTTAGTATGGCTGTATGGTAATTCGAATTTCACTGTACCTTAATTGGTACATGTGACAATAAACTGACCTTGAAACCTTGTTTCAATGTTTAAATGTGTCTTCGCATACTTCATAACAGCCTGGCAAAAGCATGTCTATACTAAGCTGTATTTTTTGCTGTTTAGCCTGTCATAAGTCTTCAATCTGAAAAAAACCTTCCACCATCACTTCTGCTTCCTACCATCAAGCCATTTTTGGTGTTAATAACCAAAATGTACAATTGTTGTAGTGCAAGTCACCTCAGCGATCAGAATTCGATGGGGAATTAAATATTCAGTCTGGGTTTAATTAAAAACGAAGTAAGTAAATAGCATACATGTTCCCAATAAAAATCTGATTGCAGCTTCTGTGTGCAATAACTTATCATTGACCAAAGTAAACGAAAAATGCTGGAAGGTTAGGTAGAATCTGGAATGGGAAACAATATTTTTGGTTTATTACTTTTATCATAATAAGTAAAGTTACATATGAAGCGATGTTTAAAATTGCTGAATTGGGTAGGTTGCAAAGAACAAAAGGAAAGTCTGAGATAGGCAGTGGACCGAAGAAATTAAATGGCTAAGTGGTAACAGGAACAACCAAAAGAGTAGGGTAAAAGCTGACAAGTAATAAAGATATGTATAGTAAAATATAAATAGAACAAGATAAATGAAAGCCAATTTTTGGTGTAAAAGATGATTGTTAGAAATGTGAGATACAAGAATGTCTGGATCAATGTGCACCATTACATTCATTTATTTCCTGTAAAACAGGTACCAAATAATTGGATGACTTAGACTAATGTTCCACCTTTTCAGAGCTGATAACTGGAATCTGGGAAAGTGGAAGAGAACATCCAAAGTACCATGGGTGTAAGTGGGAAGGAACTGGATCACCAGGAATCGCAGTAGTAAGAAATATATTCAGTGGAGTCGGAGTAGGCTGAAACAATGGGTCTATCTGGGTAATCTCCAAGTGGATCTTGGAGTGAAGGCAAAAGTAGCTGCGCAGGATTCGGTAACCTTAAAGCTGGAGGCTATGGAGCGAAGGACTCCCATGGAAATGGGGTCGGTAACTACATATTGCCCAATGTTCATTATTGGGGAGTTATGATCCAGAGAGGTATGAGTGCGAAAATGTTGGAGAGATCAAGTCAAGTTAGGTCATTAACTTTATTGTCACATGCACGTACAGTAAGATACAGGTACGACAGAAATCTTATTTGCAGCTGTGTCACAGCAAGTAGACTCAGATAAACACATAAATTAAAAATAAATTCTACAAGACAATGAAAGGAAAAAGGCTGTACAAAATAAGTAAAAATAAGACATTAGTGCAAAATGCAATTAGGGAATAAGTCCACGATAGAGCAAGAGGTGGTTTGGAGTGGAAACAAGGAACTGCAGATGCTAGTTTACAAAAAAAAGACATTAGATGCTGGAGTAACTCAATGGTCTATAGTTGTCAATGGTGAGATAGGATTAGGGTCGTGCAGGAAGGTTCAAGAACGTGACGTTTATAGGAAAGTTTCTGAACCTCATGGTATGGGTCTTAAGGCTTCTGTATCTCCAGCCTGATGGTAGCATTGAGAAGAAGGCAAGACGCAGATGGTGGGAATCCTTGATGATGGATGCTGACTTATTGAGGCAGAGACTCATGTAATTGCTTTTCGATGGATGGAAGGGCTGTGCCCTAAGACGTACCAGGCTTTATTCACAACTCTTTGCAATCTCTTGCATTGAAATTGCCATACCAGGCCATGATGCAGCCAATCAGGGTACTTTCTACATTGCAGCTACCAAAGTTTATTAGAGTATTTGATGACATGCTGAATCTTCTTAAATATCTCAGAAAGTAAAAGCACTAGTGCACCTTTTATGTGATTACATCTATGTACTCGGGCCAGGACAGGTCATTCAGAGTGACATTCAATGAATCTCCAGTTTGTTGAAATGTTAAGCACAAGAGGGCCCTCCCCTTTCCCTGGTGGTCTCCTTCTGGTCTTAGCCTAAAATAAGATATCAAGGTATAACGTCCTAGATTTAAAAGCTTGTTATAAAAAAACGCTAATAATAATAAAAAGGGCACAAAGTGCTGCAGTAATTGAGCATGTGAGGCAGCATCTTTGGAGAAAATGGATAGGTGATTTCCGAGTCAAAACGCATATTCAACACTTGTTTAATGTATGTTTGCTGAGGCTTATAAATAATTGTTTAAATGTGTTCTAGAGCTCACCTAGTTGTACTTAGACAGTCTAGGGACCTTCTTCTTACCCCCTCTGCACGCTCTGCTTCAGAAGGTCGTTTTGTGTTATTGGTGACCAGTTATCAAGTAGAGTGTCCCTTTAAGGATCAAAGCTTTGTTCTGATTGATGTGCAGCTCAATGAAATTCAGTGCATGTCCATCAGGAGCGAAGTTGATTTCCATATAAGGAAGCATTTAGTTGAAAGTCCTTGGGAAACCAATATCATGGTGTTTTATGAAGGGCCTGAATCGGTGTGAACATACTATTCAATGAGGTGTTAGCAGAATTAAAATTAATACTGGGAGAAAGTCATATTAGCAAAGTGTAGGGGCAATTAGAATTTTAGCTGAAAATTATTATGCTTGCAAGATTAGATTGCTCTTCCTGGGTATTAAATTTTATGCCGTTCCACATAAATTATTATTTTCCCGGAGGAATAAGAGAACCATCTGTCTATTCATTGTGTGTGCTGCTTATTATACTCAATCTGACTATTGTGCTTTATGCTTCATTTAAACTTGAATGTCATAAATGTTGCAATCTAGCATTACCAGAGTACAAACTGGTAATGCTAGATTGGATTAACTCATCCATGCTATGATAATATTTATTATTTCACATGATAATTTCATTAATGTCATTAAATATTGAATAGATGTTTCAAATCATTATCTTTGTCTAGACTTCTTTGGTCATTTAGATGCTTATCACTTAATACTGAAGGTTAGAATTACAACCTTTTCCTACCAACAATGTAGAAATAAATTTGCAGTAGCTGTAGAAGATAAGAAAACCTTTTACGGTGCACCACATTTAACAGTCTTTCATTGAAAAATGATGACAGGGGTCACAAAATTTAGCTTCAAATTTTGATATTTGTTGCGATTTAAGCAGCATTGGCATTTGGGCTGGAAGTGAGGAATATGAGGAATAATAAATGCAGTCCCATAAATGCAATAGATTTAGGTTATATATACATATATATATAATTTGGATTAGTAATCTGCTAAACCTAACCCAGTAGAAATGCTTTAGCTCAAAGCCTGATTGAACAACTGTGATCAAAAGCTAGGAGTTTGTTTTAACATTAGCATGCACAGGTCTTTCCAAATCCTCATCCCCTTGATGGTTCCAAGTTGGAGAGAAATTAAAAAATGAAAAATTGTGTCCACATCACAAATATGACAAGGTGTGTACCCTGCCCCCATATGGAAAAAAACAAACAATTTATCAAATGAAGCATACAAACCACCACAATATTTTTTCTCCATTTCTTGTTAAAAAAATCAAAGAATAATAGACACTGGAATATAGACAAAAAAAGGAACTAAAGTTAGTAATAGTTGAATCACATTATGAGAAAGATTAAAATGATCTGTTGTGATTTGGGTTCTGCACTTTTTCTGAAGGTTTTTCTGCAAATGCAGCCTCTCTTTGCCAAAGTTGGCATGGACCTGGAGAATGAGCATGTGTTTTTTACCTGTATTCTGGTGACACACAAAGGTTGAATCACGTAGAATTAAGCAAGGATATCTCCTTTCAATTTGTGTTCCCTTTGCACTTATAACTTGAGTTTTATTATTTCCACCCTCTAAAAGCAAGCATTGTTATGAGCCTAATATTGATTCCCTAGGGCAACCTAATATCTTCTTATAGGAAGATAGATTGAAAATGGTAATTCATCTAACCAACCTATCATTGGTTGGAAGGGACACACTCACACCACTTTTGTAATTAAGATGATCATTGTCAAAGAATATTTGAGAAAACTTATAGTGAGTATTATCAAAGACACGAGTCCACTTTTAGAGTCATAGAATCATGCAGCGTGGAAACAGGCCCTTCAGCCCAACTTGAACATGTCTACCGACATGTCCCATCTATACTTGCCTCACCTGCATTATTTGGCCTATATTTCCCCAAAACTTGTCCTATCCATGTACCAATTTAATTGTTTCTTAAACATTGTGATAGTTCTTGCCTCCACTACCTCCTCTGGCAGCTCGTTCCATACACCAACCATTCTTTGTGTGAAAAAGTTACCTCTCAGATTCCTATTAAATCTTTTTCCCTTCACCTTAAATCTTATCGCCGGGTGAATTTTTGGATTAGTTTAAAATGGATGTGGAGAGGATGTTTCCCCTAGTGGGAGAACCTAGGACTAGAGGTCATAGCCTCAGAATTACAAGGACGTTCTTTTAGGAAGGAGATGAGGATAAATGTCTAAAGTCAGAGGGTGGTGAATCTGTGGAATTCTTTGCCACAGAAGGCAGTGGAGGCCAAGTCAGTGGATATTTTTAAGGCAGAAATAGATAGATTCTTGATTAGTACATGTCACACAGAGGTTATGGGGAGAAGGCAGGAAAATGGGGTTAGGAAGGAGATAGATCAGCCATGATTGAATGGCAGAGTAGACTTGATGGGCCGAATGGCCTAATTCTACTCTTATCACTGATGACCTTATAAGGATAAAGCCTTAATCTTCAGCATGCTCCCTTATTTGTATCTTGACAAAAGGTAGAGAAATTGCCTATGGTGTACTTGATTCAGCTGGTTTTAAGTTCATAAGTGACTGCCACTTTTGGTTTAGACCACTGATGTGAAAATGGCTGAAGAAATTAAGCATAATCCTCATTATCTACAATATAGTTTTGAAATTATTTGAGGAGGTTTGTAGCACACATATCCAAAATTCTTAAGAAGAAAATACAAGAATAAGGTAGAAATATATTCCTTATGAGTAATGATTCTTTTAAAAATAATCTATTTAGGAATGTTATAGGTGCAGTGCCCTCCAAAATGTTTGGGACAGACCCATAATTTATTTATTTGCCTCTGTACTCCACAATTTTAGATTTGTAATAGAAAATATCACGTGGTTAAAGTGCACGTTGTCAGAATTTAATAAAGGCCATTTTTATACATTTTGGTTTCACCATGTAGAAATGACAAAAGTGTTAGTCCCCGCCATTTCAGGGCACCATGATGTATGGGACACAGCAATGTCATGTAAATAAAAGTTGTCATGTTTAGTATTTTGTTGCATATCCTTTGTGTGCAATGACTGCTTGAAGTTTGCGATTCATGGACATCACCAGTTGCTGGGTGTCTTCTCTGGTGATGCACTGCCAGGCCTGTATTGCAGCTACCTTTAGCTTCTGCTTGTTTTGGGGGCTAGTCCCCTTCAGTTTTCTCTTCAGTATCTAAAAGGCAAGCTCAATTGGGTTCAGATCGGGTGATGGACTTGGCCACTCAAGAAATTATCATTTTTTAGCTTTGAAAAACTCCTTTGGTGCTTAAGGAGTATGTTTGGGATCATTGTCTTGCTGTAGAATGAATCGCCAGCCAATGAGTTTTGAGGCATTTGTTTAAACTTGAGCAGATCAGATGTGTCTATACACTTCAGAATTCATTATGCTACTACCATCAGCAGTTGTATCATCAATGAGGATAAGTGAGCCAGTACCTTCAGCAGCTATACATGCCCAGGCCAAAACACCCCCACCACCGTGTTTCACAAATTAGGTGGTAAGCTTTGGATCTTGGGCAGTTCCTTCTGTTCTCCATACTTTGCTCTTGTCATCACTCTGATATAAGTTAATCTTCATCTCATCTGTCCACAAGACCTTTTTCCAGAACTGTTGTTGCTCTTTTAATTACTTCTTGGCAAACTGTAACCTGGCCATCCTATTTTTACGGCTAACCAGTGGTTTGCATCTTGCAGTGTAGCCTCTGTATTTCTGTTCATGAAGTCTTCTATGGACAGTGGTCATTGACAAATCCACACCTGACTCATAGAAACATAGAAAATAGTGCAGTAGTATGCCATTCGGCCCTTCGAGCCTGCACTGCCATTCAGTATGATCATGGCTGATCATCCAACTCAGTATCTGTACCTGCCTTCTCTCCATACCCCCTGATCCCTTTAGCCACAAGGGCCACATCCAATTCCCTCTTAAATATAGCCAATGAACTGGCCTCAATGACCTTCTGTGGCAGATAATTCCAGAGACTCACCACTCTCTGTGTGAAAATTGTTTTCCTCATCTCGGTCCTAAAGGAATTCCCCCTTATCCTTAGACTGTGACCCCTTATTCTGGACCTCCCCAACATCGGGAACAATCTTCCTGCATCTAGCCTATCCAACCCCTTAAGAATTTTGTAAGTTTCTATAAGATCCCCCCCTCAGTCTTCTAAATTCTAGCGAGTACAAGCCAAGTCTATCCAGTCTTTCCTCATATGAAAGTCCTGACATCCCAGGAATCAGTCTGGTGAACCTTCTCTGTACCACCTCTATGGCAAGAATGTATTTTCTCAGATTTGGAGACCAAAACTGTACGCAATACTCCAGGTGTGGTCTCACCAAAACCCTGTACAACTGCAGTAGAACCTCCCTGCTCCTATACTCAAATCCTTTCGCTATGAATGCTAACATACCATTTGCTATCTTCACTGCCTGCACCTGCATGCCTACATTCATGATTGGTGTACCATGACACCCAGGTCTTGTTGCATCTCCCCTTTTCCTAATTTGTCAGCATTAAGATAATTGTCTACCCTCCTGTTTTTGCCACCAAAGTGGATAACCTCACATTTATCCACATTATACTGCATCTGCCATGCATTTGCCCACCCACCCAGCCTATCCAAGTCACCTTGCAGCCCCCTAGCATCCTCCTCACACCTAACACTACCCCCCAGCTTAGTGTCATCCGCAAACTTGGAGATGTTGCATTCAATTCCCTCATCCAAATCATTAATATATATTGTAAATAGCTGGGGTCCCAGCACTGAGCCTTGCGGTACCCCACTAGTCATTGCCTGCCATTCTGAAAAGGACCCGTTTACTCCTACCCTTTGCTTCCTGTCTGCCAGCCAGTTCTCTATCCACATCAATACTGAACCCCCAACACCGTCTGCTTTTGTATAGTAATCTCTTATATGGGACCTTGTCGAGAGCCTTCTGATAGTCTAGATATAACATATCCACTGGTTCTCCCTTATCAACTCTGCTAGTTACATTCTTGAAAAATTCTATAAGATTTGTCAGACATGATTTACCTTTCGTAAATCCACTTCCCCACTACCGATGTTAGACTAACTGGTCTGTAATTCCCCGTTTTCTCTCGCCCTCCTTTTTTTAAAAAGTGGGGTTACATTAGCTACCCGCCAATTCTCAGGAACTACTCCAGAACCTAAGGAGTTTTGAAACTAATCCATCCACTATTTCTGTGGTTACATCCTTGAGTACTCTGGAATGCAGACTATCTGGCCCTGGGCATTTATCGGCGTTTAATCCATTCAATTTACCCAACACCATTTCTCGGCTAACCTGGATTTCACTCAGTTCTTCCACCTTATTTGACCGCTGGTTCCCTGCTATTTCCGGCAGATTATTTATGTCTTCCTTAGTGAAGACAGAACCAAAGTAGTTATTCAATTGGTCTGCCATGTCCTTGTTCCCCATGATCAATTCACCTGTTTCTGACTGCAAGGGACCTACATTTGTTTTAACTAATCTCTTTCTCTTCACATATCTATAAAAATTATTGCAGTAAGTTTTTATGTTCCCTGCCAGTTTTCTTTCATAATCTATTTTCCCTTTCCTAATTAAGCCCTTTGTCCTCCTCTGCTGAATTTCTCCCAGTCCTCTGGTAGGCTGCTTTTTCTGGCTAATTCTGTATGCTTCATCTTTTGTTTTTATACTATCCCTGATAACAGTTGTTATCCATGGATGCACTACCTGCCCTGATTTATTCTTTTGCCAAACTGGGATGAACAATTTTTGTAGTTCATCCATGCAGTCTTTAAATATCTTCCGTTGCACATCCACTGTCAACCCTTTAAGAATCACTTGCCAGTCTATCTTGGCCAATTCACTTCTCATACCTTCAAAGTAACATTTGTTTAAGTTCAGAACCTTTGTTTCTGCATTAATTATGTCATCACTCCATCCTAATTAAGAACTCAACCATATTATGGTTACTCTTGCTCAAGGGGCTCCGCACAACAAGACTGCTAACTAACCCTTCCTCATTACTCAATACCCAGTCTAGAATAGTCTGCTCTCTCGTTGGTTCCTCTACATGTTGGTTTAGAAAACTATCCCGCATACATTCCAAGAAATCCTCTTCCTCAGCACCCCTGCCCATTTCATTCACCCAATCTATATGTAGATTGAGGTCACCCATTATAACTGTTTTACCCTTGTTGCACGCATTTCTAATTTCCTGTTTGATGCCATCCCCAACTCCACTACTACTGTTAGGTAGCCTGTACACAACTCCCACTAGCGTTTTCTGCCCCTTAGAGTTTTGCCGCTCTACCCATATCGATTCCTCATCCTCCAAGCTAATGTCCTTCCTTTCTATTGCATTAATCTCCTCTCTCACCAGCAACGTTACCTCACCTCCCTTTCCTTTCTGTATATCCCTCCTGAATATTGAACATCCCTGGATGTTCAATTCCCATCCTTGGTCCCCCTGGAGCCTCGTCGCCGTGATCCCATCTATAGCATAGTCATTAATAGCTATCTGCACATTCAACTCGTCCACCTTATTACAGTTCAGTATTGAATCAGAGTCGTGAGTCTCTGGAATTCTCTGCCACAGAAGGTAGTTGAGGCCAGTTCATTGGCTATATTTAAGAGGGCGTTAGATGTGGCACTTGTGGCTAAAGGGATCAGGGGGTATGGAGAGAAGGCAGGTACGGGATACTGAGTTGGATGATCAGCCATGATCACATTGAATGGCGGTGCAGGCTCGAAGGGCCGAATGGCCTACTCCTGCACCTATTTTCTATGTTTCTATGTTTCTATGAATGCGGGGGTTCAGTATTGATGTGGATAGAGAACTGGCTAGCAGACAGGAGGCAAAGGGTAGGAGTAAACGGGTCCTTTTCAGAATGGCAGGCAGTGACTAGTGGGGTGCCGCAAGGCTCAGTGCTGGGACCCCAGCTATTTACAATATATATTAATGATTTGGACGAGGGAATTCAATGCAACATCTCCAAATTTGCAGATGATACCAAGCTGGGGGGTATAGTTAGGTGTGAGGAGGATGCTTGGAGGCTGCAGGGTGATTTGGATAGGCTGAGTGAATGGGCAGATGCATGGCAGATGCAGTATAATGTGGATAAATGTGAGGTTATCCACTGTGGTGGCAAAAACATGAGGGTAGGCTATTATCTGAATGGTGGCAGATTAGGAAAGGGGGAGATGCAACGAGACCTGGGTGTCATGGTACACCAGTCATTGAAAGTAGGCATGCAGGTGCAGCAGGCAGTGAAGAAAGCAAATGGTATGTTAGCATTCATAGCAAAAGGATTTGAGTATAGGAGCAGGGAGGTTCTACTGCAGTTGTACAGGGTTTTGGTGAGGCCACACCTGGAGTATTGCGTACAGTTTTGGTCTCCAAATCTGAGGAAAGACATCCTTGCCATAGAGGGGGTACAGAGAAGATTCACCAGACTGATTCCTGGGATGTCAGGACTTTCATATGAGGAAAGATTGGATAGACTCGGCTTGTACTCGCTGGAATTTAGAAGATTGAGGGTGGATCTTATAGAAACTTACAAAATTCTTAAGGGGTTGGACAAGCTAGATGCTGGAAGATTGATCCCGATGTTGGGGGAGTCCAGAACAAGGGGTCACAGTCTAAGGATAAGGGGGAATTCCTTTAGGACCGAAATGAGGAAAACATTCTTTACACAGAGAGTCGTGAGTCTCTGGAATTCTCTGCCACAGAAGGTAGTTGAGGCCAGTTCATTGGCTATATTTAAGAGGGTGTTAGATGTGGCACTTGTGGCTAAAGGGATCAGGGGGTATGGAGAGAAGGCAGGTACGGGATACTGAGTTGGATGATCAGCCATGATCACATTGAATGGCGGTGCAGGCTCGAAGGGCCGAATGGCCTACTCCTGCACCTATTTTCTATGTTTCTATGTTTCTATGTTACGAATGCTCCTTGCATTGAGACACAAAGCCTTCAGGCTTGTTTTTACAACACTGTTACTCCTTATACAATTATGTTGACATGTGGTCCTTTGTGATTTTTGCCCTGGAAACCCGCCACCTCTTATTCTCTGTTTATCATTTTTTTCTTCTTTCCCCCCTACATGTTGGGTCTGAGTGCTTCCCTTCTCTGCCTCCCTCCCCCAACCGTTCTAGTTTAAAGTACCCCCCGGTAGCCTTTGCAAATTTCCCTGCCAGGATACTGGTCCCCTTCGGGTTCAAGTGCAACCCATCCTTTTTATCCAGGTCACTCCTTCCCCAAAAGAGGTTCCATTGATCCAGAAACTTGAATCCCTGCCCTCTTCACCAGTCCTTCAGCCAGGCATTTATCCTACACCTTGCTCCATTCCTACTCTCACTGCAGCATGGCACAGGAAGTAATCCTGAGATTGTTATGTTTGCGGTTCTTTGCCATGATCACATTGAATGGCGGTGCAGGCTCGAAGGGCCGAATGGCCTACTCCTGCACCTATTTTCTATGTTTCTATGTTTCCTTAACTCTCTTCCTAACTCCCTAAATTCGCCTTTCCGGATCTCTTCTTTTTTTACCCATTTCATTGGTACCAATATGTACCACAACCTCAGGCTCCTCTACCTCCCTTTTCAGGATATCTTGGACACGTTCAGACACATCCTGGACCCTGGCACCAGGGAGGCAAACTACCATCCAGGTCTCCGGACTGCGTCCACAGAATCGCCAATCTGACCCCCTAACTATAAAGTCCCCTATTACTAATGCCCTCCTCGTCTTTTCCTTACCCTTCTGAGCAACAGGGCCGGTGTCTGTACTGCAGGCCAGGTCGCTGTTGCTACCCCCAGGTAGGCTGTCCCCCCCCGAACAGCACTCAAACTTATTTCCAAGGTGTACAGCCACTGGTGTACTCTCTAGCACCCGCCTCTGCCCCTTGCCTCTCCTAACCGTGACCCACGTGTCTGCCTCCTGTGGTTTTGGAGAGACTACCTCCCTGTAACCTCTCTATGACCTCCTCCCTCTCCCTGACCAGACGCAGGTCATCGAGCTGCTGCTCCAGGTTTCTAACACACTCCTTTAGGAGCTCAATCTCGACACACCTGGTGCAGATGTGGACGTCTGGAGGGCTACCCGACTCTATGACCTCCCACATCTGACATCCAGAACAGTAAACAGTCATACTTCCCTTACCCTAGATACAACACAAAATACAATATACAATACAAAAAACAAAGTACAGTACACCACAAACTGCTGGAATCTGACTGCCAATCAGCTGCGTACTCAAGTCCACCAATCAGCAGCTTCCTCAAGCTGAGTTAGTTGAATAGAACATTATGGATTTAGAATGTTACGGATTTCAGTCGCTCCTCCCTCACCAACGGTTCCTGGGCCTCTGTAAAAACAAAGCCCCGCGCTCGGGTTTTAAGCTTACCGCTCGGACGTCACTCCTCCCTCACCAACAGCTCCTGTGCCTCATGAAGAGTGTTTCTTATCTGTCAGACAGATGTTTGGGGATTTTTCTTTATTTATAGAGAGAATTCTTCTGTCATCAGCTGTGGAGGTCTTCTTTGGCCTGCCAGTCACTTTGCGATTAATACGCTCACCAGTGCTCTATTTCTTCTTTATGATGTTCCAAACAGTAGATTTTGGTAATCCTAAGGTTTGGCTGATGTCTCTAACAGTTTTATACTTGTTTCTCAGTCTTATAATGGCTTTTTTGACTTTCATTGGCACAACTTTGATGCTCATGTTGATAAACAGCAATAAACGTTTCCAAATGTGATGGAAAGACTGGAGGAAAGACTAGGTGCTCTTATGCCTGCATTAAGGAGGCAATTATTACGCTTCTGAGCGATTACAAACACCAGTGAAGCCATGTGTCCCAAACATTATGGTGCCTTGAAATTGGGGACACAGCTGTAATCTCTACATGGTGAAAGCAAAATGTATTAAAATGGCTTTTATTAAAATATGACAATGTGCACTTTAACCACATGTGATTTTTTTCTATTACAAATCTCAAGTTGTGAAGTACAGAGGCAAATAAATAAATGATGGGTCTTTGTTCCAAACATTATGGCGAGCACTGTACGTAAACTCTTAGAACCCATACAATTGACTGATGCAGTGATCTATAACAGCTGATAGTTAAGTTACCAGGGACACTGTTAAAGCACTAAATTGACCAACCAAAACTCAGGAATTCACGCAACTTAGTACCAGTTATAATGAAGCAAGTATGTTTCCTACTAAATATTTTTTGATTTCCAATACATTTTTATCATTCTGGAGAATTTTCCATAATGATTCCATAACCAGGTGCAGTAATATGCTTTTCTCAAAGCTTAGAATATTGTGTTTACAATGTTCTCATTTTAGATAGTACCATGCTATTTCTGTCAATAGTTACCATAACTGTGTGCAATTAATTTTATTATTTAGTAAATAAACTTGTAAAGAATGGAGCATTAATATTGTTGAATAGTTAAATTGTAATATTGCAGGCTCTCTATTTCAAGTGATGTTAGTTCTGTATCACAGGTTAATAGTCCTCTAATTCCATGTAAAAAAAAATCAATACATCTTCAAACCTCAAATTGATTATTATGTTCCATCAAAAAGATTAGCAGTGCAACCTTTAGCTTCATTATTGAAAATGCTTAGTTCTTAGATGAAAATCGAAGGAGAAAGTTACAACAACCTGCAGAACTCATCTTTTGTTCTTTGTGTACAAACTTTCTGATTACCGGCAGAGACCTATTCTTACTAGATATCTTCTGTTCTCCATTTATACAGATAATGTAGGTGTGACTGAAAGGGTAATATTTTCATTTTTTTGGCAAATAGCTTTAGAAATCTTCTCAAAATTTTCTTTAAATTATACTGGTCAAATTGGTATTTAGGGGATTGCATCTGAAGCCCCCCAAAGTCTAATTTTCATCTAGTGATGCTTAGGATATCATACACATTTACATGATGTTGCTGATATTTAAATTAGGTCCTAAAAATAATGGAATAATAATTTGTGGCCTTGGGTACAGCTTTCTCCCTATAATTGTGATGTTCCACAAAGTGAGCAAAAGGAAAATGAATGTGCAACCCACATTTTCTCCTTGTATTATACCTGTTCAATCATCAATCATTTGTACTGGAAACACAGCTTACTTCAATTTGTGGTGGCATTAGCTTAATGAGGAGACTCAGTGTCAGTATTTGGCACAATATTTTGCAAATGCTTTTGAGTTAGATTGGTCAGAAAAAAATGGAATGGCTTAGGTAGAGTTTTAATCTACTGCAGATCATATATTCTTCCCGATATATTTTCCAAAGCTTCAAGTGAAGTATCAGAAAACTATTTCTAATTTTCTAACCATACTTCTATATTTCTATCTGATCAAAAAAAAATGTCAACTCATTATGTATATGCTTGCACTAGGAACATTCCAATTCCCCCCCCCCAGTAGTTTTTCCTGTAACCTACTTTCCCATGTACTCCGCCTCCCCCCTTCACCCCCCCCCACCCCCCCCCCCCCCCCCCCCCACCCCCACCCCCACCCCCACACACACAGATTTTAGCATGAAATGAGACAAAATGCTGGAGTAACTCAGCAGATCAGGCAGCATCTCTGGAGAACATGGATAGGTGACAGCCTTCCCTCATCGGACCGAAAATGGGTCTCGACTCAAAAAGTCACTTGTCCATGTTCTCCAGAGATGCTGTGTGACCTGCTAGGTTACTCCAGGATTTTGTCTCATTTTATGTGTGAACCAGCATCTGCAGTTCCTTGTTTCTTCAAGGATCAAGCCCAGGTCACAGGCACTGCGAGGCAGCAGCTCTATCAACATACTATATCACAGTTTCTGTATTCTGGAAGGTTAATATCACAAAATTGTTCATCCATACGGAGACTTGCCCAACTGAGCATGGATTTAAATTTTGGAGACAAGATTATCTTGATTTTCAGGCAATTATAAGGCATGAAAAGTATAGACAGTACAATGCATAAATTTCTGATGTAAGATAAACCTCTAGTCAGTTGTACAAATATATCAAATTTGCCAAACTGTTAAACTGCTTTAAAATTCTACTTTAGAATAGAGGAAAAAACTTATTTTTAGCCCCTCGCAATCAGTGCCCAAAACATCAAGATGGAATCGTAATTGTATCTTCATTTTCATTTGGGGTAATTGGGTTGTTTAAATTTTTGGACTGAATTTTGTGATGAACTATTTTAATGTTATTAAATAACCAACAACCTCCAAAATGAAATGAGACTTCCTGTCCATTAAGTCTATTGTAGAAATTAAATTTGTGACAAATTTGAACAAAAAAACCCTACTTGTTCAGCTTTCTTGGACTATTTAGTTTTTGAAACATAAAGTTCACACAGAGATAAGATCAGCAGAAACAGAGGAAACCAATATGCAGACAAGAATCACTTTAGTGTACTCCATATTTGTTCTGTATTTATGAAGAACAAAATCAACTATGATTTTTAAAAGCTGTTTTGAAAAAGCAATATGTTAAATCCATTTAATTAAGATGTGAGGAATCAGTCTAATATCTGATTAGTCAGGTCAAAGTTCTTTTTACTGTTTGTAGATGTTCCAGATTACTGAGTCTGTCAACATGTATATTATAACCGCATAGAATGAAAGTAACCTGTCTTCAGTGTTGCTATTATAATTCAAGGAAATCAACCATAAAGAAAATGTTATAGTCCTTTACCCTCAGTTGCACAGACTTGATCTCAGCACTTTCACTCTGACAGATAAGCTGATGCAGAGATGCAGGAAGACTGCTGTAACGCAGATGGATGGAAATGTGATTTCCCCTGTCATGCTTGAGGTTTAGAAATGTTTTTTTATAGGGAAGTAGCTTGACCAAGTATATTAAATAAATTGATTTATAGAGGACATCCCAATTGTGTGTGTTAGGTAAGTTAACTGCATTCAATTTGACAGATGTACAGGTGAACAACATTGCATTTATAAGAGTCAAGAGCGTTTTATTGTCATACATACTGAAAGGGAACAATGAAATCCTTATTTGCAGCAGCACAACAGGTTTGTAAACACAGTACTCTCTCTATATATATATATATATAGATAATATAACGAACAAACAAAAAAAAGTTCAATAAATAAAAAACAATATAGTGCACAAATAAAACAACGCCCAAAGTCCCTAGAGCAGCCAAGTTTGAATTTCTGAACCAGGCAGTAATGCAACCAGTCAACCAGTCTCTATCGTAAACCTGTAGAAAGTCTGAAGAAGGGTCTCGACCCGAAATGTCACCCATTCCTTCAATCCAGAGATGCTGCTTTTCCCGCTATTACTCCAGCATTTTGTGTCTATCTTCAGTGTAAACCAGCATCTGCAGTTCCTTCCTACATCCAATAACTATATAGTAATTCTCCGAGTTCGAATCAGGGGAAACTCGGGAGAACTCTTGAATTACCTCGTACAGTGGGACAGGCCCTTCAGCCTTTCTCTTCTAAACTCATCAATTATTTCCTTGGTACTACTAATGTTGAGAGCAATGTTGTTGCTGTTCTGGCAACATTCAATCAGATAATTGATTTCCCTCCTATACTCTGACTTATTGTTATCCATAATTCATTCAACAACAATGCTGTTCGAACTTTAAGATGGAGTTGGAATTGTATCTGGCAACACAGTGATGGGTATAGAATGAGTAGAGCAGAGGGCTGAGCACACAGACTTGAGGGGCCCCTGTACCGATGGTAATCAAGGAGGAAGTGTCGTTGCTAATTTTATAGTGTTTTCTGTTGTTGAGTTAGTTTAGGATCCAGTTGCAAAGCGATGCACAAGAAAAGAAAGGACCGATATAGAAATTGCTGAATGTGAAACCAGCAATGTGCCTCGTATCATTCCGTGTATTCCACCAAAAGGATTTTACATGTTTTTTGCCATGCAATTAATGCAACTATAGGAGGTTTGTTGGAAAGGAAACAAAATTTTTAATTTTGAAAATGGCATTGAGGAAACCCTACAGGGAGTGATTATTGGAAAAGGAAAAAAATCCACAGATAGTTATATCATGATGCATAAAGAAACAACACCTGAAGAAGAGTTTCGACCCGAAACGTCATCTATTCTTTTTCTCCAGAGATGCTGTCTAAAACGGTTGGGCACAGATAGTGATGATGCTGCGAATTTTGAGAAACGCTTCAGTACGATCACTCACTCAGAACATTGGCATTGGATAAACAACAGCAATGCAATGAGGTACAGGAAAGTGATTGAAAACTTTGTGTTGCGGTGTTAGGACAACACCCAAGCCCTTAACGTCAGCAAAACAAGGGAGTTGGTTGTTAATGTAAGGAAATAAGGAAGTGAACAAAACCATGGCCCCATCAAGAGTGCTGCTGTGGAGATGGTGGACAGCTTCAATTTCCTGGGCATCCATATCACCAGCAATCAAACCTGGCACCTTCAGAATCAAATACACAGGACAAGATGTTATGAAGTCCCTCGTTCCAGTAGGTGGGGAGCATTTCACGACATTCGTTGATTGTTGAGGGGGGGGGCGGGGGGGGGGGGATACGTATACGTATATCTTGGCCTGGGTAACCTTCAGGACAGTTGGGCACAGGACACATCATCAGTAGTGTACCCTTGCATCACTGGGTGTTTCAACCTTTTAACACTATACACCCTCCACAAGGGCGGCCCGCTGCAGGATGATCAGCCCTCAGCGCGTGTCCCGTGTCAAACTGTCCCAAAGATTCACCATGACGTACTTGGGGCCCAGCATGGGTCTTTCCGCTTGAGCCAAATCCAACGGCTGCTTCTTTCATCCGCGTCTGAGAGTGATCTTATGGTCTTCCGCAGAGCCTGACCGTGGATTCTAAGCTCCTTCAGCAGTCTGATGGTAGATGACGCAACAAATCCTCTGCATCCCACTTCAACTGGATAGACTTTGATGTTCCAGCCACGCTGCGTTGCCTCGGCTGCAAGCTCTGCGTAGCGCAGCTTCTTACGCTCATAGGCCTCCTCAACAGAGTTCTCCCATGGAACTGTGAGCTCTATGATGTAAGCAGTCTTCTGTGAAGGGGACCAGAACACCAAGTCTGGCGATGGTGGACAGCTTCAATTTCCTGCCAACCATATCACCAGCAATCAAACCTAGCACCGTCAAACTGAATGCAGTGATTCAAGAGAGTGCATCAGCATATTTACAGTACTAAAGATAGACACAAAAAGCAGGAGTAACTCAGCGGATCAAGCAGCACATCTGGAAAAAAGGAATAGGTGACTTTTCGGTTCAAGACCCTTCTTCATACAGTCTTGACCCGAAGTGTCACCTATTCCTTTTCTCCACAGATTTACCAGCTTTTTGTGTCTATCATCGCATTAAACCAGCACTTGCAGTTCCTTCCTACATTATTGGATGAGATATTTGGTTTCATGCTGCAGCTGCATTTGGCTGCTGAACTAACTATACCAAGAGTCAAGAATTTCACATCATTAATTCATTATTCATTCAATATAATGTCAATACTAACACTCCGGGGGATGTGTTTTAGTTTTGGCAGACAATGAGCAGTCAGTGATCTCATTGCAACATCTGCCTACCTAATATCACCAGCAAGGGGTCTTGTCGAATTTTCATTATCATGTATTGGTGAACTGTTTGTGAACTTTGACAGTTTACCAATTGTTGAGGACCAAATGTCTGGTCACACTAATGCAGAGGGAAGAAATCCAAGAAATCTAAGGTTACATAGAAACAAAGAAAGTAGGAGTAGGCCATTCGGCCGTTCAAGCCAGCACAAAATCAGTACCCTGTTCCTGCTTATTCCCCACATCCCTTGATTCCGTTAGCCCTAAGAGCTAAATCTAACTCTCTCTTGAAAACATCCAGTGAATTGGCCTCCACTGCCTTCTGATGCAGAGAATTCCACAGATTCACAACTCTGAGTGAAAAAGGTTCTCCACATCCCAGCCCTAAATGGCCTACCCCTTATTCTTAAACTGTGACCCCTGGTTCTGTACTCCCCTTAAGAATTTTACGTGTTTCTATTAGATCCTCTCTCATCCTTCTAAATTCCAGTGAATACAAACCCAGTCGACCCATTCTTTCATCATATGTCAGTTCCGCCATCCCGGGAATTAACCTGGTGAACCTATGCTGCACTCCCTCAATAGCAAGAATGTCCTTTCTCAAATTAGGAGACCAAAACTGCACACAGTACCCCAGGTATGGTCTCATCAGGGCCCTGTACAACTGCAGTAGGACCTCCTTGTTCCTATACTCAAATCCTCTCGCTACGAAGGTCAACATGCCATTTGCTTTCCTCACTGCCTGCTTACTTTCAGCGACTGGTGTACAAACACACCCAGGTCTCATTGCACCTCGCCGTTTCCTAATCTGACACCATTCAGATAATAATCTGCCTTCTTGTTCTTACCACCAAAGTGGATAACCTCACATTTATCCACTTGATACTGCACATTCCATGCATCTGCCCACTCACCACCCTATCCAAGTCACCCTGGAGCCTCATAGTATCCCCCTCGCAGCTCGCACTGCCACCCAGCTTTGTGTCATCCTCAAACTTGGAGATGTACAAAGAGATTGCCATCACAAAAGTCCACTTCTTACAGTCATAATGAATTTGAAATGAGTACCAACTTACTTAGGTTAACCAGTGCATCATTTACAATATTAACGCCAAGGAACTTGAAGCTGCCAACCATTTTCACATTGGTATCATTGATGCTGATTGGGGCCTGTAAAGTCAAATACGGAATAATTTATTGCACATGGCCTATTCCAATTTAGTGGAAGGGATGGCAATAACTCCTATATTGCATCATTTTTGTAATATGGTTTGTAATAATTCCTAACAAGTTTTGAAAACAAAGTGAAATCCCTCTCTTTCAGTATCTCGCTGCGTCATAAATAAAGAATATTTATCTAAATGGGTTTGCTGTATGAATGCATAAATGAAGAACTGATTTCACATATTACTCATATGGCATTCGTTAGCTAGCAATTCACAATGGGGAGAAATGGAGATAGAAACATTGGGGTAAATTGCACGCATTTCAATAATTGTACAGTAAATTTACATTTACTTTTCTTATTATTCGGGGACTCTAATGAAGAGTCTGCAACCTGAAACTTTAATCATGTTTCTCCTTCCTCAGATGCTGCCCAACTTGCCCAAGTGTTCCTGCCATTTTCTGTTTCATTTTTAGAAATTTACATTTCTCTGTGTGTGCAGTATATCTCCCTTAAATTAATTGTATTGATGATGTCTCCTCTGCACTCATGCACTGCCTAGAAATGTGATGGATGAAGATGCAATTACAACTGTGAAGGGGGAATTATAGTTATAGAATGGTACAGACCCTTCAGCCCAACCCGTCCATGCCGACAAGATGCCCCATCTAAGCTAGTCACATTTGCCCATATTTGGTCCATATCTCTCCAAACCTTTCCTATCCATAATGATGGATGTGACATTCCTTGGCCCATGATTGCTGAAAGAGTAGTGGGAACAGTACTACAAAACTTGTGTGCATTTGTTGGGAGCATATACAGTGGCCTGCAAAAGTTTTCATACCCCTTGAACTTTTCCACATTTTGTCACGTTACAACCACAAACGTAAAAGTATTTTATTGGGATTTTATGTGATAGACCAACACAAAGTGGTGCATAATTGTGAAGTGGAAGGAAAATGACACATGGTTTCCAAATTTTATTACAAATAAAAAACTGAAAAGTGTGGCGTGCAAAAGTATTCAGCCCCCGAGTCAATACTTTGTAGAACCACCTTTCGCTGCAATTACAGCTGTAAGTCTTTTGGGGTATGTCTCTACCAGCTTTGCACATCTAGAGACTGAAATGTTTGCCCATTCTTCTTTGCAAAATAGCTCAAGCTCAGTCAGATTGGATGGAGAGCGTCTGTGAACAGCAATTTTCAAGTCTTGCCAGAGATTCTCAATTGGATTTAGGTCCGGACTTTGACTGGGCCATTCTAACATATGAATATGCTTTGATCTAAACCATTCCATTGTAGCTCTGGCTGTATGTTTAGGGTCGTTGTCCTGCTGGAAGGTGAACCTCCACCACAGTCTCAAGTCTTTTGCAGACTCCAACAGGTTTTCTTCCAAGATTGCCCTGTATTTGGCTCCATCCATCTTCCCATCAACTCTGACCAGCTTCCCTGTCCCTGCTGAAGAAAAGCATCCCCACAGCATGATGCTGCCACCACCATCTTTCACAGTGGGGATGGTGTGTTTAGGGTGATGTGCAGTGTTAGTTTTCCGCCACACATAGCATTTTGCATTTAGGCCAGAAAACTTTAATTTTGGTCTCACCAGACCAGAGCACCTTCCTCCACATGTTTGCTGTGTCCCCCACATGGCTTGTGGCAAACTGAAAATGGGACTTCTTATGGCTTAGTTTCAACAATGGCTTTCTTCGTCTTCCATAAAGGCCCGATTTGTGGAGTGCACGACTAATAGTTGTCCTGTGGACAGATTCTCCCACCTGAGCTGTGGACCTCTGCAGCTCCTCCAGAGTTACCATGGGCCTCTTGGCTGCTTCTCTGATCAATGCTCTCCTTGCCCGGCCTGTCAGTTTAGGTGGACGGCCATGTCTTGGTAGGTTTGCAGTTGTGCCATACTCTTTCCATTTTCAGATGATGGATTGAACAGTGCTCCGTGAGATGTTCAAAGCTTGGGATATTTTTTTATAACCTAACCCTGCTTTAAACTTCTCCACAACTTTATCCCTGACCTGTCTGGTGTGTTCCTTGGGCTTCATGATGCTGTTTGTTCACTAATGTTCTCTAACAAACCTCTGAGGCCTTCACAGAACAGCTGTATTTATACTGTGATTAGATTACACACAAGTGGACTCTATTTACTAATTAGGTGACTTCTGAAGGCAATTGGTTGCACTGGATTTTATTTAGGGGTATCAGAGTAAAGGGGGCTGAATACTTTTGCACGCCACACTTTTCAGTTTTTTATTTGTAAAAAAATTTGAAAACCATGTATCATTTTCCTTCCACTTCACAATTATGCACCACTTTGTGTTGGTCTATCACATAAAATCCCAATAAAATACATTTACGTTTGTGGTTGTAATGTGACAAGATGTGGAAAAGTTCAAGGGGTATGAAAGCTTTTGCAAGCCACTGTAGAAGTTCAATGAAAATAATGGAAGGACTGCACTTCTTCTCACACTACACACCCGCCCAGCCCGTCAAGTATATCCTGGCCCACCTGTGATAAGATCTGTAGATCCTAAGTTGGATTCTTCACACCATAAAATCCAGAGAACTGGAGTTGAAGCAAGCCCGTGGACAGAGTTGGTCCTGTAACATGCCGTGCAGTTTATAGCTTCCCCAAGGCAAACCAGCCTGAAATGAGTCCACATACAGGCATAAAGTTTAAAATATAAATCTTTTTCTCATTAGAGTAATAGAGTCAGACATCATGGAAACAACCCCTCAGACCAGTTAATCCGCATTAACCATTGGGTTCAGCGACATTTCAGTGGTAATTTACAGTAACACATTAACCTCACATCCCATATCGTTTTTGAATGTGGGAGGGAAAGCAGAGCACCTGGAGGAAACTAAGCTGTGAAGAAGCAACTCTACAGCTGTGCCCTGCACTCTCCTATTAGAGCAAACAGTATACTTCTGACTGGAAATGTGTGCACATTTCCTGCCTATCACACACAGGGGCTTAGTAAACCACATCATGTTCAGTAGACAGTTGCTGTAAATAAATATAGGGCCATGTTATTTCTCACAAGCAATCCCTGTATTTATGGACTGAGCGAATTCAACTAGACATATTATAACAGAAATATAGAGCTGCCAGAGAAGATACAAAGAAAGATGTACAAACGTGGTTCAGAAATGTGATGGCATATTTAACTGTCAGGAAAGGAAGAAGATATTGGATTCTTATCCTCTTGAGAACAGAGGAGTGACCTTTTTTGTAACCTTATTGTCATTATATGATTTCCATTTGTAAATGTTGGCATGGATAGGTTGAGCCTAATGGTCTGCTTTGGGCTGTATATTCTATGTGAAAATTCTTGAGTTCAATATTCATAACCAGTATCGTCACTGACATCTATGTTCCAGGCTACCTACTTGTCACCCAGCTGTGTCACTTACATAAACATGCCAAGAATATGAAACAGGACAGCTTCTCTGCTATAATATAGTTATCTCTTTTGATATATCAAAAAACGGACTCTGTTCTCTTCAAACTGCACTACTGCGAGGATGAAGCCAAAACTAAACTGGAGGAACACTACCTCATATTCCATCTGGGGAGTCTACAACCCAACAGCATGAAAATTGAATTGTCCAATTTCTGGTAACCTGCCCAACTTCACTTTTTCTGATCTATCAAGGTGCTGTCACAAACTCTTTTCACCCCCCCCCCCCCCCCCTCCCAGCCAGCGATCAGTTTATTTCCCCTTCACCACCCACTCTGTCCATCATACACCTCCAACTGTGGCCCTATCCCCTTGATCCCTGTCCCATCTGCCCACCACACCTTCATTATTTTGTTCCATGCTTCACCTTCTCACCCCTTTAGATTCCATTATCTGCAGCCCTTTGTTGACCACACATCAGCTACCTGTGTCTGCTACTTTCTCGACCTTTCCCACCCCAACCTGACTCCATCTCTCAATCAACCCCTCCTCACCTGGATCCATCTATTGCTTGCCAGTTCTTGCTCCACCCCTCTCCCTCAGCCCTTCATACCAACACCGTTCTAATATTTCACACCAGACTAAAATAAAACTACAGCTTTTTGTCATAGCAATGTAACCAGAACAAATTTGGCAAACTTCAGCAAACTGGTCAAAGAACTAATTGGCTAGCCATTCTTTGTTATTTTTACCTCTTCATATTTCTAGTCTGAAGAAGGGTCTCTTCCTTAAATGTAACCTATTCTTTTTCCCTGGAGATGCTGCCTGACCCATTAAGTTACTCCAGCATTTTTCATCTATCTTTGGTGTAAACCAGCATCTGCAGGTCCTTCCTACACCCTGGCCTATCTTTCTACTGAATTAAGTTTTTACTGTTCTTGCAATAACTCTGCACTAGTTCAATTTTCAATTAAATATATAAAATATACATTGTAACAATGTTCTTACTCACCAATTACTGTCAGCGATGTTTTAATGTTAAATTGATAATTATCTTGGGTCATATAATGCAAAAATGCATGTTTGGTGCACTTAGAAATGTTACTATTTCTAGAGCCATATAGTGACTTGCTTGAATGATTCAATGCAGCTACTCATCACATTAGAAAGCTTTATGATGCTGCTCTTGCTGTAACCACTAGATTTCTACTTGCTTCACTTGCTGCGGAGTCTGCTCTAACATATTGCAAGTCTTTTTACTTTAGGGCACCTGCAAGTCAGTGACATGTATATATTAATGCAGTTTTCTTGTCATAGAAGCCACAGTTCTCCCTTTTTTTGTCAATTTATTTAATCAGATTTTTTTTGCATCGCATGATAATATTTTAAATTGTTAATGATGGTGAACAGAAAAACGGATGTTTTGCTGTTTCTAAGATGTAACCATGATTCTACTTCGGAGTCACGTGAGTGATTCCGTGAAGAAGCCCCGCCAGAGCGCCTGCGCGTCATTACGTCAGATGCGTTTGGCGCACCGACAGGCTGGAGAGCGCAGGTCCACCAGCCGTAAGTAAAACAACGCAGGTAAGTGTTTTAAACTTGCGACGGTTTACTAAGTCCCGTAAGGCTGGTTACAGGAGACAGCAGGGACACTTCCAAAGGGAAAAAAAATTAAACAGTGAAAATAAGGCGAGTGTGTCGCCAATAAAGTAAAACTTAACCGCGGGGCTGCGGTCAGCGGGTGTACGCCGGCTTTGAGACGCCGACTTCGGAGCCGCCGGCAGTTCAGCCAGCGACAGCAACTCCGGTGCTTTAGAGCACTGTGTCCACTCCTGTCGGGAGGCAGGCCAAGAGTAAATTGGCCAGGCCTGTCAACTCTGATGAGTGAGGCCAGAAAGATTTTTCCCCTTCCAAAAATAAAGGTTGGGGACGTTTGGACAACGTGGAACACCTCATAGATAAAATGATCAACCAGGAGTTGTTCCTGCTGGGGTTGTATATCCCAGGGTCCCCAGCAGCTTTTAGCAACCTTTTAGCAGAGGTCCGTATAGCAAAAGAGCTGTACACGTATGAAGGATAATATGCCTACGAGTCTGCATGGGGACCATAACAGCAGCACCTTTTTAAGGGCTGCATGACACCTCCCGTGAGCATGAGCCGGGAGAGCCAGAGCAGTATGAATCTGACCCTGAAGTTTGGTGTCACTGCTTATGTGTATACACCAAAGCACATGAGTTATGCTCCAGATGTGCTGGATGTGGCCAGCAAATTTGCCATCCCGGCGGGAGCTGGTGTAATCATGGATGACAATCTGGCCAGCAATTTAATTATATGGCCTCTCACCAGCTCCAGGACTCCATAATGGAGGAAACTGCGCAAGAGATATCAGACACCTGTTAACTGTGCATCGCTCTAAAGAGGCACATCATGAGGGCGCATACGTTGAGGCTGCAGAAAGTCCTAAAAAACTGGTTGGAGCAGGAATAATGGCGTTTGGGCAAGTGGTACAACGGCACCACTATCAAAACACAGCAGGATATGGACCCTGCTGTGTAATACCCATTTTGAACATTAATTATTCACGAAATAGCCATCAAGCCTACGCTCATCCCACAGTTCACAGACTTGCGCAGATCCTCTATTATCCAGGAAAAGACCTGAACGATGAGTCAAAAACAATCGGCCTCATCAAAACTCATCCTGAGACCAGGATGCTGCCTCAAAAACCATACCCTTTCAGAACAGGAAGGTTCAGACCAAGCCGGGTGACCCCAGCTACACATATCACTCTTCGGGGTTTTGGCTAAAATCAAGTGTAGCATCTGTGCTTATCAGTTTAATATCTGATACGTCCCTTACTTAGGGACCAAAACATTGGGATGCTCTAATGCACACCCTAAACAGGGTCAGGAGACCGAGGAAGCCAGCAACCATGGCGGTACAAGTACTGGACTAGTCCAGGATATATCCTCTAGAGGTCAGTCACCGGTCAGGGGTAGGTTGCTATTGTTCTATGATACATGGTGCTGCATAACATCAGATCTATTCATACTGGACTGTATCTGGGGGTCTTGAATGGGGTTTATCTCGGAAGGACATCCACCCGTACAAAATACACCTAGTCGGGTATTGGGTTTTCAATACCAGAAACTCTACAGGTGAATGGGTGAATGATGAAACTGGAATATTATTCCAAAAAAGGGTTAATGGAAAGGACGGCATATCAGCCTCAACAAACCAGACTTGACTCTTAGGTCCAGTATAAACATTTTTAAAACGGAAACTTTCAGTACTGCTAAGCAACTGGTATCAAAAGGGTGTTTTATGGCAACCATAGATCTGAAAGATGCATATTATTCAGTACCAATACCGTAGATACTTGAAATTTAGTTGGATGAGGCAGCTGTGGCAATTTAAAGTTTTGCTCAATGGGTTAACCTCAGCCCTAGGTTATTTACAAAATTGTTGAAACCAGTATCAGGGCTGGTACCAGTATCAGTGCTCAGAGTCGCATTGTAATGGCATATTTGGATGATGTTTCTGATCATAGGTAAAACTCAGGAAACAGCTGAAGAATTGGGTTCAGATACCAAACACCTGTTTGAGAGATTAGGTTCCTCACCCATCTAATTAAATCCAAATGAGTACCATCTAGAATGATTGGCTATTTGAGGTTCATCATTGATTTAACCAACATGTCAGTTACTTTGCCTACGGCCAAAACTGTAAATTATGAAGGCCTGTAGGAATCTGGTTGTTGAACAACAACCCTCCATCCGATGAGTAACCAGTGTTATTGGTCAATTACTGGCAGGGTTTCCCTGCAGGACCTCTGCACTATCAGAATGTGCAACGAGCTAAACAACAACCACTAAAAGAACATGCAGGTCATTTCAATAGACCAATGCAGTTGTCAGCCGAAGCTACCGCCAAGTTGCCGTGGTGAATAACTACTGTCTCACGATGTACTAGAGACATTCTGACTCAACAACCTTCAGTTTACAAATTGATGTGAGTGCTTCGGGGTGGGGAGCCACTGATACCGAGTCTAGCTGTGGCGGCAGATGGAATGTGGAAGAGGCATTAATCCTGCAGAGGCATGGGATAAACTACGTATAATTGCTGGGTGCATTCTATGGCCTAAAAGCATTCTTCTCAACAATGCATGATTTGCATGTGCAGCTTCAGAATGACAATACCACAGCTGTTGCATATCAATCACATGGCGGAATTAGGTCATTATTGTGTGACATTCATGACTATCCCCAAATGCAGCAATTTGTTGGTTCACCCTGGGACAGGAGTCACCTTTTTTACATGATCGTATTAATCTGTTGATTGTATCTTCTGACCAGACTGTTCCAGGGACTTGGACTATCAAGTAGGACCGTGGATGTGATTACGGTGGCCTGGAGAGATAGTACTAAAAACAATATGTATTTCATATTAGGAAATGGGAGATGTTCTGTTTACAGTCAAATATATCTTATCATACTGCAGGCATACCGGATGTATTGGAGTTCCTTGCTACATTGCATTTTGATGAGCAGTTAAGCAATAGTGCCATTAATAGTGCTCGAAGTGCTTTGTCCTCCTATTTAGGGCAAGGGTCCGGACAACACTCTGTCGGATCTCATCCATTGGTGGCCCGATTCATGAGAGGTATTTTAACAAAAACCCTCCCAGACCTAGATATACGGAAATCTGGGATGTGAGCATAGTTCTCACACTGCTTCGGCAATGGGCTCCAATTACATCTCTGCCTTTCCAGAAGTTAACGCTCAAAGCGGTCATGTTCATAACCATATAATAACTATATAACAATTACAGCACAGAAACAGGCCTTCTCGGCCCTTCCAGTCCGTGCCGACCATTTATTTTACCCTAGTCCCATCTACCTGCACTCAGACTATACCCCTCCATTCCCTTCCCTTCCATATACCTATCCACTTTACTTTTAAATGTGAAAATCGATCCTGCCTCCACCACTTCTGCAGGAAGATCATTCCACACAGCCACCACTCTCTGATTAAAGAAGTTCCCCCTCATGTTACCCCTAAACTTCTGTCCCTTAATTCTCATGTCATGCCCTCTTGTTTGAATCTTCCCTACCCTCAATGGGAAAAGCTTATCAACGTCAACTCTGTCTATCCCTTTCATCATTTTAAAGACCTCAATGAAGTCCCCCCTTAACCTTCTGCGCTCCAAAGAATAAAGACCTAACTTGTTCAACCTTTCTCTGTAACTTAGTTGCTGGAACCCAGGCAACATTCTAGTAAATCTCCTCTGTACTCTCTCTATTTTTTTTTTCATGGTGCTAGTGTCAGCACAATGGGTTCAGATATTGCAAAGGTTACGACTGGACAGCATGCATTCTTCTGTAAATAATATTACGTTTTATGTATATGATCTAATCAAACAAAGCAGGACAGGGATGGCTGGAAAGAGCTTTGAAATCTTCACAGAATCACTCACATGACTCTAAAGTAAAATAGTAAGATTAAATGAGAACTTACCAGTTTGAAGTTTGATCTTTATTTTATGAGGAGTTACGATGAGGGATTACGTGCCCTCCACTCTCGGCCCTCATAATAGCACAGATCATCTGTTAGTTCTAGTCTTCTGAGTCTTACTATATCACTTTGACTGTAGTTACTGTGATTTCACGCCGCTGCTTTGAAGATTGACGCGCAAGCGCTCTGGCGGGGCTTCTTCACGTAATCCCTCATTGTAACTCCTTATAAAATAAAGATCAAACTTCAAACTGGTAAGTTCTCGTTTAATCTTACTATTATAATTTGATGTGAATTCTAAGTAGATAATTAAATTAAAAATAATAATATACCCAATAAATTATGTCTACTCAACACCATAGTTAAAACAATACACTGTTTGAGGATATTGGGTGTAATGGTTTTGTGATATTATTTAAATAGAATTTACAGTTCAAATTGTGATAGATTAAATAATGTGATTGGTGTATGGTACCGGATTAACATTAATCAACTTTATCATTTATCATTATCATAAATATAATACGAGTCAAAATATCACATTTGACAAAATAAACCACTTTCATATTACTCTTATTACTTGTTCCTGTGTGGTCACAAGCCTTCGATTCATGGTTCCTGGAACTGTTTAAACATACGGCTGCAAACAGCTGCCTTTCGCTATTTGTGTCACCGATGCTTCATTTTCATAATACCTCATTATTAACCACTGAAGCTTCCTCAGTAGATTGTGTTTTAACAAATAACCCATGAAGGCACTTCATTTCAGTTTAGTTTATTGTCACGTGTACCAGGGTGCAGTGAAAAGCTTTTGTTGCGTGTAAACTAGTCAGCAGAAAGACAAAACATTATTACAATTGAACCATTTACAGTGTATAGATACAAGATAAGGGAATGACATTTAGTGCAAGGTAAAGCCAGCAAAGTCCGATCAAGGATAGTCCAAGGGTTAGTTTCTAGTTCTGTCTGGTTTTTGATTCGAGAACATGTAGAAACAAGGATTATTTCATAATTCACAATGCTTTTCATTAACAAAAATAAAATGCTTAAAATGAGAATTACTTATAAGGATTTCTAACAATGTCCCATGAGCTTCGTGCCTAGTGGAATATAATGGGCACAAAAATAATAAAAACCTTCAAGGTCTTTAACATAGTGATATTTCCAAGGTGTTCCTGAACAGAGTTATCAAACACAGTATACTTTCTGTCATGCAGAGAAAAGGAGAATATGGCAGTTACTCAAAAAAAAACTTTCTTGGGCGTTGCCCTGTGACAGCATGGGTATCCTCCAGGTGCTTTGGTTTCCTCACACTTCCCAAAGCCATGCAGGTTTGTAGGTAAATTGGCCTCTGTAAATTGCCTTTGTGGTGGCAGTTTTTACAACTTCTCAAAGTTCAACCTTCGGTAGCCAATAATTTATCGGGGATGATTAGAAAAGTAGTCTCACACACTCCACATAGAAACATAGAAAATAGGTGCAGGTGGAGGCCATTCGGCCCCTCCAGCCAGTACCGGCATTCATTGTGACCATGGCTGATCATCCCCAATCAATAAGCCGTGCCTGCCTTCTACCCATACCCCTTGATTCCACTAGCCCCTAGAGCTCTATCTAACTCTCTCTTAAATCCATCCAGTGATTTGGCCTCCACTGCCTTCTGGCAGGGAATTCCACAAATTCACAACTCTCTGGGTGAAAAGGTTTTTTCTCACCTCAGTCTTAATTCCCCTTTATTCAAAGACTGTGGCCCCTGGTTCTGGACTCGCCCAACATTGGGAAATGTTTTCCTGCATCTAGCTTGTCCAGTCCTTTTATAATTGTATCTGTTTCTATAAGATCCCCCCTCATCCTTCTAAACTCCAGTGAATACAAGCCTGGTTTTTTCAATCTTTCCTCATATGACAGTCCCGCCATCCCAGGGATCAATCTCGTAAACCTGCGCTACACTGCCTCAATCACAAGGATGTACCTCCACGACACATTTGAAACAGCAAAGATGAATCTACCATAAGTAGTCTCTTGATTAATAGTTTCTTTATTGTAATAATACAAAACAATGAAATAACTCATAACTTTCCGTTCTTAATTGTCGTTCCATTCATGTCTTATAAATCATAAAATTTCTTCTTGTAAAAGTACATCGTCTGACAACATATATATGTCCCAGCCTTTAATGTCTAGGGAGTGGATGATAAAGTTGGATAACATAGAATTAGTGTGAATGGGGTAATTGAAGGTTGGCGTGGACTAGGTGGCTGAAGGGCCTGTTTCTATGCCATTTTATTAAAACTAAACACTAAAAAATGAAAAAATGCATTAAACCTAAAATAAATTTGCCAAACTACACGTATTGGCATATATGTATATACCTTTTGAATAGTAATATTTTACACTGCACGTCTGTATATTAGGGCTAAACAGTATCAATTTTAAATACAACAAAAGTAAATCAAATGAATGACTGTGCACACCATTACATGAATTACCAAATCTTTAATGTTGCTGATCAACCAATAACTTAACTGCACTTATATATAAACACTAGACCAAGTGCTGACCCGTCTGCTCCTCCAATGCAAGATTCCACCACTCACCCATTCCCCTAACACAAGCCGTTCTCCCAACGCAATATTGAACCACTAACGCATAGCCTCCAACTGCGCAGGCGCAGCTCATTTCTCCTCATTCCCCAGCATCCCCTCCTCTTCACCCTCCCTCTTCAATGCCTAGAGAGGGACGGGTGTAGAGACAGAGGGGGTGTAGAGAGGAAGTGGGAAGGGGTAGAGAGGGAGGGGGTAGAGAGCGAGTGGGAGGGGGTAGAGAGGGAGTGGGAGTGAGGGTAGATAGGGAGGTGGCATCTCTCTCCTCCAGCCCTCCCCAACTCCCTCCTCCACACTCCCACCCCCTCCCCCCATCTCCCTCTACCACCCCACACCCTATTTCCCTCCTCATTATTTCCCTCATCCTCCTCCCCTCACTCCCATTCCCTACCTAGGTTGTAGAGCAGTGCCAGGGCCTGGAACTCGGCCTGGTTCTCGTACTCGGCCCGGCCCTGGCTGTAGACTCCAGCCTTCAACTCGGCCGCCGCCTGGGCTGCAGTCCAGGCCCCGATTTCATCTCCGGGCTCGTCCCTGACTCCAGACCCAGGCTCATCCTTGGTTCCAGTGGCGGCTTCTTTCTCGGCCCCGGTCACAGCCCCATCCCAAGCCCCTTAGCTCTCACTCCAGCTCGAGCACCGGGCTCGGCTCCAGCCAGGGCCCGCAGCACCACCCTCACCACCAGGCGTCCGGCGTCAGCAGCCGCCGCACGAGCGCTGGAGTGCCGCTCCCTCCCAGAATGTCCCATCCTACCTTGCGAGTGCATTGTGACATCACTCGGATTTTTTTGTCTGAAACGGGTGAGTTTTCGGGCTGTTTTTAAAACTTTAAATGATTAAAAACTTCAGAAATATAGGTGGGAATGTGAAGGGAGGTGTTTATCACTCGACGGGAAAACTGCAAGTAGAATGTGTGAAAATGGGAAGGCTGTGGCCTTGCGTTTGGAAGAAAATGGGAATTAACCAGATATTGACACACACACATACAGTCACAAACAAGACAAAGAGTTTTAGTATTATAGAGAAATATAGACTAACATGACTTTCACGCTTAATTTGTAAAATTCACATTTTATAAAACTGCTTGCTATTCTTGAAAGGTTTTGCCGGTTACTCGAGAATTCTAGATGGACGAATACTGGACGAACAAGTTTACTGCTAATAGTATTCCCAAGCAATTAGCCCAGATGATCAAAAGCTTTGTCAGAGATTTAAAGGAAGAAAGAGATAAAATGGCACATACATTTTGAAAGAGCTTAGGTATTTGGCAATGCTAACTGAAGGCAACATCACCAATGATGGCATGATTAAGGTGGAATGGAGATATCTCAGTAGATAGTAGGCCTGGAGGACGAAGGGAGGGATGGTTCCATGGAGGGATTTGAAAACAATGATGTGAATTTTGAAATTGATGCATTGCTGCTCTGAGAGCAAAAGCCCATCAGAAAATGCAAAGGTAAGAACTGAATACTGATGAAAGAAACCTGGACGACCTCTGATTTACAGAGTTATTATTAGAGTTACGACTTTTCATTTATTCTTGAGATGCAGGTAAGATTGATTATATCTTCTTAGTTGCTCAGCCACCTAATGCATGTTTAATCTGATAACCATCTTCATAATTTGACCACACACACATTTGGAATGTGTTTAAGCCACTCCATAGTGCATATTACATTTCCACGGTAGAATATGTGGCATAGTAGCGCAGCCTTACAGCACCAGAGACCCGGGTTCGATCCTGACTACTGGTGCTGTTCTGAGTTTGTACATTCTCCCTGTGACCAAGTGAGTTTTCTCCATGTGCTCCGGTTTCCTCTCACTTTCCAAAGACGTGCAGGTTTGTACGTTAATTGGCATCTGTAGGAACAGAAGAGCATTGGCTTCACTGTTCCTAGTCTCGGATAGAACCAGTGTGCGGGGTTTGCTGGTCGGCCCAGACTCGGTGGGCCGAAGGGCCTGTTTCTATGTTGTATCTCTAAAACTAAAAACTAGATATGTTTTGCTTCCATGCTCCCTCACTGAGTTTTCAAATGCAGTATTTTGATTCATATTTTAAGGGGCTTTATCAAGTTCATCATTCATTTTTAAATTTACATATTTTAATTTAATGTTTGCAGGGCTATAGGAAAGAGCTAGGGAATTAAAATAATTGTACTGCTTTCCAGGGCATGTGAATACTCAATGCTGCCTGAGGGCGTGTGCCTGACATTAGTGAGATATGCAAAGGAAAATTATTTGTTGTAGAAATGATGCAACAATTTTTCTAGAATCATTTTGGACCATTAAAACTCATTTTGTTATTTTAAGCTTATTACATATCAACAATATCCAGCATCTGCTGATGGACGGCTGTACAAGTAATCAGACCCTTAATAAATAATTCACCAGCATACCAGTGTACCCGTTGTTGTATGACTTCAATCACCAGAAATACTGTACTAGAATATATTTAATACAGTGTATTTTAAATGGAACCAAAGCAATCTTAATTTTATGTTGTTTCACTAAGGGTCTACCTGTTCCTTTCGTACACTTATTTTGTATCTATTCTAATTAAGGGCCAGTATGGTGGGAGGCAATTTAATGCTAATGAGGTTATAGCAAAGACTATCTCCTGGAAGGGAGCTGCTGCTGACCATATCCCTGGAGCTTACTCCTAGACAGTTTGATATCACACCCTCAGAGTTAGAGATCCAGGGATCTTCAAGTAAATTTATTAAAATACTTTAGACTTTCGACTTGAAACAGGTCATTCAGCCCATCAAGTCCACAGCGACCAGTGATCACCCCGCACACTAACATTATCCTGCATGCGAGGGACAGTTAACAATTTTACAGAAAACAATTAACCTGCACGTCTTTGCAGTGTGGGAGGAAACAGGAGCACTGGGAGAAAGCCATGTAGAGACAGGGTGAACGTACAAACTCCGTACAAACAGCACACATAGGCAGGATCGAACCTGGTTCTCTGGTGCTGTAAGGCAGCAAATCTACCGCTGTTCCACCAAGCCGTCCATTACCTGAAAGGGAAAGGAATAAACAAAATGGAAAAAGAACGGATTGTAGGATTAATTATTTATACCAGCTCCAGAGCAGGTGCAGAGCTGATAGGGGTGGGGGAGGAGGAGGAGGTGTATGGGGTCTGGGCAATGCTGTATGGTTCTATAATCTATCTATATACTTTTAAAGCTCTGTGTGTGTGTTTGTGGGTGGGTGTCACATTCCATTTCTTTTCAGATAAGATTTTTGGCCTTTGATTTCTAGGTCTGCCAAAACCACACGCAAAAACTCTGACATTTTTTCCATTTCGCTAGCGATCTCGCTTTTATATTCGCAAATCCACTCCTCATTACATTTAGACATTTTTATGTACACATTTTTAAAATAAAATTCTTCCCCCCACCCACACTCACTCAATTTAAAATCTAAACGGGACTCACGAGCTGCTGACATCACAATCCCACATGCCGACCAATCCAAGCCGCTTCTCTCTCTCTCTCTCTCTCTCTGCATTTGGCAGCCCGGCTCTCCCCCTTCTCCCTCCCTCCAACTACGCATGTGCCGCCCGCAGCTGGAATCGCCTGCGCCCCTTCCATCCCCTGCGCGCTCCAGAGAGTCAGAAGCCCGCCCGCTCCAACCCGCAGCTGGAATATCCCGCCCGCCCATTCCAACCCCCCCCAAACTCCCCCCCCCCCCCGTTCTCAAAATGCTCTGCCGATCGGGAGAGAGATAAGGTGTAAGTTCCGCTGAACTCACTCCCTCCCACCTCTCCCCCTCCCTCCCCCCCACCTCTCCCCTTCCCTTCCCCCCACCTCGCCCCCTCCATTCCCCCCACCTCTCCCCCTCCATTCCCCCCACATATTGATGCCACATGCACCCCCGCGCGTTGGGGGAACACTTGGTCTAGTATCTAATATAAGCAAACTTACATTTTGTTTAAAAACATATTTCATTTAATAATCATAAATTTTGTCCATGAATATCATAGTTGCAGTCAACTATCTTATGGCTCAGGATTTAATGTTATATCCAGCCAGCATGTGGATATATGACATTTGTCATCATGTTATTTTCACTTGAATATGACAAAGGTTGTAAACAACTGACTGAAGCCATACGCCACTGCAGAGAGTAAAAGCGACCTGTAATTTCAAAACTTAACATCCATTAACCATTTCATAACTCTGTACCAATTTAAATTAGATTCAATTTAAATTGGTACAGAGTTATGAAATGGTTAATGGATGTTAATGGATGTTTCCTTTGATGCTGCATATTTACTCAGTTACAAATGGAAATTAATTAATTGCCTGCCTAACTATAAAACACCATACAATTCATATTACAGTATTCTGAAACGTATTGGAATGAACTAAATAAAGTTTATTATGGAAATTATGATGTAACCAAGCTAAATAGTTTGGTCAGCAAAATAGACTAACCTTGTAAAGGAAAAACAGAAATGCAGAAACAAGGAACAGCAGGTGGCAGTTACAAAAAAAGACACAACTAAAGTAAGGCAACACACAATTGGAGGAAAAGCACATATTCCACTTGGGTAGCTTACAAATCAACAGGCCGGTGGGGGAGCGTCCGGCAGCCGGGGTGGGGGACGGCATCAAGCGGGGCTGTCGGGGGCCGTTGGGGGGGAGGGGGTGGCGTGTGACCTGCAGCTGGTCACACACCGGAGGGCGCCGGTGGGGGTCAGTGTTCTGCAGCCGGGTGAGGGGGACGGCTTCAGGCAGGGGCCAGAATGGGGACTTTCTGGAAGGCTAATACATGTGTTGTGGGCCAAAGGGACTGGTTTCCGGACCCACCAGCACCTGGCTTCCTCAATCCCCCCACACTCACTCTTCCCTTCCCCAGGATCCCGAGGTTGCAGCAGTCGGCCAGTCTCTGCACTCCAGGCCGCTCCACATTTCTGGGCTCCACAGCTTCGGGGTTCACGCCTTCGGCATGGCTTCGGCACGCACAGCTTCAGGACGGACAGGTTCAGGACTGATGGCTTCAGGACAGCTTTGGGAGAGCTTCGGGACGGCTTCGGGGCTCAGCGAGGCTTACGACTCAGCACAGCCTCCACTGTTTTATTCTCCTCGCCCTGGTGATTGACAGCGGGTGCCGGAAGGGGCGTCACCGTCCCGGTGCATGACAGGAGGGAAGACCAATCAGTGGCAGCTCAGTCACTTGGACCTGGTGGGCTGGCAGCTCAGTCACTCAGGCCTGGTGGGCTGGCAGTTCAGTCACTCATGGCTGGTGGGCTAGCAGTTGACTCACTCACAGCTGGTGGGCTGGCACAGTTGACTCACTCACGGCTGGTAGTTGACTCACTCACGGCTGGTGGGCTGGCAGTTGACTCACTCATGGCTGGTGGGCTGGCAGTTGATTCACTCACAGCTCGTGGGCTCACACACACACACACTCCATCACACACACACCCTGCATCACACACACTCCACCTCACACACACACACATAAACACACACACAGACACACACACAGCCACACACACCCTCCATCTCACACACATACACACACTCACATACACACCCACCATCTCACACACACGCATCCTCCATCTCACATACACATCATCTCTCACACACACATTCACACACAACATATATATGACAGTAAAACTCTCTTGAATCTACTCACGCTTTTGAGTGTGGCCTCTCCTCTGAGCAGGACTTCCGCAGTGAGCAGGACTTTAGGAATGAGCGCAACTTTCAGTTCAAGCAGCACAGTGCAGACCAACCCTTCACCAGTTCAAGCAGCATGGTGCAGACCAACCCTTCTCTTCAGTTCAAGCAGCACAGTGCAGCCCAACCCTTCAATTCAGTTCAGGCAGCACAGTGCAGACCAACCCTTCAATTCAGCTCAAGCAGCACAGTGCAGACCAACCCTTCCATTCAGTTCAAGCAGCACAGTGCAGACCAACCCTTCAATTCAGTTCAAGCAGCACAGTGCAGACCAACCCTTCAATTCAGTTCAAGCAGCACAGTGCAGACTCACAGTTAAGTTCACTCATGGCGTAGACTCGCAGTTCTGGACTCAACTCTCACTCACGGTCTTCCCGGGTGACTGACTTACGTCCGGCCTCCGGGGCTTTATTCTCTTGGCCCCCGGAAGAGGCGTTACCTTCGTCATGGTGATTGACAGGCGAGAAGACAAATCTGCTGATCTCACGATTTTTCAAACATTCATAACTTTTTTATTATTTCACCGATTGGAAAAAACCTTGGGCCAGTTGGAGGAGGAGGACGGTGAATAAGATGGCAAAAAAATCATAGCGATATAAGGTAGCGTTTTTTCTAAAATGTATTTACAACGTAGACAGGAAGTGGTCAAGATGGGACTTTTAGTAATAGTATAGATAGATAGATTGATAGTAGATAGATGATGGGTGCGATGAAGTTTCTTAGTTGCATGAAGCTCACAGAGTAAAAGTACTTTTAAAAGATTGATTCATCATGTTGTGAGGGAGCACAGAAATAGCAGCCTGCCACTGGAGGTACTGATTGATTTCTAATGCCAGACCCCATGCAATAGACTCCATGCAATAACTGTGTGGCCTCATGACATGTCACCTTGATTGCCCCACTGCAATCATAGTCAAAGCTCTCTCTGTTCAAACTTAGTGTAAAGATTAATTGAAGAATGGAGAAGCATCAAGCGGGAACTAAGCTTTACATCTGTGGGTGGTTCCACAAGCATCCAATTACATAGGCATTTGTTTTACACTTTGAAGTGACATTTCCCTTCACTAATCTTTTTCTTTTAAATACTTTGAAAATATTTTAAATTTGCTTTTATGTTCATTGCATGTTATTTCATGCTCATTTTTCTCCCTCTTAATCAATCTCTTCAACCCTTTTGTGAAATTCTAATTTATGCTCACTCCTCCCAAAACTTTTCCTGTCAACTTTATAAGACTGATTTTTTGGATCTAACACTGCCCTTAACTTCCTTTGTTAACCATGGTTGGATTGCCTCTCTTCCTTGCATTGTCAAATTGACCAGTTGCTGTAGACAGGACGTGGAGAACCATTTTCCCTGTGACCGATCCAGAACTGTTTCTTGATCAGATAAACTGAATACAATGTCAATGGGGGTATTCAAAAATAGCATTGCACAAGGAATTATGCTATCCACGCATACTCGATGTGCTCTGTGCTCATAAGCACAGAGATATTGGCAAGACTAAGTTTCTGGTATGTGGTTTCTATGTATTTCCCCATTTTCAGCAGTCACAGGCCCATGAATTTCCTTTATACCAGGTGTGACTCCAGTAAGTGATGCATACTTCTCAGGATTCTTAGTCACTTAATTTTATTAAATGCCTATTGAGGCCATATTCTGTCAAACCATTATTATCTTTCTTATGCAATCTCATTTGTCCAGATCTAGAGATAAATGGATCAAGTGTTATTCAAGTATACTGTTGGTGAATAATGTTTCATAGACTTTGCTCGTGACTGGAGATTGCTGAAAGAGCAGTGCTTATACTTTTTTGAATTGTCCTGCCTTTATGGACAGGACTGATCAGATGAATGTTCTACACCATTAGGTTTATTTCAGAGTTGCAGCTGTACAGAAATGGTTTGCTAGAGGTCTTGAAAGTTCTGGATCATTAAACTACAGGTGGAATATTGTCAGGTTCCATTACTTTTTCACTTTTGTGTCCTCTTAACTGTAATTTACTATAATTATAATTCAGGATTCACAGTCTGTCCAGCGTAATTAACCTGCTGTTAACCATAACCCACTCTGACACAGTCAGCTAAATACAGCATGGGCCATAAATCAGCATTGTATCAGACAATACTCATTTTTAATAGCTACCAAAATCTATCCAAAAAATCTTTTTACAATTATGTATTTTAATTAGTTACTGAGTACTGTAACTCAATCCTTTCCCCTCCCCCCCCAACCCAGAGCCATTTGTTTTTCTACTTTTTATGTCCGTATTTAAATTGACGTGTGGTTTTAAAATGAAACTCACAAGTGACTCATAGACACAGTGGATCACTGCAGCCTGTTTCCTGTTAACTGTTTCTAGGCTTCAACAACTTATTTTCTACAAACTTCACCAGGTTAATCACACCATTAAAGTGAGCATTTTCTTTCATTGTAGACGTGAGAGTTTAATGTTAATTATTTGACTATATTATCAATAATATATTACAGGCTCAGGGGTTTCACTGACATGCCTGTTAAATAAATAAATGTGGCTTTCTGCAAACAACTGATAATAAAATTGCATTATTAAAATGCAAACCCATGTCCAGATCTGATATTACACTAGAATTTCACTTGCCTGCTACCAGAGCTTTACAGGTGTCATGCAAAATACTTCAGCATTGTCAAAAGTCCCCAGAATATCTCATAATAGACAAGAATCCTATCTGACTTTTCAATGCTTGGGATATCCCAGGGCAAAGCTAAGCTCCAGTTCCTGGAACTTTACATGTAGCAATGGAGACTGGAATAACAAATAAATGAAGATTTACTGGCTGTCATTAGCTGCAAATATCTGTACAACACACTCAGTCTAAATTTCATTTCGTAAAAATATCTCTTCACTGTACTCGCTTAATGACATCTTTCCTATGGCAGTGCGACCACAACTGAACACAAAACTCAAAGTGCGTCCTCATCAATGTCTTACACAACTGCAACATAATTTCCCAATTTCTATATTCAATGACCTTACTAATGAAATCTAGTGTGCAAAAAAAAGCCTTCTTCACTATTCTGTTCACCTGTGACACCACTTGAGACACCAGTACAATGTACTTGTACTCCAAAGTCACCCTGCAGTGCTTTTTTTAAAATGAAATGGTGCCAGTATGCATATCGTTCCTGTTGCTCCTTGCTGTTGGCGTCTATGGCAGATCATTGTCTTATAAGCTGCTTAAGCTGTTTAAAGACCTGACCACCTAATTTAATTAATGCATGTTATTTGTAACCTTTTTGTAATATTTTAAATTCAAATAATTTGAAAATCTACTTTTAAACATTTTAGAGGTGCTGATGAGCTGTCATGGTCTGTACCATGGCAAAAAAAGCACTGCCCATCAGCTCTACAACAGTCCCCAGGTCCCGACCATTCACTGTGATTTGATTTTGGTGTGAGGTCAAATTTGATTTGACCTCACACCAGTCTGAATCAATTTCCATTTGCCCTTTGCAAGGCCACTTACCCAAAGGACCAAAATCCCACTGTAAATCTTGATAACCTTCTTCACTACACTTGTGATGAAGGTACTGCAGCGAATGTTCACCACATTTATTGTAGGGATAGTTCCGCATAAAAAGAGCTATTAAACTGTCTACACCTATATCAATAGACAATAGGTGCAGGAGTAGGCCATTCGGCCCTTCGAGCCAGCACTGCCATTCAATGTGATCCTGGCTGATCATCCCCAATCAGTACCCCGTTCCTGCCTTCTCCCCATATCCCCTAACTCCGTTATTTTTAAGAGCCCTATCTAGCTCTCTCTTCCACAGACTCGCCACTCTCTGTGAGAAAAAGTGTTTCCTCGTCTCCTTCTAAATGGCTTATTCCTTATTCTTACTTTTAGAAGAATTAGGTGATCGCAGTGATTTTGTCAATGGATATTTCGGGGTAGATGTATCTACTAACTAGGGTGTCTCTAGACCCAGAGGTCATCTCAAATTAAAAACAGAAATAAGGAGAAATTACTCAGAGTCATGTATGGTTCTGTATCTAGAGTCATGTATGTAGAACAGTATGACTATGACTCTATGACACCGAGTCATACAGCGTGGAAAGAGACTCTTTGGCCCAACTTCCCCACACCGCCCAACATGTCCCACCTGTTTGCGTTTGGCCCATATCCCTCCAAACCTGTGCTATTCATGTACTTGTCTAACTGTTTCTTAAACATTCCGATAGTCCCTGCCTCAACTACATCCTCTGGCAGTTCGTTCCATACACCCACTACCCTTTGTGTGAAAAGTTACCCCTCAGATTACTATTACATCTTTTCACCTTCACCTTAAACCAATGTTGTCTGGTCCTCGATTCCCCTATTCTGGGCAAGAGATCTGTGCATCAACTTGATCTATTCCCCTCATGATTTTATACTATGCTATTAGATCACCCCTCATCCTCCTGTGCTCCAAGGAATAGAGTCCCAGCCTACTCAGAGTCATGTACTGTCATGTACTCAGGCTCATGAATCCTAGCAACATTCTCATAAATCTTCTCTGTACCGTTTCCAGCTTGACAACTTAACATGGTGCCCAGAACTGAACACAATGCTCTAAATGCGGCCTCACCAATGTCATTTCCAACTGCAACATGACCTCCCAACTTCCATACTCAATACTCTAACTGATGAAGGCCAATGTGACAAAAGCCTTTTTGACTTTATCTTCCTGTGACTCGACCTTCAAGGAACCATGCACCTGCACTCCGAGATCCCTCCACTCTACAACACTCCCCATCGCGCTGCCATTCATTGTGTAGGTCCTGCTCATGTTAGACTTCAGAAAATACAACACCTCACATTTCTCTGTGTTAAATTCCATCAAACATTCCTCAGCCCACCTGGCTAACTGATCAAGATTCTGCTGCAATTTTTCACAACCATCTTCACTATCTTCACTATCTGCATATTGTGCATCTTGCCAGATCATTGATATAGATACAAACCAGTAACGAGCCCAGCACCGAACCCTGAGGCACGCCACTAATCACAGGCCTCCAGTCCAAGACGCAACCCACCATCACCATCTGCAGCCTTCCATCAAGCCAAATTTCTATCCATTGAGCTATCTCTCCTTGGATCCCATGTGATCTAACGTTCCAGAGCAGCTGACCATGTGGAGTGGGGTAGACTACCATCCAAAGTGAAGTGAATCTTTGGAATTTCCCCCACCTAATACCCTGGTTACCAACTATATTCAATATAGAAATTTAAGTGAAGCAAGGGATAGAGATTAATGCAGTGGTTAGGGTCAGCCATGATTATCCATGATCTTACTCAATGGAGGAATGGGCATGAAGTGCAGAATTGCATCATTTTGCTTCAATTACGTATATTCTTAATTGCCACATTACTACAGCTGGTAGAGCAAGTGAGCTGTGGTAGCTTTGATATCCTGCAGGACAAGCCAGACAAAAAATGTTTTTTGGATTAGATTATAGAATCATTCATTTGTGAAGATGACAATTAACTAATTCCTGGTATGTTTCAAGATTTGGATTAAAATGTGGCGATTAGGCCAGCTGGGGCAATTAGTCAGTTTGAGGGAAAAGGTGGGAAGGACATGCAGATGCTGGTTTACACCGAAGATAGACCCAAAATGCTGGAGTAATTCAGCAGGACAGGCAGCATCTCTGGAGAGAAGGAATAAATGACGTTCGGGTCCGGACCCTTCTTCAGTCTGAAGTTACTTCAGCATTTTGTGTCTATGGTTATATTTCATGTTCTCCGTTCTGCTTGACAATATCGGTCAAATGTTAGGGAGATATTGTTGACGGTCTAGATAAAATGTTACAATGCATATTGCAGATGGTGTACATTATACCAAAGGTTGAAGGCGTGGATGTTTCAGGTGGTAGATGAGGTGGGAGGAGGGTAGAGGGAGGGTATGGTTGTTGATTATGAGGAGGAAATGTTAATTATGATAGGAGGTTAGTTGATTATGATAAAAAAAGAGGAAATTTATTTAGTCAGAAGATGGTGAATCTGTGGAATTCATTGCCACAGATAGCTGTGGAGGCTGTCATTGGGTATTTTTAAGTGGGAAATTGACAGATTCTTGATTGGTAACGGTGTCAGGGGTTATGGGGAGAAGGCAGGAGAATGGGGTTGAGAGAAAAAGATAGATCAGCCGTGATTGGATGACGGAGTAGACTCGATGGGCCTTGTCTGCTCCAATGACTTATGAACGAATGATTATTCTGATTTATTGTGGATTGTTTTAAGCTTCCTAGAAGATTATGCATGGAACTCACAATTTTCCCTTTGCTGTTAGTGCAAAATCTTTACAGTTAGAGGAGTTGAATTATTCAGCACCGTGTAGCAACCTTCTAACCTTCTGGATAACATTTGTATTTATATCAAAAAGTCCAGTTACGTTTCTGAAAAAAAGTGACCCAATGATTGACAATGGTGGAGAAGTTGATGATGGTAATGCTATTGAACATTAACGATGGTAGCTGCAATAATTAGTGACACAAATGTTACTTATCACATCAGTCTAAATCTGATTATTGTCCAGGTCTCACAGCATATGGGTAGGATCAACTTCATCATTTGAAGAATTACAAACGCAGCCGAACATTGTACAACTAACAATGAACATCCCAGCTTCTGGCATAATGAAGGAGTTGAAAATTGATTGGCCTGCAAGACTATCCTGAGGACTGAGGTTGAGATAATTGCCTGGCCCAGATCTGATTAACATCATAAGGTCATAAGTGGAGCCAGGATTTTGCCATAAATGCCATGTGCCTTTTCATGCCTTTTTTTGATGATTTCACCAAGATAATGCCTTTTTCACAATCGAGTGCCTAAATCAGCCTTTTTTTGCTGTTTTGCTAAAAGGTCGAGCTATTTTCTCTAATTGTACCATGATTACAATGACATTTTCTATGTTAACACATTAATATTAATGTTATTATTAACGTGTTAACATAGTATAACTTACAAGAAAATTTCCACCACCAGGGCAAAACCAGGGGCTCCACCGTCGGTCGTTCATTCGTTCATGCCACTGCCCGCTGGTTCAGCCTTCTCCAAGACCTATTTAAGAAACAACTGGTGATGCTGGAAAAATCGTAGGTAGACTAAAAATGCTGGAGAAACTCAGCGGGTGAGGCAGCATCTATGGAGAGAAGGAATAGGGGACGTTTTGGGTTGGGACCCTTCTTCGGGTTGGGACCGTACCGATGTGGTCATCGGTAGACTGGAGGCAGCTCAACCATCAAAGGAGTATTTGCTGACATCGATAGTATTGGAGAAGTCAAACAGCTCAACTATTACTCAGTTGTTTACATCTTCACTTGCTGTACTTTGACCAGAATGTATAAAACACAAGAATGTTCTTCTGTTTGTGACTGATGCAGCTCCGTACATGAAAAAAGCTGCTCATGCTCTTAAAATTTTATTCCCCAAAATGTTGCATTTGACATGCTTAGCTCAAGGACTTCATAGAATTGTCAAGCACATACGTAGCTTGTTTCCAATTTTTGATCGCCTAGTTTCCAATGTCAAGAAAATCTTCTTCAAAGCACCATCACCTATGCAGCTGTTCGAGGAAATGCCACCCGAGATTCCGCTACCTCCTCAGCCTGTTTTGACTAGGTGGGGTACATGGCTCTCTGCTGTGCTCTACTATGCTGCACATTTTGAAAATATAAAATAAATCATCAACTGTTTTGAAGAAGAAGAATCTGCTGCAGTCAGGATCGTCAGTGAAATCATGCCGAAAGAGTCCCTGCATCGCGATTTTGTGTTTATTGCTTCCAATTTTGCAAAACTTCCCACAAGCTATCACTTCCCTTGAGAAATGTGCCGAAACATTAATGAATAATTTGCAGGTTTTCAACAAAGTAACCGATGATATCCGCAAAATTCCTGGCAATGTTGGTAAAGATATACAAGGAAAATGTGAGAGAGTGGTTTTAGCTAACAAAGATCTTGAAGAAATACAAAAATAGCGAAAGTTCTCAAAGGTAGTTGTAATGCACAAGATATCAACATGAATATAGAGTCGATAGCTTATTTCGGGTATGCACCAGTGACCTCAGCTGAGGTAGAAAGAGGTTTTTCACAACTGAAGCATATTCTGTCTGACAGATGGCATATTTTAACACCAGATAACTTGAAAATATGCTAGTAATTATGTGCAACCAGGCAACTTTGGTCATTTAATGTAGAATACCTTTATATTATCATTTTTAACCATATTTTGGTGGTGGAAATACGCCATTTTATTGCCTTTTTTTTGTCAATACCTCCTTTTTCGTGCCTTTTTTGTAATTTGATTATGTTTTTTTGCCTGCCTATTTCAGAGTTTTTTAGCGCCTAAACATGCTAGCTCTAGTCATGTGATAGGAGCGGAATTAGGCCATTCGGCCCAAGTCTTCTACGCCATTCAATCATGGCCAATTTATTTCTCCCTCTCAACTCCATTCCCCCTCCTTCTCCTCTTAATCCTTGACACCCATATTAACCAAGAATCTATCTATCTCTGCCTTAAAAATATCCATTGAGTTGGCCTCTACAGCCTTCTGTGACAAAGAATCCCACAGTCACCGCACTCATCACCACCATTAAGGCTGTGATAATGTCTGGCTCTGACAGAACCCAATTGTTAATCAAAAAGCAGGTTATTGCTTAATGATTGACACTTAGCAATCACAATTACGTCTTCCATCACTTTGTTGATGTTTGAAAGTGACACGACAGAGCAATCATTAACTGCATTGAATTAATTCTGCTTTCGCTGGGTAATTCTCAAATTTGCATCCTAAGTACACAAGTACAGCTTATCCAGAGTAGCTCTTTAATAATAGTGTCAAGATGTTGTTGATGCATTGACTGAACTCAGAATTATCAGCTGTTGAATGACATTACCTAAATGATTTGAGAAGGCCTTTGAAACTCATAAGATCATAAGGTCATAAGTGATAAGACCAGAATTAGGGCATTCGGTCCATCAAGTCGACACTGCTATTGAATCATGGCTGATCTCTCTTTCCTTCCTAACCCCATTCTCCTGCCTTCTCCCCAGACCCCTGACACCCGTACTAATCAAGAATCTATCTATCTCTGCCTGAAAAATATCCACAGATTCACCACCCAGGATTCTTACAAATAACTATTCTGTTGGAGTAATGTTGCATTAATCTAGTGATTTTTGCCAATCTTGCAGCTTTTGAGGGAAGTATTACTTAGAAAAACAAGAAGACTCACACCACCCACTGACATAGTTTCCTTCCGTGATGTAGATGAATGCATCATTGGTGTCTCCTGCAAATCTTCTGTCAGTCACACACTGATGGAATAATATTCCTACCCGTTCAAAACATTAAAACGTTTTCTAAATGTTGAGTGTTTGACGGCACTGGTCCAGTCCTCGCTGGAGTTTAGAAGGATGAGGAGGGACCTCATTGAAACTTACCGAATAGTGAAAGGCTTAGATAGAGTGGATGTGGATAGGATTTGTTTCACTAGATACATAGAAACATAGAAAATAGGTGCAGGAATAGCCTATTCGGCCGTTCAAGCCAGCACCACCATTCAATATGATCATCCAAAATCAGTACCCAGTTCCTGCTTTTTCTCCATATCCCTTGATTCCGTTAACCCTCAGGGCTAAATCAGATGTTTTCAACCCTCTTGAAAACATCTAGTAAATTGGCCTCCACTGCCTTCTTTGGCAGAGAATTCTACAGATTCACAACTCTCTGAGCGAAAATTTTTTCCTCATCTCAGTCGTAAATGGCCCACCCCTTATTGGCAGAGCCTAGGACTAGAGGTCATAGCCTTAGAATTAAAGGACATTCCTTTAGGAAGGAGATGAGAATGAATTTCTTTAGTCAGAGGGTGGTGAATCTGTGGAATTCTTTGCCACAGAAGGCTGTGGAGGCCGTCAATGGATATTTTTAAGGCATTGATAGATTCTTGATCTGTACAAGTGTCAGGGATTATGGGAGAAGGCAGGAGAATGGGGTTTCAGAGAGAGAGAGAGATCAGACTTGGTTGAATGGTGTATACTTGTTGGGCTGAATGGCCTAATTCTACTCCTATCACTTATGACCTTATGATCTTATCATAAATTGACCTTGCAAAGGAACAAAGGAACTATCTTTTGGGCTCTGCTCTTTGTAATTCCAGTTAACCATAACTTTAGTTGCATTTATCTCACCATTTCTTTTCTAGAAGGACAAGCCGGATGTTGAAACCTCTTAGAGATTTGCCTTTCCAATATCATTCAGTGATGAAAACATGAGAGCATCAAGGTTGAGAGGACATAACGTGTCACATAGAATAAAATTACACCATAAAAAAGGAGCAGAATAGGGTCATTCGGACCATCAAGTCTACACTGCCATTCAATCATTTCCTCTCATGAATTTATACACCCCCATTAGATCATCCATCCTCCTGCGCTCCACTGCATAAAGTCCTGCTCAACCTCTCCCTATTGCTCAAGCCCTTCTGACAACATCCTCATAAATCTTTTCTGCACCCTTTCTAGTTTGACAACATCTTTCCAATAACATGATGACCAATGTCTTCTATAACTAACATGACCTCCCGTCTTTTTGAAACATGAAAAAACTCAATGGTGTATGGTATAGACACTGAGATATTTCCACTAGTGGGGGAATCTTGAATGAAGGGGCATGGTTACAAGATTAGCTGCTGGTCATATGAAAATTAGGTACTTTTTTCAAAGTACCTAACTTGACCTAATTCGACTTTGGCGAATCTCTGGTCTTTCCTCCCTTTTGGAGGCTAGATTATCAGAGTAATTAAAAAAGACACATAAACATGTTTGAAATGAGGGGGTAGTGAGTATCCAAGAGAGAGTTAGATGTAGCTCTTCAGGCTAATGGAATCAAGGGATATGGGGAAAAAACAGGAACGCGGGTACTGATTTTGGATGATCGGCTCAGGGCCGAATGGCCTACTCCTGCACCTATTTTCTGTTTCTATGAGACACATTTGCAGAGCTGAAGTCCTAATATTTTCTTACGTTCTATGCTCTTTTGTTCTCACATTTACATTGCTTCTTGACTCATATTTCCCAGGATCTTCACAACTGTACCTAATAAAACTAAGTTTGAGTATAGTTGTAACATTTGAACAAATAGTGAGAGCTCTCTAGGCAGATGACAAGGCATCATTGGGCATTTAATACATTGACATAAACGTGGACTGTAATAAGCTAAACAGTATGTTTCTATGCAAAGATTCTCGGAATTAAGGATACAACGTATTTACTGATGAGTAATCTAGAAAGTCAAATGATCCAGACAAGTGAGTTTCAACTGAAGTTAGGGAACTTGTATTCAGCTCTTTAAACAAATCTATGCATAATTAAAGCTCTGATCTTGTGCTCTTCCGTTTTGCTCGTTTTTTCTATTTGCTAAAAAATGCGACACGATAGCGCTACAATTTTTCGCCAGCTCACTAACCATTTTTCTGTGCTGTGAGTGCACCAAGATTTGTTCCAAACGGTGGTATAATGTAAAAGTTAGCAAGGTTTAAAAATCGCGCATTAAAAACTGCATGTGCGCAGATCGATCTCCTTTCCTGCCAGTCAGCGCTGTGCGGATTAGTCTCTTCTCCTGTCACTCCCTGGGATGGTCCGCCACTTCCTGCGACATCGCGTCTTTACTGGAGCTGAGGGAGGCCGGTGGAGGTCTCCAATCAGGCGAGGTGATGTCACCAAACGGAAAGCGGTGAATCGGATCCCGGCGGAGGAGAGTGTTTAGCTCCCAGCCAAACGGACTGCCATCGCAGCCCCTTCCCCTCTGGTTCACCTCGCTGGCTCCTGCCCCCCTCCCCCGTGATACCCCATCTCTCCCATGGCTCTTCCCCGTCTTTTCACCGAGCTCTCTCCACGTCCCCCCCCCCCCCCACACGCCTGGCTCTGGTGGCTCCTCCGGGCGGGGCACACACGAAAGGAGAGGAGCAGGATTTCCGGTGGCACCATATTATCTTAACAGACGCTGCACATAGCTCCACTCCCTAAAATTCGCCATTTTTCGCGTTAAAACCGTGTCTACAGGTCGGGACTGATTTAACATAATCAGTAAGCACTGTGAATTTAATGGAGGCTTAAAGCACTTTAAATGAAAACTTCTTCCCCGGGTAAGAGCACTCAGAGAACAGTTACAAAACATTCCTGGGGAAGCCAGACGAAGCCTGCAGAACTTATTTTTGAGGGTTACACAAAAATTGGAGCAACTCAGCGGGTGCAGCAGCATCTAAGGAGCGAAGGAGATCGGCGACGTTTCGGGTCGAGACCCTTCTTCATACTGGATTTATTGAACTTATTTTTGAAGTGGCTCCTGAAGAAAAGGTGCTTTTCGATGTGACTACAAGATCTAAAACAGATTTGGCCAAGGACAAAGAATTTGAAGAATTAAAGCTTTCGGTAAGTGAACTGAAAGATGTAAAGGTGGATGGAAAAAAGATGGAACACATGATGGGAGTGCTGATGGAAAGTTAGAAAAGCTGATGCTAAATATGACTTCTTGTAATCAGAATGTTATTGAGTCTGTGAAGGATTCGATTGGCACTATTAATAAACGAATTGACGATGTGAGAGATGAACTATCGGAGAGAAGTGATAAGGGTGAGGAAGGCACCACGAAGAGGTTCAGCGCTGTGCTGGACACTGTATCAACCTGTATGTTAACAATGCACGAGATGGAGGATGAGATGGCAAGAATGGTGGAGGAGATGAAGAAGGTGAGGTCAGAACAAGACCTTGCTACACAACGGATGGCGACTCAGCTGGCTAAAGTTTCAGACAAATGTCTGGATCTCGAGGCTCGTTCGAGACGTTGTAACCTAAGATTAGTTGGTGTACCAGAGGGATCCGAGAGAGATAACATTTGCGAGTTTGCTGCGGGATTAATTAAAGAAGCTCTTAAGCTCCCTAACCTACCAAAAATTGAAGTAGCACACCGAGTTCCTAGATTCAAACACAAATCTCAGGATGGCTCAGAACGAAGACGACAAATTATTGTGAAATTCTGGGACATTGCTGACGTGGAAGAGGTTATGAGGAATATCAAATACGGTGTGCCTCTGATGTATGGTGCAACTATTTTCAAAATCTTCAGGGATTATCCTTATGAAATCATGCAAAAGCGAAATCAGTTCTCTAAGGCAAAGCAGGCTCACCAAGGATATAAGGAGGTCAGATATGGTGTTTACTACCCAGCTAAATGTGCATTTCCTACAAGGAACAGCAAAAATCGTTCACAAATCCCGAGGAGGCATACAACTATGCTCTAACCATCGTGGAACAGAAGGACTAGCTGGAAAGGTTGGACATTTTGGACACTCTCTCTCTTTACTATTGCACCCAGAATGGTGGCATACTGCCCAAAGAAGAAACTCTGTCTAGACGTCTTATCGGCGGAATGCTAACTCAAGGACATACTCTGTTCCTAGAGATACTGGAAAAAGATAACCACCGAAAAGAAGAGCTCATCAACAGACTGGGCTTAGTTATTACTGTTGTATAGGAGATCTAATGAATAACCTAAATGGTATAGCATTAACATCCTTAACGATATTAACATAGAATATTAACATAGAAACAGTAATGAATGCTAATCAGAAATGCAAAAATGGGGATTTTCAAATTAACATTTTAATTTAACCAAATAATTCTCAAGTAGATTTATAACCGGGGCATGAGGGGCAGAGGCGAGCTCCTGGCTCAATTCCAGGAGCCAGAAATAGATTAACCCCTTCAACCAAGTTGATGATTTCTGAGGTTAAAATATACGCTTAACATTTAGTAGATAAAAATGATAGTTATATCCGGAAATACCGAGGAAATGGACATATATTCTGTAAATGGGTACTATACATCTGATTTTTAAACTGGTCCTGTTCCAGTATGTTATGATTAATTGAGGGAGCGGAGCTATTTGTTTGTTTATATCGACACGGAAGTCAATAAAATGCTTTTTCCCACCTACAGGTGGGTCACTTGTTACAGTGCCGACAAGCTCGGACACTGTATTCTCACTTGTATTATTTAAAAAAAAATCATTTTCACATTTAATCACATGTGTGTTTTTTTTATTCAAGGACTATTGCAAAGGGAATCCACTAACTGAACATTCTAGGGTAAATGATCCCCCTATATCTAAAGACCTGAGGTAGGAATGCACCGCAAGACACACAGGTATTAAATCTATTCAAAATGCAAGACGATAACCAAAATAAACTGTGAGGAATCTCATTTTGTAGTTGGAACGTTAGGGGTGTTAACGAACGCATTAAAAGGGGTAAGATTCTAGCTCAGCTGAAAGCATACAACACAGACATTGCTTTTTTACAAGAGATCCATCTTAAACTTCAAGACCAAGCTAGATTGAGGGCGAACTGGATAGGACAAACTTTTCACTCGTCATACTCGTCGAAATCTAGAGGAACGTCTATTATTATTTTAAAGGCATACCATTTAAACCCAAAACTATCTTAACAGATAAGGACGGGAGATATTTGATAGTTACCAGGGGGATCCATGCTGCCCCAATTACCTTGGTAAACATATATGCGCCCAACTTTGACAACCCCCACTTTTTCAATAAAATCTTGAATATAACAGCAGAATATAACTACCAAAATGTCATAATCGGCGGAGACTTTAACTGTGTCTTAGACACTTATTTAGATAAATCCAATCAAAAACAAAGAGGTATTACGAAATCCAAAACTAACGAACTTCTAAACACATATATAAAAAATACAAACATAACAGATGTCTGGAGGATTGCAAATCCGACCGAGAGGGATTACTCATTCTATTCTATGGTACACAAGACATATTCATGAATAGATTATTTCCTGGTGGATACAAAACTAATACCCCATACTTCTAAACCAAAATACCACACAAATACGATCTCAGATCACTCCCCAATAACTTTTTTTCAAAAAATGGAAGGAATGACTAAGAACAAACCGTTTTAGAGGTACAACCCTCAAATTTTAAAAGACCCGCAAGGGTGTAAATATTTAAAAGAGCAAATGGACCTTTTTTTCGAAATATCCGACACGCCAGACATATCACCTACACTATTATGGGAATCTTTCAAAGCATTTATTCGAGGCGTGATAATTTCATATCAAGCTTTTCAAAATAAGAAAAATAAGAACGAACAAAGACAGTTAGAAGAACAAATTAGACAACTGGACATAGAACACGCTAAAGACCCCGCTACGGATAAACATAATAGAGTAATAATACTGAAATTCAAATTAAATAAATTATTATCAGAGAAAGTCATAAGATTACTACAAATTACAAGACAGGAACACTTTGAATTTGGGGATAAGCCCCACAAACTTCTGGCACGTCAGTTAAAAAAATGAGAAAAGGATCACACAATTTTAAAGATTAAATCAAACAAAGGGGAAATATTGACCTTGCCGAGTGATATTAATAAAATATTTGCACAATTTTACGAGAATCTGTATACATCTAAAACGATAATGGACACCAACAAAGTTACAGAGTTCTTGGATAATTGTAACCTTCCTAAATTAGAGTTGCAGGAACAAGAGGAATTGGGAGCACAAATCTCAAATAAGGAAATAGAAGAAACAATAATCTCATTAAAAAATGGAAAAACACCAGGTCCCGACGGAGTTAGTAATGAATTCTATAAAAGTTTTTATGACATATTTACTCCTCGCCTACAGAAAGTTTATACTTATGCCTTCAAAGAACAAATACTACCTGAAACACTAGCAGAATCCACGATCACACTAATACTTAAGAAAGATAAAGATGTGGAAGAACCTGGATCATATAGAGCTATTGCGTTGTACAGATCAAAAAATATTAGCGAAAATACTAGCTAGAAGAAGTAAATATGCTAGTAAATTAATACATCCGGATCAAACGGGCTTTATCCCTAAGAGACAATCATTTAATAATTTGAGATGTCTGCTCAATATAATGCATTCACACCAAACGGAAGATCAAAAACTATCAATCATATCATTGGATGCAGAGAAAGCATTCGATCAGGTCGAATGGGAATATATGGTCAGGGTATTGCAAGAATTTCAACTGGGAGAGAATTTTATTCTATGGATTAAATTACTATATAATAAGCCAACGGGCAGAATATTAACTAACAATAATTTATCTATGAAATTTCATTTGTCAAGGGGTAATAGACAAGGATGTTCATTATCACCGTTGTTATTTGCCCTCATAATTGAACCCCTAGCGGAAATAAATAGAACTCATCCGAATATCCATGGAATATAACATCGAATATAAAACAAAATATTCCAGCAATAAAATATCACTATACGCTGACGATGTACTATTGTACATCACAAAACCTCATATTACAATGCCAAATATTTTAAAATTAATAGAGGACTTTGAATCATTCTCAGGATATAGAATAAATTGGAATAAAAGTGAAAACATGTCAATAAAACCAAAAGACTACGCATCTTTTACAATTTCCTTTAAAAATAGCTACAGACAAATTTAAATACTTGGGCATCCAAATTACTAGAAGATATCAAGATATGTTTGACAAAAATTATAACCCTCTACTTAAGAAACTATATAACTTGATTAAATTTTGGAAAACACTTCCGATGTCCTTAATAGGCCGAATAAATGCCATAAAAATGATTTTTCTACCACAAATTTTATACCTGTTCCAATCTATTCCAATATATTTACCCAAAAAGTTTTTTTAAAAACTGGACTCAGATATCACAAATTTTATTTGGGATTATAAATCCCACAGAATACAAAGAGCTCAACTGAATAAACCCAAAGTAGTAGGGGGATTAGCACTCCCCAACTTTATGTATTACTACTGGTCTGTAAATATCAGAAACATGATCCAATTGCTGGATAACTCTCCCCAGCAACCGGATTGGACGATTATGGAGAAAGAGGTTTGCTCTCCTTATAATATTGGAGCAATCCTTGTCTCTCCAATATCGATGAATAATATAAATTACAACAATAATCCAATTATATACAGTACAATTAGAATTTGGAAACAAATAAAACACAATTTAAAATTAAGAAATGTATCTCTCTTATCTCCTATCAGTAAAAACCCCTCACTTAAACCTTCAACTATAGATAAAGCATTTATACAATGGGAAAGAGCTGGAATTAAAATCTTCGGAGATGTGTATGAATTGGGAAAACTATTATCATTTAAACAAATACAACTAAAATACAATTTGGGAAACAATCAGTATTTTAAATATTTCCAAATCTGTGACTATCTGAAAAAATACGTACAAGATTATCACAATATACCTCCAGACTTACTGGAAGTAGTAATGAATACAAAGGCAGAATCAGTAAACCTAATATCATATATGTAATATTATTCTAAATGCAGAAATACCAACAACAGATGGTATCAGGAGAGACTGGGAAAAAGAATTAAGTATAAAAATTCCCAAGGAAAGGTGGGAAGAATATTTATTAAATGTGCATAAATGTTCAATTAATGTAAGACACACCTTAATACAATTTAAAATCTTACACAGATTATACTATTCAAAAACTAAAATAAGTACACTTTTTCACAACGTCTCACCTATATGTGATAAATATCAATGTCAAGAAGCTAATATAGCACACTCATTTGTCTTTTGTACAAATATTCAAACATTTTGGACTGAAATTTTTGAAATTTTCACAAAAATATTTAAAATAGAACTGACTCCAAAAGCAGACTAGATTATCTTCGGGATATCGGAAGATAGCCCTGAATTAAATGTGTTTCAAAAGACTCTAGTTGAATATTGCTTAATAACTGGCAAAAAGCTAATCTTAAAATTCTGGAAAAATTCTCCTATACCAACAGTTAATATGTGGATTTCAACTATGTTCGAAACACTACACTTGGAAGATATGAGACTCCGACGCAGGAAAATCAGACTGTTTCTATAAGATGTGGTCTGCATTTATAAATCTATTACAAGGATAAGGTGCAAGAATACACCAAAAACGTACCGGTGTCGGGTCCAAAATACATCTCTGACCTTCTTGTTGTTTATGAGGCACCTAGACTCCTCAGGTCTTCGGGGACAGGTTTACTCCATGTTCCCAGGGTGAGAACAAAAAGGGCTGAAGCAGCATTCAGTTTCTATGCTCCACACCTGTGGAACAGGCTCCCCGAACACCTGAGGTGTGCACAGTCCGTAACCACATTTAAGTCAGGCCTAAAGACACTATTGTTTGATGTAGCTTTTTCATGACCATACATGCGGGTAATTTTAATCCTCGTGTTTAAACCTTTTTATGTGCTTTTAAAATCGCCTTAATATTTTAGTGATTTTGCTTTACTATTCATACAATTGGCTTATTGGCTATTTTGTTGCCCTGTGTTGTATTGTGGTTCTGCAATGTTTTTAAACTATTTTATTCTCTTGTTTCTTTTGTAAAGCACTATGAATTGCAGCTTGTATGAATGGTGCTATATAAATAAACTTGCCTTGCCTTGCCTTGGTAAAGGGGGAAGAAAAACTGTCAAGTTGGTAGATTCCTTTTGCGAGATGTTTATAATAAAGTAATTGGCTTTTCTTCTTTCTTTCTCTATCTTTCCCTTTTTCTTTTTTTTTCCCTCTCCAGGGTCTATCTCTTAATCTCCGGTCTCTAACTCTTCAAGGGTTTCCTATCCCTCTGTCACGCTTTTGCACTTTCACATCTCTTTTTCACTCTTCTACTTTCTTTGCTGGTATTTCTCTCTCTTTTCTCTCTTTTCTAAAGCCTTAAAAAAAATTAAGGGGTACAATGACTGTAATACAATATAAGGGATGTACACTGATGTAACTTATGGTACCTCTAATAAATAAAGATATTAAAAAAAGAAAAGAAAGGAGAGGAGCAGCAACCTCGAGATCCTGGGGAGGGAGAGTGGGGGAGGAGAGGGGATAGAGGGCGAGGAGGGGAGCAGGGAGGGGAGAGTTGTTATGGAGGGAGGGAGTGACTGAGGGTAGGGGAAAGGCGAGGTGAGGGAAGGATTAGGAGAAGCGAGAAAAGAAGAGGGAGGAGGGAGAGTGGGGAGGAGGGGGAACAGAGGGAGAGGAAGGTGGAGTAGAGGAGGGGGGAGTGGGAGAGGTAGGCAGTGGGGTATAGAGGGAGAGGAGGGCAGTGGGGGAGGGGAGGAGGGATAGTGGGGAGGATAGGGGATGTGAGAAGTGGGGAATAGAGGGATAGGAGGGGAGTAGGAAGGTGAGATAGAGGGAAGGAGGGAGTGACTGAGGGTAAGGGAAAGGAGAGGGAGAGTGAGGTGAGGGGGGGACTGGGGTAGGGAGGAGGAGAGGGGAAAGAAGAGGGAGGGTGAAGAGGAAGGGGAGATAGTACTAGGGAAGAGGGGAAATTAGGTGCACCTGTGCAGTTTGGAGCTATGGATGAGTGGTGGAAAATTGAGTTGGGGAATCAAGCTACCTGTGTGACAGGGACCCAACGGGTCCCACTCAGCCTATCTAGTACATAACTAAAACTCTGATCTTGTGCTCTTCCCGTTTGCGGGGTTTTTCTATTTGTGCATAAACGGTATGCGATAGCGCTATGATTTTTTTTTTGCTAGGTTACTCACCGTTCTCCCGTGCTGCGAGTGCAACAAGTTTTGTTCTGATCGGTGGTATATTGTAAAAGTTATTGAGGTTTAAATATCTTAAAAAACGCTCTTGCGCAGATTCCTTCAGCGCCATGCAGATTGGTCTCTTCTCCTGTCAGTCAATGCCACGGCCGTGATGGCGTCGCCCCTTCCTGCCCCACCTCACTCACAAACTCCTCTATCCCCTCCTCAAGGTATCTTGTCTATCGTCTGCCCCACCTGCGGCGGTGGCCGCGGGTCGGGTGGGGGGGGATTTCAGTGGAGGCCCTGGTCCCATCTCTCTCGCCCTCATCATTCACCCCCGCATGCCCTCTGTGGAAATGGTGGTCCTGTCTACCCGTCACCCCGTGTCCGTCTCCTCAGCCGCCGCCATTGTGGTAACTCACCCTCACAGCCGTCTTGGAGGAGATCTTCCCCACCAACTCATCGAAACTCATGGTGCCCACCGTGATGAACACCGACTCCATGGGCCGAGCAGCAGCAGCGGGCGGGCGGGCAGGGTGGCGATGGGCCGAGCGGCGGCTGAGCCAGAGGGAAGGAGGTGAGTCAGGTTGCAGGGTGGCCGAGCAGTTTGCGTGGAGTATGAGTAATTCACACACACACGGTCCAATCGTCAAGTCAATGGGATCTAAACCACGGCTAACAATGAATGACCTGTGGAGGAAGGAACTGCAGATGCTGCTTTTTATGGAGGGAGGGAGGGTGTGACTGAGGGTAGGGGAAAGGAGAGGGAGGGAAGGATTGGTGGAGTGGTGGAGGAGAGGGGAAAGATCCTGGGGAGGTGAGGAGGGAGAGTGGGGGGATTGAGGGAGAGGAAGGGGTAGAGAGGGAGAGGGGGAAAGTGTGGGAGGTGAGGAGAGTGGGGGAGGTAGAGGAATAGAGGGAGAGGAGAGGGGAGTGGGGGAGGTCAGGAGGGATAGTGTTGGGGATAGAGGGAGGTAAGGAGTGGGGATAGAGGGATAGGAGGGTAGGGAGGGGAGAGTAGTCATGGAGGGAGAGAGGGATTGACTGAGGGTAGGGGCGAGGAGAGGGAGGCAGAGGTGAGGAGGGATTGGGGAGGGGAAAGAAGAGGGGGGGGGGGAGTGCTGGGGGATGAGGGGAAATGGGCCGTGCCTGTGCAGTTGAGGGCTATGTGTGAGTGGTGCAATATTACGTTGGGGGATGGGTTGCATTGGAGGAACAGGTGTGGTGGAATATTGCATTGGGGAACGGGTTGCGTTGGGGGACCAGTCCATCCGTGTGATAAGGACCCAGCGGGTCCCACTTAGTATAGTCTGAAATTAAAACCTTGTATCAGTAATGATGAAGCAACTGGGCTGTCATTTAAAAATAGCTGGTTTATTAATGCTCTTAAGGAAATTAAATCTGCCACCCTTATCATGCCTGGGTTATAACTATCTCTGGAACCACAGCAATGTAGTTGATGTGCAATAGTTAAGGGTGGTCCCTAAGTTATCCACTGAAGTCACTGAGCAAACCATTGAGTTTAATGTTGTAGGATTTTCCTCAAACCCAATCACAGATCATAATCTACCCAAATTGATATCAAGTTCCATAGAATGCAGGGGGAGTTTGCTCTTGTGAATATGCTTCTGTGAAAACATGTTGCTCTGGACCTCACAACACACAATGGAGAAGCAATACATCAGTCCCAAGAACTTTCTGAACTTGCTATTCTATCACTACAATGTATCAGATAACTAGAACGTTGGCTTTTCAAAACCTCTGCCAGCTCTGCTATTGTTAGGTCATGTTGGCTTGAACATCAATTTAGTTACTCTTTCTCTACAATGTTCCTTAACTTTGCTCACCATAGATTCATGGAAACTTAAATTATAGGAATAGCCAGAGCATTTTGGAAATGATTTTGCGTTGAATTAAAACAAAACATGCCATGATTCTTGGGAAAAGAGTTAGTAGTTCAAGTTTAAGTTCAAGTTCACATTTATTGTCACTTGCACCAATTAAGGTACAGTGAAATTTGAGTTGCCATACAGCCATACAAGTAAAAAGAACACACTACACGATAGAGTTTAAAATAAACATCCATCACAGTGGAATCAACATTCCTCACTGTGATGGAAGGCGATAAAGTTCAGTCAATCTTCCTTCTTTGTTGACCTGTGGTCAGGGCCTTGAACCCTCCGCAGTCGCTGCTACGGACGGCCCGTTGTACAAGCCCCCTCATCAGAATGATGGAAACTCCGATGTCGGGATGGATCAGAAGACACTCCACGGCTTGGAGTTCCCGAATCGGCCGTTTATTACCGGAGACTGCGGCTTCACAATGTCAAAGACCACAGGCCAGTGGTCGGAGCACATCTTCTGGCGATCCCCGGCAAGGGATCCCAGGCTCCGTGATGGTAAGTCCGCGCCGCGCCCGCTCTGAAGACTGCTGCAGTCAGCAGGCCCTCACGGTCGGAGCTCCAACACTGACGACCTTCGGCAAAGGATCCCAGGCTCCACGATGGTACGTTTGCTGAAGGTCTGGGCCAGTCTCCGGTCTGGAGAGGCCAGTTGTTTGGCCGCGAGGGGGGCGGAGATGCGACAAGGAGAAAAGTCGCCTCTCCATCGAGGTAAGTGACTGAAAACGGTTTCCCCCTATTTCCCCAACCCCACCCCCCATATCAGACATACTGAGAAACATTAAATCATACATTTAGATGCACTAAAAATAACACAAATGTCAAAAGGACAGACGGGCTTCTGGCGAGGCTGCTGCTCGCGGTGCTAACCGATGACGTACGGGTAGTACTGGTTCAATGTAAGAGTCAAATTGCAGTATTTCCCTTTCTCATACCAGGAGACCATATCTCGAGGCAAGGTGCTGTTCAGTCAGAGTGATGAACTTCAGTGTTCCAAAGTACATTAGGTCTGTGAGAGTCATAGGGATGTATGTGCACGTGAGAAAATGATGGGAGGTTAATATATAATGCAATAGAGAATTAGGCCTCCTTTAAAAAACCCTTAAACTGTCCACCCTTAATATTGTTACTTTATTAGGGAAAGTAGTATAATGTACAGTATATAGGCTGGAGGAAGGGTATCTTCCTTTTGCCTTTTTGTTTTTTTGGTGTAATTTCATCCTATGTGACACATTATGTCCTCTCAACCTTGATGTTTTCATGTTTTCATCACTGAATTATATAGGTTTCAAGGCTTCAAGGTCAGTTTATTGTCATGTACCAGTTAAGGTACAGTGAAATTCGAGTTACCACAATGGAACTTAGGAGTGAGACAAATTATAATTTTGCCTGAAACAGATGAAAAGAAATATGCAGACATCTTTCTAAGTTGAGCAACTGAGAAAAATTACTTCAGCTAAGCAAGATATTTCAGTAAAACCAAGGAATTGATTGTTGACTTTAGAAGGGGAAGGCCAAGGATCCACAAACCTGTCTTCATCAATGAGTCGGTGGTCAAGTTCCTGGGTGAAGATCTCTGAAGATCTGTCCTGGATCCAGCCCATCGATAATTCTATTTCCTTAGAAGATTGAGGTGAATCGATATGTGGGCAAATTCTCTCTTGAACTTCTACAGGTGTATGGTTGAGAGCATATTAACTGGTTGCATCTTTGCCTGGTTTGGCAATTTGAATGCCCAGGAAAGAAGGGGATTACAAAATGTGGGGAACACAGTCCAGTCCACCACAGGCACTGACCTTCCCACCATTGAAGGGATTCTCTCAAAAAGACAGCCTGCTTCATCAAGGTGCCACACCACCCTGTTCATGCTTTTATTTCAATCCTGCCATCGGGAAGAAAATATAGGAGTCTGAAACTGTACCATCCTGGTTCAGGAACAACTTCTTTCCAACAACCATTAGGCTATTGAACACTATGAACTAAATTCTAAATTACAAACTTCCTGGGTAGTACGAGAGACCTCGGGCTTTGTTTTGTTTTTGCAATTTATTGGGTTTTTTTATTTACTGGACCTCTTTTTTTGTTTGTGTGTTGTGTTATCTATTGGGTATTGTGTTTACAAACCTTTCATGCTGTGGTAAGAAATTAATTGTTCCATTTTGGGACACATAGAAACATAGAAAATAGGTGCAGGAGGAGGCCATTCAGCCCTTCGAGCCAGCACCGCCATTCATTGTGATCATGGCTGATCGTCCCCAATCAATAACCCGTGCCTGCCTTCTCCCCATATTCCTTGATTCCACTAGCCCCTAGAGCTCTATCTAACTCTCTCTTAAATCCATCCAGTGATTTGGCCTCCACTGCCCTCTGTGGCAGGGAATTCCACAAATTCACAACTCTCTGGGTGAAAAAGTTTTTTCTCACCTCAGTCTTAAATGGCCTTTAGTAAGACACGTGATACTAAAATGCTCGTGACTCTCTTGACGCTTAAAAGTATGGTTATTGGCAGAGTTTGTGAAAGTCACCACTTCCTGGTAAAAGAATCAAATTGTGAAACAAAAAAATCATGCTGAATGAATGCAAGGAAATTGTGAGTGGGAGGATCTGATCTTTTGTTCATCAGGGAGGAAAGCACCAGCTCAGCCAAACTGTTCAAGGAAATCCCCCCTTACTTACCTTTCAAGAGAGGCCTTTGACAGTCATGTAAAGCAAAGATGCCTTGGCTTTTGATGCCTAAAGAAATGGGACTGGTGCTTATTAGAACATAAGCACAGCACAGTAACAATCCTTTGGTCCACCGCATCTACTCAGAACAAGATGTCATGTTAAACTAATCTCCTCTTCCTGCACGTTATCCATATTGCTCCAGTCTCTGCATATCCATGTAGCCGATCCAAAAGCTTCCTAAATGCCCTTGTTGTATCTGTCTACACCACCACCCCAGGCAACCCACTCCAGATACCTACCAGTCTCTGTGTAATAAGCTTGCCCCGCACATCTCATAGAGTTATACAGTGTGGAAACAGGCCCTTAAGCCTAAGTTGCCCACACCAGCCAACATGCCCCAGCTACAAGAGTCCCACTTGCCCATGTTTGATCCATGTCCCTCCAAACCTGTCCGATCCATGTACGTGTCTAACTGTTTCTTAAATGTTGGGATAGTCCCTGCCTCAACTACCTCCTCTGGCAGCGTGTTCCATATTTTATACACCTCAATCCTCCTGTGCTCCAAGGAATAGTGTCCCAGTCTACTCAACCTCTCCCTATAGCTCAGACACTCTAGTCCTGGCAACATCCTTGTAAATCTTCCCTGTACCCTTTCCAGCTTGATAACATCTTTCCTATAATGGTGCCCAGAGTTGAACACAATACTCTAAATGCGGCCTCACCAACATCTTATACAACTGCAAAATGACCTATACTCAATTTTCTGACTGAAGAAGGCCAATGTGCCAAACGCCTTTAATGAGATGTGCCAAATCTCGTCTAAAGTTTGCCCCTATCACCTTAAAGACACACCCTCTCCACCATGGGAAAAGGTTTTGACTGTCTACCACATCCATGCCTCTCTATTAAGCTCCTACCACATCCATGCCTCTCTAATAAGCTCCTATTAGGTTTTGACACTACAGAGAAAACCAATCCAAATTTGTCCTTGCACTTGCCTCAACCATTTCCTCATCAGGAGTTGTAATTGGTGAGCTGAAATGAGTGAAGGGCACTGATACCCATTTGGAGTAATCAGTACTCACTACTAGTACTGAGCAGCTATTTGTAGTGCTGCCTGTAAGTTGCTTCAGATGGACAGGTGGGTAGGTTTGGCTATTGCCAAACAAATTTTGCAAGCTGCTAATAATTTGTCAGCAACTGAAAGTATCCCTCTAATCTCATGGCCAAGCCTACACAGATATCATCTAGGGTTATTTTCATTCTCATCGTGCTTTAGTAAAAACAGGTTATAGGAATTGTCTAGTTAGTTTAGTTTAGTTTGGTTTAGGTTAGTTTATTGTCACATGTATCGAGGTACAATGAAACGCATTTGTTACATGCTAACTAGTCAGCAGAAAAACAATGTATGATTAGCGCCGTGGGTGGCTGCTATTTGTATACATTGTTTATGCAAGCAAAGAATCTCACTATGCCTAGTTACATGTGACAATAAAGTATTTCTATTCCTATTCCTATTGAATCGAACCATCCACAGTGCACAGATACACGATAAAGGGAATAACGTGAATAGCATAGTTAAAGTAAGAAATGTTGCTGTTGGAGTAAAGATTTAAAAGAGTGGAGCTATTGTAATGCATGATTGCAGATCCACTTCTGTAACTGGTACACAAAGAGTCGCTTGGGTTGGGCGCCATCTTGGAGGGAATGTCTGAACGATGTTGCTAGCAAGTGTCATGAATGGTCGGATCTCATTTATGCAGAATACTTTGGCTGCCTGAACTCGTTGGTCACTGGCAGAATGTTTGACAGCAAATGGAGTTTTGCACAAAATTAACAATCATTCTCTTTCTTTTCCAGAAGAATACTTGTCTTGTCTTGCGGGCAGCACAGTGGCACAGTGATAGGGTTGCTGCCTTACAGCGCCAGAGGTATAGGTTCAATCCGGACTATGGGTGCTGTCTGTACAAAGTTTGTACGTTCTCCCAGTGAAATTGTGGGTTTTCTCCAAGTGCTCCGGTTTCCTCCCAAGACATGCAGGTTTGTAGGTTAATTGGGTTCTGTAAATTGTCCCTAGTGTGTAGGATAGAACTGCTATAAGGGTGATTGCCAGTCAGCATGGACTCGGTTGGCCGAAGGGCATGTTACCATGCTGTATCTCTAAAATAACACTAAACTAAACTAAACTAAACCAATTTTCATCTCCTTTGAGCACCCCTATAATTCCTTTTACGGGTTGGGCATTTCGTCACTTATCACTGTCACTGCAGTGCACTTGAAAACAGCAGTGGGATCATGTGCATATCACACCAGAGAAATTACACACAGAAACGACCATCTGAACCATTCATCCAGACCAGATTATGTGTTGATGCTCCACATAATCTTCACTCGGTCAACTTCATCCACCCCTTAGAAGGACACAAGGTGCTGAAGTAACTGAATGGGTCAGACCACATCTCTGGAGAACATAGGTACATGATGTTTCAGGTCAGGACCCTTCTTCAGACCCAAAACGTCCTTATTGGGCAATCTATGTAGCCCAGTCTCACCAGGGCCCTGTACAACTGCAGTAGGACCTCCTTGCTCCTAAACTCAAATCTTCTCGCAATGAAGGCCAGCATTCCATTAGCTTTCTTCACTGCCTGCTGTACCTGCATGCTTACTTTCAGTGACTGATGTACAAGCACACCCAGGTCTCATTGCACCTCCCCTTTTCCTAATCTGACACCATTCAGATAATAATCTGCCTTCCTGTTCTTGCCACCAAAGTGGATAACCTCACATTTATCTACATCATGCTGCATCTTCCATGCATTTTCCCACTCGCCTAACCTATCCAAGCCACTCTGCAGCCTCATAGCATCCTCCTCACAGCTCACACTGCCACCCAGCTTTGTGTCATCCGCAAATTGGAGATGTCACATTTAATTCCCTCGTCTAAATCGTTAATATATTTTGTAAATTACTGGGGTCCCAGCACCGAGCCTTGCGGCACCCCATTAATCACTGTCTGCCTTTCTGAAAAGGACCCATTAATTCCTACTCTTTGCTTCCTGTCTGCCAACCAGTTCTCTCTCCATGTCTATACCCTACCCCCAATACCATGTGCTCTCATTATACCATGTTCTGCAACTCCAACCCAGTGTGGGTCTTTATGACCAAATATAAGACTACAATTTTAGTAACTTTGGACTTGAATCATATGTAATGGTGTCGGAAACATGGCGCTCTTGTGTACTGTCTCAATGTAATCTTCTATGACTAGTACTTAAGTATGATCATGCCAATATATAGTACGATTTTTACTGAATATGCAAAAACGAAATTTCACTGTACCCAGGTACATGTGACAATAAAATATTATTAATATCGCCTCTGAAATGCTCCCATGAACCCATTTAATCAGCTAACCTACAACTCATCCCATAGCAATCCAGGCCTCACCCTGTCATAAATAATCCATTGATCATATTCATCTGCCTCTCCACCTTCCCTGCAACTTAAACCTATATTCTTTCCCAGTTCTGACAAAGGTGAACTCTATTTTTCTTCCTCCAGAGGTTGCCCGACCTGCTGAGTGTTTGCAACAAATTTTGTTTTTGTTTCCGATTTCTTACTTCCTGTAATTGTACAAAAAGATGACACAAGGAAAAGGGAAGATGGGGGATGGGGCACACTTGTCCTAACTGTGTTTGGGCACCATCCCAACCTCAGCAGTACTGTCCATGCATTTTTTTCCATGCTATTCTCTGGCACAGGGTTCTAAAGATTGCAGAGATCGGAAGCATTGACCTTTGCAGTTATTACCTGCTGCAGCCTCAAATCAAGAAAGCACTAATCTGTCCCTAGTTCCAATACCTTAATCAATATGTGATTCACCACCTGATTTCATGATTTATTTATTGAACTCTGACTAAAATCTGCAGGTTGTAGGTTGCACTTTTCAATACCATTTGCACTTTTTAATCAAGGAAATCAATATGCCTCTTATTGTACAAATTTTGCAGAAACAAGGAACTGCAGATGCTGATTAATACACAAAAGGACATAATGTGCTGGAGTAACTTAACAGGCAGCATCTCTGGAGAACATGGATGGGTGACATTTTGGGTCAAGACCCTTCTTCAGATTCATTGTAAGGGGGAAGAATAAAGTTATAAGAGAGGACCTGCGATGCTTTGTCCTGCTTCTCCCATTGCCTTGCTTTCTTCTTCCCTCCTACAATCAGTCTGATCATCTTGAGCCAAAACATCACCTATCCATGTTCTCCAGAGATGCTGCCTGACCTGCTGAGTTATTACAGCACTTCATGTCCTTGTTTTGCACGAATTCTGCCCAGGAAACAATACCGGTGGTTGGGTGAGTCATGCCTAGATGAGTCAAGATGGATTTCATAATGGGTTACACCTGAGCAGGAAGTGAGAGTGAACACTTCAAGATGCACTAAATAATTTTTGTGCACAATCTATGCACAAGTGGCATTGCTGAACTGTGGTAAAGCAATTTCTCAGTTTGACATTTTCAAATGTCCTTTCAAACATTGTGCCCGCCACAAGGGGGCACTCCTACATAAGGAAACAGCAAATAATAAAAATGTGCAAGAATATATTTCTTAGCAATACAACAATACTTCTCATATTAACAGGGATAACTAATAATTGTTATTATTTCAATAGAATTTTGTTGCCATGGTAACCCATATCTTTTTTCTGAACCCACCAACAGACCGGGAGACTGGCTCTTGCCCTGGTGTTGGTTGATTCAGCGCTGTTTCATGTAGCTCAGGACTACAACAGGCACCCTCTGGCTTTGATTTTCCTTTCCACAGCAATGGGGTGGTGCTGAAATTATTTACATCGAGGAATCAAACTTTCATCTTTCATTTTGCTGTTCCATTATGCTCTGTCACCACATGGCTACACTCTTGTCCTTTCTGAGATGTAGCACTGAAAACAAAAATCAAAGCACACAAAAACATAAGCTCAAACTTAGTTGTAAGGTATAAACCAATCAAAGATGATGGGAGTGAGGTTGGTTAATTCCTTATGTGCAATTTCTAAAATGTTTCAACCTCTTCCTTTTATTGGACTTTTTATTTAATGGACTTTTTCTTGTTGATTTGTTTATTATATTATCTTTGAATACTGTGTTTACAAGCCTGTTTTGCTGCTGTAAGTAAGAATGTAATTATTCTGTTTTGGTACATATGGCAATAATTGATTGTGCAAAATAACATTGACAGGTTTTCAGCATAAAACAATATAGTTAAATAAAAGCACAATTTGTGCTGCTTACCTTAAATAAAGGTAACCTCAAAGAGACTGGAGCTCATTTAGACACAAAATACTGAAGTAACCCTGGGTCAGGCAGCATCACTGGAGAACATTTGATAGGTTCTCAGGAGATGTTGGAACATTCCCATTGTGTCAATGATGCACATCATTGGCACATTATTCCACTTTCCAACTTAGTTCAACAAATGCTGCAAAGAACCAGACACTGGGACACCAATCATTCAGTGATTGGAACATTTTGAAACAGCTCATTTTCTTTGTAAGCCTAATTAATATGTTATACACTATTAGTAAGAAGTAACATTACGATCTTGTGATATCATCTTTGCATAGGTTGAGGTTTACTGTATTCACAATATTGTAGTCTAATTCACAGAAGATAAATGATACATTTCCTTGTGTACAATAAATGTTGGCTATGCAAGAGTTGAAATTCTGCCACAGAAGACTGGTAGAGCATTAATCAATTAGAAATAAGTGCTAAGTAAACAGTAAATCAGAAAATTCATAGCCAGGACATTTCTTGATGCTATTCTTGCCTGGCCAATGTAATTTGCTGGTAGAGTGAAACAAAATCTAATGTATATTATATAAGTGGTTCCTTACCAGCAGGTTCCTGGTAAAGATGTGGCAGAAAAACAGGGATCCTTCCTTTCTCATTCTATTTATTCCCTATGGTTGAGCAAAGCTAAATCTGTGATAGAGAATATTGAAAGGGAAATTAATTTTAAAAAATGGCAGAATTTACATTTTATTTAAGAAACTGAAGATTTAATTCTTGGGGCAAATAATGCCCAAGGAAGCATAGGGAGCAGACGTTTAAGTTGTTGCATCACTATTGATTCTCTTTGACAATTGATCCAAAGACATATGCAGAATCCTATCACAGCATCCAGGGAATTTACACTGGTAACTAAATAAGCCTGGAATAAAAAAATAATGTAAACAACTGCTAGATTATTGTCAAAACCCATCTAATTCTTTAACATCCTTCAGGGAAGGAAATCTCCTTCTGCTATCTTTTTCGGCACACATGTGATTTATGAAACAGTTTAGAGAATAACTTAGTTCTGGGACAGTTTGCGATGAACAGAAAATCAATATTGGCCTAGCCAGTAATGCATATGCTTTGTACGAGAAAAATAACATTACAGGAGCCAGATACTAAACTCTCAACAATTACCAGTCGTATAGTACACAATCTGTCCATTCTGATATGAATTGGCTAAAGAATCTAGGACAAAATCTAAAGAAGGGTCTCGACCTGAAAAGTCACACATTCCTTCTCTCCAGAGATGCTGCTGAGCTACTCCAGTATTTTGTGTCTACCTTTGGCTAAAGTATCTGGTTCCTTGTATGACCATTTCAATGAAAATCCAGCAAATGAGTGTTATTCCTATACCATGTGTGAGCAGGGATGATTGAGCAACTTGGCAATGTAGAGAAACAAACATCTAGCAAATCTAGGCTGAGGCAAATTGGTGCTAATGTTCTACTGTGAGTTGAGGTAATTCGTGAGAGGATTGAATATTATATATGAACAATGAAATGCTTGAATTATCACTGTTTCAATTGTGGTTCAGTCAATGACAATATTGTTTTTGAATCAGAAATTTGTGGCTTCCCTTTTCATTCTAGATACTTGAGCACAACTGTCTGGGCTGGTGATTCATTGTTTGCTGTACAGTGGGAGTAATGCACCACTGAAGATGTTTAGCTGAGATACTAAACCATGGCCCTTCCAGCTGGATATTAAAGACGTGACATGATTTTGAAATCGTCCAAGGCAGTTTTTCCTGATGTCTTAACAATAGTTGGTCTAATATTTATTCTTTAACCAACATCACATAAACAAATTATTTGGTCATTATTACTTGGCTGTTTATACAAATTTGTCTGCTCAAAGACTTCAGTTCAAAAGTACGTCACTGGCTGTATTGTACTTGGGAACAATGTAAGAATTGTTTCAGGAAAGCATATCTTTCTTCTTCATAAATCATTTTTACACCCAAAACACAAAGCTTTTGAGGAATCTGCTATATTCTTTCTTCAACAATAAATTGAAAAGGGGAACAGCAATGCCAATAAATGTATCGAGCATAGGGTTTTTTTATTATTGCCCTCTCTGTTTATCCTGGGAAAGTCAATCAGAAGTGATGGATGAACAAACATTCACCTATTGTAAGTTAGAATTTAAGATAAGGCCTCCATCTGTCTTGGAAATTTGTGGACAGCCAATTGCAAATTTGTTTTAGCTATTGATTCATTTCAGGCAGAGTGCAGGCCACCAAATTCAGTTTCATAGCATTTCAGGCTGAATGCAGGCCACCAAATTCAGTTTCATAGCATTCAGGCAGAGTGCAGGCCACCAAATTCAGTTTGTAGCATTTCAGGCTGAGTGCAGGCCATCAAATTCATTTTCATAGGATTTCAGCAGAGTGCAGGCCACCAAATTCAGTTTCACAGCATTTTGGGCAAAGTGCAGGCCACCAAATTCAGTTTCATAGCATTTCAGGCAGAGTGCAGGCCACCAAGTCGAATTTCATAGTATTTCAGGCAGCGTGCAGGCCACCAAGCCCAGTTTCATAGCATTTCAGGCCGAGTGCAGGCCACCAAGTGCCGTGTCATAGCAGCCCACCAAATTCAGTTTCATAACATTTCGGGCAGAGTGCAGGCCACCAAATTCAGTTTCATAGCAGGCCACCAAATTCAGTTTCATAGCATTTCAGGCAGAGTGCAGGCCACCAAGTCCAGTTTCATAGCATTTCAAGCAGAGTGCAGGCCACAAAGTCCAGTTTCGTAGAAATTTCAGGCAGAGTGCTGGCCACCAAGTCCAGTTTCATAGCATTTCAGGCAGAGTGCAGGCAGCCCAATCCAGTTTCAGTCCACCGAGTCCATGCCGACCAGCGATCCCCGCACATTAACACTATTCTATGCACTAGGGCCACCAAGTCGAGTTTAATAGCATTTCAGGCAGAGAGCAGGCCACCAAGTCCAGTTTTATAGCATTTCAGAGTGCAGGCCCCCAAGTCCAGTTTCATAGTATTTCAGGCAGCGTGCAGGCCACCAAGCCCAGTTTCATAGCATTTCAGGCCAAGTGCAGGCCACCAAGTCCTGTTTCATAGCAGCCCACCAAATTCCGTTTCATAACATTTCGGGCAGAGTGCAGGCCACCAAATTCAGTTTCATAGCAGGCCACCAAATTCAGTTTCATAGCAGGCCACCAAATTCAGTTTCATAGCATTTCAGGCAGAGTGCAGGCCACCAAGTCCAGTTTCATAGCATTTCAAGCAGAGTGCAGGCAACCAAGTCCAGTTTCGTAGACATTTCAGGCAGAGCGCTGGCCACCAAGTCCAGTTTCATAGCATTTCAGGCAGAGTGCAGGCCACCAAGTCCAGTTTCATAGCATTTCAGGCAGAGTGCAGGCAGCCCAATCCAGCTTCAGTCCTCCGAGTCCATGCCGACCAGCGATCCCCGCACATTAACACTATTCTATGCACTAGGGCCAATTTTACATTTCCACCAAGCCAATTTACCTACAAACCTGTACATCTTCGGTGTGGGAGGAAGCTGAAGATCTCGGAGAAAACCCAGAGGTCACGGAGAGAACGTGCAAACTCCATACAGACAGCACCCATTGTCAGTATTGAACTCAGGTCCCTGGTGCTGTAAGGCACCAACTCTACTGCTGCGCCACCATGCTGAATAAAATTATGAGGTGAATTAACAGGTTGAATGCACAGAGCAGGGGAATCAAAAACTACTCTTCAGTAGGTTTATGCTTAGAGGGCAAAGATTAAATAGGAACCTGTGGGACAACTTTTTCACACAGAATGTGGTTGATATATGGAACAAGCTATCAGAGGAAGTATTGAGGCAAGTACTATAACAACATTTACAATATTATTAGACAGGTACATGGATAGTAAAGGTTTAGAGAAGTATGAGACAAACGCAGGCAGGTGGCACGTGTAGTGGGGCAAGTTGGGCTGAAGGGTCTGTTTTAGTGTTATAGGACTATATATACATATATCATGTTAAATTGTTTGTGGAACTGCAGATGTTGGTTTAGACATAAAAAACTGGAGTAACTTCGCGGGACAGGCAGCATTTCAGGTCGAGACCCTTCTTCAGATCTCGTTGATCTCGTCTGAAGAAGGGTCTTCACCCAAAATGTCACCCATTCTTTCTCTCCAGAGATGCTGTCTGGCCCGACGAGTTACTCCAGATTTTTGTGTCTATCCCATGTTAAATTGTTTGTTAGCCTTAACATGATAAGGTAATTTAAATTGGGTTTCAATAATATCACATCACCACAAATGTTCTCAGTGGTGAGGTAAAGATATGGGTTAAATATATAGTTCAGCATTTGCGTCTTCATTTGTCTGAAGTTAACTAACAAAGGAGCATTATGAATAATGTGCTAAATATTTATGGTATTATGGTATTGACATCCCCAGGAAAGCTTCACATCAGGAGGCCAGTTCATTGGCTATATTTAAGAGGGAGGTAGATGTGGCCCTTGTGGCTAAGGGGATCAGAGGGTATGGAGAGAAGGCAGATACGGGATACTGAGTTGGATGATCAGCCATGATCATATTGAATGGCGGTGCAGGCTCGAAGGGCCGAATGGCCTACTCCTGCACATAATTTCTATGTTTCTATGTCATGTGAGGAATGCATGTAGCCTCTGAACTATAGGCACGGAATTTCTTCAATAGGAAATTATACAATTGCATCTTTTTGGTAAAAGAGTGTGATACACATTGAAAGAGCTGTGGTCATTTGCATATCAGTAGTTTCAAGCGTTGATGTAACACAGTTCCATCATTTGAAGCCCCAAAATCATTGTGCAGAGATTTAAAATGTTGTTCAGTATGTGATAATCAGCAAATATTGGTGCCAGGGAAAACATTTTGTTCTTTCTTTCTATATTTTAGAGCCTTCCTGTAAATGCTCCTAAATATCTCCTCATTTGTGGTTGAATTTGAAACAGCCATCTGGTTTCCATGAAAATAATTTAAGTTATAATTGACGCACCAACGTTTATGAGGGTACAAAAGAACTCAACTGGGGAGAGAGTATAATACACTAAATTCAAAACTCAACGGGCTTGTATTTTTCAACACGCATTTGAAGGGGAGAAATGTGTGATTTTGTGAAATATCAGGACATATTGAGATCGCTGCACTAAATTGTTAATGTTGTGGAACTTTTACTACAGGGCATTGTGCCAATTCACATGGGAAGTTTTAGCTAGTATTACTTTGACAGTTTCCTCTGACCATTTCAATTTAACAGGTTGGCTTGGAGCTATAAGAAGGGGGTGTGTGGCAAGTAATCTCAAGGGACGTTGAGCTTTTTAGGCTATGCTAACTTGTGCATTATTCATTCATATCGCATTATAAATTAAACAAAAGTAATTTTGCAGTGACAGACGTGATTGGAATCATGATTATTCAATTGCCTTCCAATCATATCATTACATTGTCCTCTGGACACAACAATAGTAATCCACTTTGCTGATATAATTTATTCCACATTTTCTAAGGGGAAACAAAGACAGATGAATATCAAAAATGTGTTGTGAAATTTCCTTCATTCCTTTGTAATTTCTAGCATCACTATCAATAATTATTTTCACTTTCCAAGTAGAAACGTTTCTTGCAAATTGTTTTTTTACACACATAAATGCCTTTATTTGTCCAATTGATTGATTACCCATTACTTTGGAAATCATTTTATTTCAAGGTCTGAAAGCAAATCTGCATGAGACTGCATGAATGCATTATTCCATTGTGTCTTTATGGCACACAAAGTTTCTTCTGTGCTATTTGGCCCAGAAATAGTACGATTAAAGATGTTAGCAGTGCTATTCCTCTGAGCATGTTGACAACATTTCACACATGATTAACAAACATCTTGGGGCTAAAATAATATAATCGTATTTTTTTTCCCCCATTCTTGTAATTGGAATTAATTTTGCTTCATTTGCCAAAGACTTACCCCTTGCAGCTTAACAGAAGAAAGAGGGTTTATCTGAAATTGCTTCCCAGTACACTAACATTTTAGTCATGTATTTGTAGGTCACGAGGGCAACATCTTTACTACGTTTATTGTGATATGTGGAAACAGCACTTGGAAGCATGACTATGTACTGCAATAATGTATTTTAGCCTGCAATCCATTTATAATGAATGACTGCATGCAGAATGAAGGCTTGAACCTCGGTTATATATCTTAAAGTTAATGGTTGCTAGTGCTAAAGACATGAAGGTATATTAATGGCTAACCTCCCAAAGCTTGGTTCAACTGAAATCATCATGAGATATGTTCACCTGCAATCAAAGCTCACAAAGACATAATGCTTGTGATCAAAGATGAATTGTGTTGGGAGATAAATGGCAGATTGCAATGAATTTGTTACAAAAATGAAACAGTAGCTGCTATAAGTGGAACTTGTGGATGATGAAAAGGCGGTTCCAGAGGAGCCAGTAATGATATTAATGGTGCTCATTATTTAGGTGAATGATTTAACCACACAAATCACGGGCAGCGGGAAACACAGGACAGCACCGCGGCGCAGCAGTTAGTGCTGCTGTTCCAGGAATAAAGGTTCAATCCTGATCTTGGAGGAACGGAGTGTGCAGGCTCTCCACTGGAGAGGTTCCACTGGATGTGCACAATGCTGTGCTGATAGATTAATTGGCTCTTAGTGTGGGTCAAAATGGATTGAATAGAAAATGGAGAGGGGCAATGAGATTGCTGTGCTGGGTGCTAAATTGGAAAAAATTTCCTCCTTTTCTTAGCAATGTTACAAAATTTTGAGATTTTAAAAATCAAGTCTGCAATTTATCCCATCAGATAAAGCATAAAAATAAGTTTAATTTGACACCTAATTAATTTTCATATCTTCAGTATTAAAAACGTTATGCCCATTTTCATACTCGGAAATTAGCATCTTGTTCCCCATTGCCTTTCCATTGACTTAACACAAAACCTGTGATCAAGGACAGTCAAAAGCCCATAACTTTCTTAAAAATTAAGAGAACTCAATGAAATTTTCAGTTATAATAGATTGAAGCATTCTGAAACAAATATGAAACAATATTACATGGATGACCTGAAATTAAAGCATATAATTAGTTAGTTATCTAATTGTAGCTAATTACAAAATTCAATTACTAGATCTAAACATCTATCCATTTCTTAAGAAAAGATAAACTTTTTTAAATTGCCTAAGTGTCCAAATAACATTCACACAATAATCCACAATATAACATGATTTTTAAGTCTCATTTTCATGAATTCATAGGCCAAATGGAAGGAATTTAGTGTTAAATGCCTGTAAATTAATGATCATTTAAATCAACTTGCGAGTGGGTTTTATTGGAATGCGGTGGATTGGAACGTTGCGGTTTGCGGTGAAGTTGGCAGGAAAAATACAGCTGGTTCATACATTTTGTTTGTCCCCTTTTCGCAACATGAAAATTTGATTAAATGCTTCCTAAGAACCAAGTTTTTATGTAAAGCGTGTAGCTTCTTTTATCGCCTACGTTAGGTCAGTTCTGCTGTCAGCGTTCAGAGCTTTAGAAGATGATTTTTAAACTACTCTAGTTAATAAATAATCTAGCGTATTTTAAAAATAGCTTAATGAATGAAATGTCGGAGCAATTTTTCTTTAGTGACGAAATCGCCCGACATGGATCGACTTGGACTGTCTAGGGAAAAACGGCATTTTAAACCCGCCCCCCTCTGAAAGGCGCCAATGTTACGCACACGGGGAGCGGCAGAACTGCAGTGCTGCTAAAGGTAGGTATTGTAACATACCTACTTTGGTGTCTCGATAAACAAGAATCAGAATTTACTGATGAAACCAAATTTAGGTTTAGGTTTATTATTGCCATGTAGGTACAGTGAAAAGCTTTTGTTTGCATGCCATCCAATCAAACCAGATAATACTATGCATGAATAGTAAGATTAAACGAGAACTTAACAGTTTGAAGCTTGATCGTTATTTTATGAGGAGTTACGATGAGGGATTACGTGAAGAAGGTCGTCCCCACGCATGCACGTCAATCTTCAAAGCAGCGGTGTGAAGTCACAGAAAAATGTTATTGAACTAACATAGTAAGATTATAGATAACTAGAACTAGCAGATGATCGTTATGTTATGAGGGTAGGGAGCGGAGGGCACGTAATGCCTCATCATAACTCCTCATAAAATAACGATCAAACTTCAAACTGGTAAGTTCTCGTTTAATCTTACTATTTTACTTTGGAATCACGTGGGTGACTAGGTTAAGACTTTGAAGGTCTGTGATTTCATGCCGAGGAACGAGTCCACGCGTCACAGCTGCATCAATTGACCAGGACGAGTGAGAAAATTAATGCATTCAAAACATGACATGTTTAACAATACTAATGCTTTAATGACAAGAAAGAAAATAAACAGTGACCACTCTCACCTAGGGGGAAACAGTGAAACAGAACTTAAAACAGAATCAGCAAAAATCCTGGATCTGGCGATAGGCTTATTATAAAACCTCTGGTACGTCCTCTCATTCGGCCATCCCGCAGCCACCAGAATTTGGTCAAGAGGGACATCCATATTCCTTGCTGCTGATATCGATGCAGCCCTGGTGGAATGAGGTTTAAAAATATCAGTATTCACTCCTGCATACGCCAGAACCTGTTTAATCCATCTAGAGATGGTCTGCACCGTAACCTGTTTGTGAGGTTTGGTGCAGCTGACAAAGAAGGAGAGTTCCGAGCCTCTCAAGCTCTTGGTGACCTTTATGTATTGGGTTATAGTTGATACTATACACACTCGTGGATCTGAGGGGTATGCCATAAAACTCAATTTGAGCCCCTGTACCCCTGGCCTACTTTGCTTGACGAGATCCCGAACGAAAAAGGTGATATTATTGCAGGAAGAGCCCATACTGTCCAGTCTGAATTTATGTAGCGTCTGGACCCGTTGTGCTGAGGCCAGGGCCATTAGCATGACTACCTTCAGTGTCAGGTGGTGTAGGAACAGAGATGAAACTGGTGCCCACTGACGGAGCAGCATGAGGACCACGCTGACATCCCATATGTGTGTGTACCTAGGTCTAGGTGGAGTGGAGTTAAAGACATCCTTTATAAATTTGGTTATTAACGGGTGGGACCCTACCGTGTGGTGTGCTGACCCCAGCCATAAATAATTGGACAAAGCACTCCGGGCACTGTTAATAGCACTGTAACTAAGTTTGTTATTGTGAAAAAGTGACGATAGAAACTCCAAAACATTCGTAATTGAAGCTGTATGTTATGAAATGTGAGAACGGGAACAGTACATCTCCCATTTTCTTACGTGAGAGATGTACTGTTTCTGTGTGCTCTTCCTCCAGGCCGCAGTGATGACATCAATGGTACACTCTGAAAGCCCGAGCCCCAGGAACGGTCTCCTCAGAAACTGCAAACCAACAAATTTATACGGTCATGAAGAGGGTGGCTTTCCCCTGGGTGTACCAGCAGATTTATGCTCTTGGGCACTGCCATAAAAGGCTGTGTAATTAAGGCTAGAACCAGAGGGAACCAATGCTGAGTAGGCCAGTCTGGTAATTACATATCGAGTAATGAGGCAGAATGGGGGGAAAACATACAAAAATTTACCACCCTAGTGGAGCGAGAGAGCTACTACTGCTACTACCCCTGGGTCTGGCTCCCATTACACATAAATTGGTAATTGATGATTAAGCCTGGAAGCAAACAGATCAATGTCCAGTACACCATAACAAAGGACAATATCATTGAACACTTCGTGATTTAACATCCATTCTTTGTTATCATTGAACTCTCGTGATCTAGTGTGTACCACTGTGTTATACCTCCCTGGTAAATAGATAGCTGAAACCCAGATGTTTCTTGCAATACACCAGTGCCAGAGAAGATTGGACAACCTATCACAGGATACAGACTTACTGCCACCCATGTGATTAGTATGCTACTGCAGTAGTGTTGTCAATCTGAAGTCGGACATGCATATGATGCCTGTTGGTTCAAACAGCCTTTAACCCATAGATTGCTTACAACAACTCTAAATAGTTAATACTGTGTGATTGAAGCATGGATGCTTCCTGCAGATTCCATCTGCCACCGCAGCTTGAGACGGTATTGGTAGCACCCCATCCTAGTGCACTGGCATCAGTCTGCAGGATAACTGATGGAGTATTGACTAAAATGGTACTAGAGCAACACAGAATATTGACAATTCACCATTGTAACTCAGTCAGAGCTTCAGCTGGTAGCTGCATGGGTCTATCAAAACGACCTCAATGAAGCTTAAGTGCCTGTTCCTTTGCACGCTGTAAGTTTTGGTAGTGCTAAGGCCCGAATTGAGCAGCTGGGAACGCTGCCACTAATTTTTCAATTACCCGAGCCACATGTCTAATAGAAGGGTGATTATCAACAATGAGTTTCCTGCAGGCTTCTATTAACTCTAATTGCTTGCCTCGAGGCAGAGTCACTGACATGTGTACTGAGTTAATGGCGAATCCCAAATAGTCAATTATCGCACCAATTTAGACTTAACTGGATGGATTATGAAACCTATCTCTTCGAAAATGAGTTTTGTAGCTGACACAGATAATTCAGCTAATTTGAAAGAACCCGTGTGACTAAAATGTCATCCAAATATGCCATGACAATATGATTCTGTGCTCTGAGTAACCCCAGGACTTGATTTAGCAATTTTGTGAATAGTCTGGGAGCTGAAGTTAATCCATTAGGCAATGCTTTAAACTGCCACAACTGATCCATCCAGTTAAACCTCAAAAATCTCCTGTGCCTTTCATGAATGGCCACTGAATAGTAAGCATCTTTGATGTCAATGCTTGCCATATAACATCCCTTGGAAAGCTGTTGTTTAGCAGTGACAAAAGTTTCAATTTTGGAATGTTTATACTGCACAAAGCTGTTAAGCTCTGTCAAATCTAGGATATTTCTACATCCTCCATCCTTCTTTTGCTTAGTAAAGATATTTGACACAAACTGATAAGACTCACACCTCACGCTCTCAATTACCCCTTTATTGAACAAAGAATCAAGTTCTCTTTGTGCACTAATACACTCCTGTTATGAAAACACAAAAGTACAGCCAGCTGTATGCAGAATGGGTGGAGGCAAGTCAGAAATGAACTCAATTTGGAAACCTTGAATACTATGCAGTATAAACGGATTCGATGTTATCCACTGCCATTGACGTAAGAAAAATTGCAATCTCCCCCCCATGTATCCATTGCAGTCTCACCTACCTTAGAGTTTACCGGCGGTAAGGTCGCTGCTTCTGCCCCCAAGGTCTGGGGGGTAGGGCAGCTGGAGGGCGCCGCATCTTGAACATGGCCCGGCTTGGGCCCTGCCCTAAAAAAGACCTCTGTGTTTGTAGCTCAGCACCACGTCCGCCATAGCCCGTGATCTGTTTGGTATGCAGAGGAGGGTAGGGGTACAGTCTCCGTAAAGACGATACCTTCGGAGACACCTTCATGAGGCAAACAGACTTTGTTTCCTCATCGAGTTCTTTAACCTGTTTAGTCAGGTTTTCTCCGAACAGGAGGTTTGGGGGTTGTATATTCCCCCTGCTTAAATAGTCCAGCAAATTTAGGATTTATAGCAGGATGGATGGCATTCTTTCTAATGCAATTGATTTCAAAATGTGCATTGCACATTAATGCCATTGCATCCTGCTGTGTATCTGAGAGAGACGCCCCCTCCACTGACCTAGCAAAGGCTGTGATGCCCGAGGCAAGTAGCTGGAGTACTCTTTGGAGTTTAACCACTTGGGCTCGGACGCCCCCTCCAATGTGCCCCCAAATGGCCTGATTAATAATGGGGACACTCAGTGAGGCACAGTTTCGTGGAGTGTTGTACCTGGCAGTGGTGTCCTCCATCTTTTGTTCTTGCAGTGGATGGGAAGCCATGTAATTAATGTTCACGGCGAGCTCTTCATCCAATGGCTCACTTGTGAGGGCTGGGACCGCAAATTTGTGGCTTTTCTCCGCCGTAAAGTAGCCAAGGTGCTTTCTGGCAGCACCAAGTCTGTAGCCGCTGGCTACTCTGCCAGCGGCCCTGGAGACGAATTCGGCAGTCGCACGCTGCCCTTTAGCTCGTGGTCTTCCGCAGCCGGTTTGGTCGCGGCTCGCCTCTTAGACATATCTCCCGCAATCCGAAGCTGAAAATACGTAAAAACGAAACACACTCCGGACCTGGAGCAACAACTTCAGCTAAGTTTTTAAAAACACTTACCTGAGTCTTTTTAACTTACCCGCTGGAAGGAGCGACGCGCCCGCAAGCCAGTCATTGCGCAATGCGTCAGACGTAATGACGCGCATGCGTGGGGACGGCCTTCTTCACGTAGTCTCTCACGTGACTCCGAAGTAAAATACAATCAAGCCAAATACAAGTACAATAGGTAGAGTAAAGAGAAATATACAAGAGTGAAGAATATAATTCTCGGTATTGTAGTGTAACAGTTCCAGAGACAAAGCCCAATGTTTGCAATGAAGTAGGTTTATTATTGTCATGTGTACTCGCGAAGTACAGTGAAAGGTTTTGTTTTGCATGTTATCCCAACAGATCAGATAAAACATACATACATACAATCGAGTCAAACTCTAGTGCAATAGGTAGAGAAAGGGAAAGATACAGAATGCAGAATACAGTTCTCAGCATTGTAGCACAACAGTTCAATAGCCAAAGTCCAATGTCCACAATGAGGTAGCGGTGAATTGGACATTACCCTAGCTTATGGAAAAAGCTGTTCCTGAGTCTGAAGCATGCTTTCAAACTTCTCTACCTTCTTCAGGGAGTAGAGCGAAAAAGGAATAACTGAGGTGGGACAAGTCTTTGAGTATGTTGGCAGCTTTTCCGAGGCAGTTTGAAATGTAGGTGGAGTCGAAGGTGGCTACATCCACATTTCTATGCAATTTTTTGTTGTCTTGGGCAAAGCTGTTCCTAAACCAAGCTGTGATGCAACCTGCTTCAATGTGGTTGGTCCATGACTGATTGTTGGTAATATTCAGTCGTGGAATATTACCAACGACAGTAGGAACTTAATGGAACTTCTTCATCAAGGTATTTGATGTGATGGTGGATGGGTACAATTAAGATTAAAGTGCAACACACTTTAAGAAAACATGTAACATGCACACGCACATGCACATGCACACACCCACTATAGGCAGCAATGCAAGTTAAGAAGGGAATGACACCTGAATAAAAGATGAGATAAAGATGAGGGTGATCTACTGACAGAGTGAGATGACGTAAATAGAGTTGGAGGAAGTGGAATCTGGACACTGGTTGGTACGGCCATGTTTTGTTTCCAGGCTAAATTGATCTGTGCTCCAGGAAAAAGGGCACGAGTGAAGCAGACCTGAAGCAAGGTCAATTAAGTTTGCCTGAAAGACAATTATTGATTTTCTCTCATAGGGAAACGAATAGTGCACATCAATATACAAGTGATCTTTGTGTTAACCTATGAACTGCTCAGCAGTCCTGTGCTCACTCCACAGATGGGGGTTAAGGCTGTGTTCTAAAGCCACATTCACTGCAATGTCTAACAATAGCACACACTTGGTTTCCTTTTTACATCCACTCTATTATTTATAACTGCATTGAGGATGATAAAGGATCATTGCATGCAAAGTACTGAGCAAGGAACAGAGTCAATAATGTCTTGAGGCGAGCAACATTTTGTGGAGGCCAGGTGCCTTGATCAGTGTTGTGAACTTCTCTTACTTTCTAAGAAAGGATCATGAGCTTGTAGAAATCCATCTGACGGTATAATTCTAGCTGAGCTCTGCGCCAGCTCAACTACTTTGCATTGTTTATAATGTTGAATGTGCCAAAAGAAAGGTGGTGTGGTGCATCTGTACATGAGGAAACCAGGACCTGATGGAGAGAAGGAAGTTCCAGACTGGCAAAATGAAATCTGAGTGAGAGGTCATTTTAAAATCCTCAAAGACGAGGTGATTAGATAAAATGCTGTCATTCTTAATACTCATCTGAAGATTTTTCTCTTTTCTCTTTCTGGTGCTAAACTTAATGAAAAAAAACATATTCACACAAAATAATGTGGGATGTTGAGGAAGGTGTTCAGTAGGATATAACCAAGGATATAGACAAGGGAAGTGAGTGGGCAGCAATATGGGAGATGAAATATAATATGTATAAATGTGAATTCATCCACTTTTGTGCACAGCACATGAAAGGAGATATTTTTGTTTAAACAGTGACAGATTAGACAATATTGATGATCAAACTAACCTAGTTGATCAAACTAACACAAATATTGAAAGCTAACATGCAAATGCAGCAAACAATTAAAAAGGCAAATCAGATGTCAACCTTTATTATGAGAATATTTAACTACAGGAGTTAAGGTATCAAATTTTAGAGTTACAGCATGGAAACAGGCCATTCGGCCCATCAAGTCTGCGCTGACCAGCAATAGCCCACACACTAATTCTATCCTGTTACAAAAGCCAATTAACCTAGGAACCTGAATGTCTTTGGAAGGTGAAACAGGAGAAAATCCACGTGCTCACAGGGAAAACAGGCAAACTCCTTACAAACAATACCCTGGAACCCCGGATCTCCGGCGCTGTAAGGCAGCAACTACCACTGAGCCACCTAATAGCTTTGTTTTTCTGATCTAATAAAGGATATATTTGTCAGTCTGTCCTGGCGTGACAGTTTTGCCAAATGAGGAAAGAAGGGGACTGGATCTAATTTTTCTAGAGTATAGAAGAATGGGAAGTGATCTCAATGAAACTGATAACATTCTTATAAGACCCAACAGATGCAGAGAGGACATTTCCTGGGATTTCTGATTCCTGGGATGTCAGGACTGTCTTATGAACAAAGACTGCATAGACTCGGTTTATACTCTCTAGAATTTAGGAGATTGAGAGGGGATCTTATAGAAACTTACAAAATTCTTAAGGGGTTGGACAGGCTAGATGCAGGAAGATTGTTCCCGATGTTGGGGAGGTCAAGGACAAGGGATCACAGCTTAAGGATAAGGGGGAAATCCTTTAGGACCGAGATGAGAAGGACTTTTTTCACACAGAGAGTGGTGGGTCTCTGGAACTCTCTGCCACAGAGGGTAGTTGAGGCCAGTTCATTGGCTATATTTAAGAGGGAGTTAGATGTGGCCCTTGTGGCTAAGGGGATCAGAGGGTATGGAGAGAAGGCAGGTACGGGATACTGAGTTGGATGATCAGCCATGATCATATGAATGGCGGTGCAGGCTCGAAGGGCCGAATGGCCTACTCCTGCACCTAATTTCTATGTTTCTATGTTTCTATTTCCCATCGCCGAGGAGTGCTATTTTTGTCCATTTTGGGCATCAATCTCTGACTTGGAAAACGGCAAATGGATTGAAATATTTGTTATTATTGTACTCCAAGTATCGTAGCTTCATTCAGTAATGACTTCAGTTAATATTTGCTTCCTTAAGTTACTCATCATAATTATATTTCCAAAGAAAACAGATGGAAGATTAGAATGTACACAAAAATGCTGGAGAAACTCAGCGGGTGCAGCATCATCTATGCAGCGAAGGAAATAGGCAACGTTTCGGGCCGAAACCCTTCTTCAGACTTCAGACTTCAGATTAGAATTATGTGGGAGAAAAATTAAAGCTCATCAAAATGGTTCCATTTGCTTTGAACCCCAGCCACATTTAAAAAGGCATTGGTTCAAGGTCCGCCAACAAAATTGCAATTATTTTTCTGTTTAAATTCATTTATGATTTCAATCATCACTAATTTGATATTTCCCTCTTCCATACTTTGCCACTGAACTTCCTTTGAATCACCAGCTTTCTTCCTTTTTTAATGCCCTCTTTAAACATTTGTACTTCTTTCACATCTTTCTTTGGCTGTCTCTCTTCCATTGAATTAATTTAATTTAGTTTAGTTTAGTTTACTGATACAGCGCGGAAACTGGCCCTCCAGCCCACTGAATTGATCCCCGCACACTGACATTATCTTGCACACACATTAGGGACAATTTACAATTATACCAAAGCCAATTAATCTACAAACCTGTCTTTGGTCTGTGGATGGAAACAACGCACCCGGACAAAACCCACGCAGGGCACAAGGAGAATGTACAAACTCCGTACAAACAGCACCCATGGTCAGGATTGAACCCGGATCTGGTGCTGTAAGTCAGCATATACATTGGGCCAAACAAATTGGTATCATTGCTGAGGAGGAGGATTTCCTGGAATGTATATGGGATGGTTTTTTAAACCAATATGTAGAAGAACCGATTAGAAGGCAGGCCATCCTAGACTGGGTATTGAGTAATGAGGAAGGATTAGTTAGCGATCTTGTTGTTCAGAGCCCCTTGGGCAACAATGACCATAATATGGTTGAATTCTGCATCAGGATGGAGAGTGACATGGTTAATTCAGAGATTTGGGTCTTAAACTTAAAGAAAGGAGACTTTGAAGGTATGAGAAGGGAATTGGCTAGGATAGACGGGCAAATTATACTTAAAGGGTTGACGGTGGAGATGCAATGGCAAAGATTTAAAGACCGCATGGATGAACTCCAAAAATTGTTCATCCCTGTCTGGCACAAAAATAAACAGGGAAGGCGGCTCAACTGTGGTTAATAAGGTAAATCAAGGATAGTGTTAAATCCAAGGAAGAGGCATATAAATTGGCCAGAGGAAGCAGCAAACCGGACGACTGGGAGAAATTTAAAACTCTATAGAGGAAGACAAAGGGTTAATTCAGAGTTAATTCAGAGAGAAAGAAAGAAAGCTTGTGGGGAATAAAAAAACGGACTCTAAAAGCTTCTTTAGATATGTAAAAAGGAAAAGATTAGTGAAGACAAATGTAGGACCCTTACAATCAGAGGTGAATTTATAATGGGAAACAAGGAAATGGCAGAACAATTAAACAAGTACTTTGGTTCAGCCTTCACTAAGGAAGGCACAAACAATCTCCCAGAAATACTAGGGAACTGAGTATCTAGTGGGTGGGAGGAACTGAAGGGAATCCACATTAGTCAGGAAATAGTGTTAGGTAAACTGTTGGGAATGAAGGCAGATAAATCCCTAGGGCCTGATGATCTACATCCCAGAGTTAGCAAGGAGGTGGCCCTAAAAATAGTGGATGCATTGGTGATCATTTTCCAATGTTCTCTCGACTCTGGATCAGTTCCTATGGGCTGGAGGGAAGCCAATGTAACTCCACTTTTTAAGAAAGGTAGTGGAAAGAAAATTATAGACCAGTTAGCTTTACATCAGTAGTGGGGAAAATGCTGGAGTCGATTATTAAAGATGTTATAGCATTGCATTTGGAAAGCAGTGACAGAATTGGTCAAAGGATTTATGGAGGGGAAATCATGCTTGTCTAATCTTCAAGAATTTTTTGAGGATGTAGCAAGTAGAATGGATAAGGGAGAGCCAGTGGATGTGGTTTATCTGGACTTTCAAAAAGCCTTTGACAAGGCCCCACACAAGAGATTAGTGTGCAAAATTAGAGCAGATAGTATTGGGGTAGGGTATTGACATGGATAGAGAACTGGTTGGCAGACAGGAAGCAAAGAGTAGGAATTAATGGGTCCTTTATAGAATGACAGACAGTGATTAGTGGAGTGCCGTAAGGCTCGATGCTGGGACCCCAGTTATTTACAAAATATATTAACGATTTAGACGATGGAATTAAATGTGAAAAAGCAGGAACGGGATACTGATTTTAGATGATCAGCCATGATCATATTGAATGGCGGTGCTGGCTCAAAGGGCCGAATGGCCTACTCCTGCACCTACTTTTTTATATTTCTATGTTTGTAATTACAATTGTGTGTCACATAGACCAGATGAGCTAAGGGCAGAATATTTCCTTCCTTGCAAAACGGTGGGTCATCATTATTGAATTCCACAGTTATTATTGTGGATTTGGACTCGTGTGTCTGGATTTATAGTCCAGATCTTTGGATAATACTGCAGTAAATTAGCCTCCGATATGAAACATAAAACTTTGGAAATGCTCAGTAGTTCAGACAGCATCCGTGGAGTGAAAAATAAAGTTAATGTTTCAGGTTAACCTTTCATCAGAATTGAATCACTATACTACTGTACCTCTGCACTGTCAAACATTTGGGGGTGCGATATAAATGTAATTTGATTCAATTTAACAAAGAAATCTTGTTTGGGATACAAAACAATAATAAACTTCAATGATCAGTATTTGATTGAATGGTATACCTCTTTTGTAATAAGGCAAATTGACCTTGGTGGAGTAACAGACGGCAAATCACTGCTGCTCAGAAATGTTTGTCTGTTTCTTTTAAAGCTAGCGTTTCCAAAGCAAAGAATCTTTCAGATTTAAAGGGTATTTATTCTTGAAAATGATGCTTTTGATGTCTATGGGAGGTATTGTCCCAGATGAGGTACAGCTGCTGTTAGTTTTGTTATAGTCATAAGTGACCTTGGACTGGTACAGAACTGCAGCATTTCACCAGCATGGAACACCAAAGATATATGTGATTATTTTGACAGTCATGTTGGCTGTTTCAGGGGAAATCTCACACAAGTGGTAGGGCAACCATAACCTAAACAACTCAATGTTTTGTCCATGTTATATTTGCATTTAGTTTCCTGGAGTTCTAAATTAGCTTTGCTACAGCTGAGCTGATAATTGATACAAGGCATTGCATTGTCTCCTGTGATTTTCAGTGATCTAGGATCAACATTATGCAAAATGTTCATACATTTAAATGCAACATATCCTTTACAAAATATAATTGTGCAGCATCTGCACGGTGGTCTTTTTTGTTACGTGCATTATCATGGAGCCTCTACTGTCTAGATCTTGTGCCTTAGACATGAATTTCCTTTAAGTGTTCAGCTTCCTTATGAAAATCATTTAAAACCATTGAATTTATAATTTTGTCTTTATGCCAGAGGCCTGACTTTGGGTACGATCAGTGTAAATGTTGCATGTTCCCCTTGTGACTGTGTAGGTTTCTTCCAGATGCTCTGGTTTTTTGGCACATCCCAAAGACTGGTAGATTAATCAGCGACCGAACTGCCACCTTGTTAACTCTGTGAATGTCAGAGTCTTGGAGAATTGATGAGAATGTGAGGAGAATAAACAATAGGATTTGTGTAGCATTAGCGTAAATGGGTGGTTGATGGTCATCGCCAACTCGATGGCTGAAGGTCCTGTTTCTGTGCTGCACCATGACTCATTTGAAATGGTATTTTCACCATAAAACTGCAGATACCTTCTTATGGTAATATTCTCATCACAGTGAGGGATCTCAGAGGAGGCAAGTTTAAATTAATTTCATATTTTTCCTAGAAATCCCTTAATTCAGCAGCAAATAGGTGTTTAAACTCTATCCCCAGTGCAGCAATCCACATTGAATAAATGACACTATAAATTTACTCTGCTAGTAAATTTATTACTGGGCAGTAAGGGATCTAGGTAGGTATTGGCCCAGACATTTGACCCTGTCTGAAAGTGGGAAGATCAGAGAAGCAAGCAGCAGTCTGCATATTCCAGAGTTATTCAAAGATTGTGTCCAACATCAGAGACAGGAGGGGATACTGCTCAAGGGGCTAGTGGAATCAAGGATATGGGGAGAAGGCAGGCACGAGTTATTGATTGGGGATGATCAGCCATGATCACAATGAATGCTGGGTCGAAGGGCCGAATGGCCTCCTCCTGCACCTATTCTCTATGTTTCTATGTTTCTTTGTTTCTATGATACTGGAGGAGGCACCATGCAAGATTTCTTCGTACCATGTCCTCTTTTTCCTTTCTGACAATATATATTCTACTTGATAAACAGTGATTTTTGTTTATGAACTACTCTTACTCCTGCGTCAGTGAAAAAGTGTTCAAAATCCCAGGCTTGACAAGGGCTAAATCCCTTGACAAGGGATGAATCTTTATTGGACACAAGTGTGCTATTGTGTGAAGTATTTTATTTATAAATATCCCCTGTGCTTTCTTCACAATTTTCTCAACCTAATCTACCATTGTCATTCCCAATCATTATGCATATGTACCCACAATCACTCTGTTCTTGTAACCCTTACAGAATTGTGCCTTCTATCTTGCATTGCCTCTTCTCATTCTTTCAAGTAAAATGTAAAACTTTGTATTTCTCAACACTAAATTTAATCTACCACCTTTCCACCCATTCCACTAGTCTGTCTCTGTGTCCCTGAAGTCTATTACAATCCTCATCATTCAATGTATTTCTGAGTTTTATGTCATCTGCAGATTTGGAAATAATTCTTGTTTCAGTCAAATCATTAATGTAAATTTGAAAAACCTCTTGTCCTAACACTGACCCCTAGAGAAATGCATTGAACACATTGATCCACCTTGCACATATAATTAATATTAACGGTGATTGGTGGATGGCGTGGACTCGGTGGTGAAGGGCCTGTTTTCACATTGTATCTCTAAACTAAACCTTGTTCCAGTCTGAAAAAACAACCTCACTGAATAATTTATTTAGAATTTTGAACTCAGTTTAATGAATGGTTGATTATAACATTTTTGAGGCAGTTACAGTAGTTCAGAACTGCTGCTGAGGGTGGCACAGTGGCACAGCTGCGTCACAGTGCCAGAGGCCCTGGTTTGATCTTGACCTCAGGTGCTGCCTGCATGGAGTTAACTTCTCCCTGTGAACGCGTGGATTTCCTCTGGGCACTTGTGTTTCCTCCCACATCCCAAAGACGTGCGAGTTTGTAAGGTCATGTGCTCTAGCGTGTAGAGAGTGGATGAGAAAGTGGAATAACATACCTGTAGAACTTGTGTGAACAGGTGAACAAGTGGTCAGAGTGGATTTGGTGGGCTGAAGAGCCTGTTTCCATGCTGTATCATTCAATCAAAAAACCACGAAACTTTGTTTTTAATCATTTTAAGGTGTTAACAACTTTTCATTTTGATGACCTGGTCTAAAAGGCAATAGAGTAGAGCACAAGAAAAAAAGTGAAGGTTACACACCTCTTACAATTTTTAAAGTAGACTAAATAATGAGTGGATTTCATTAGGGACAGGCAATCGTCTTTATTATATTTTCCTCTTGGATGCTGAAATATCACTTGGTAATAACTGCAATCTGTTTGCAATCCTCGGAGGGTGGTGCTGTTGATTATGGCTGCCCCGCCTGCAGCTGATCGTCCTTTCATCCTTTTTTTTTGTTTTTAGTCCGTCAAAAAGTTTTGTTTTGGAGGTCTTTTGGTCTTTTTATGTGGGGGTTGTGGGGGGGGGGGGGGGGGGGGTGTGGTATGGGGAAACTGTTTTTCTTAGTCACTGCCTGGTCGAGGATGCGTCTTTACTCCAAACTGCATCTTCGCCCCCTCCTCGCGGCCTACCATCTGGATTGGCACGGCCTTTTCTGCCGGGCATCGGCCAGAGCTTCAGCTTCAGCAGCGGCGCTGCACTGAGGTACCATCACAGAGCGGGCGATGCCTTACTAGGGTCGCCGTGTGGAGCTCCGGAGTGCAGGGACTGCCGATTTTGACACCACGGAGCTGTGGTCTGGGGAGCTTCCAGCTGCGGGCAGCGCTGACCTTAAAATCGTGCAGTCATGGGATCCCTTTGCACAGGGCCGCCAGGGTTGAATCTCCACCCAGCTCGGCCTGTAGACATCGGGAGCCGCGATCTCTGGTGGGAGGTGGTCGATTCAGAAGCTTCAGGCCGCTGCGGGTGTTCTTCCATTCCGGCGTCGGAGTATCGATCATCCCGGCGAGAGGGCCTGAGCATCGGGCTGCCATAGCGGCGACTGTAGAGGGCTTGAGGCCCCGACCAAGGGGAACAGGGAGGAAGAAAGATGACTGAACTTTGTTGCCTTCCCTCACAGTGGAAAATGCTGACTCCACTGTGTGGGGATGTTCGTGTTAAATTCTATTGTGTGTTGTGTTATTTTTATTTGTATGGCTGTATGGCAACCCAAATTTCACTGCACCTATTGGTGCAGTGACAATAAGTGTAAACTTGAACTTGAACTTGATGTCTATTCTGAGAAAAAGTTTTATTATGTGGAACTCTCATTAAATAATTGATAAGAATGAATGTGCAGAATTGAAACTCAAATACCACGGGATTAATAATCAACCATGGATTACTCTCTCCAGATTCATTACCATGTTCAGAATCATTCATTGATTATTACGGACAGTCCATAATTACATCCAGCAACCTTTAAATGATAAAACAACTTCTTCCATTGTTCACATTTCTCGTAAGTGGGGAATTTACAGGTGAATTAGGTTTTGCCTGCAATGATAACAAGGAAGCACCGTGCCCATGTAAATATTTGTAATGTTTAAATTTGAGTGCATTTCAAATTCACAAAGGCATGGTAAATAATACGTAACAAGCGAGGTAGCACATGGTTTCCTGACATAAGCAGGGGAGGAAAAGGAAGAAGTTAACATTTCTAATAATAGACAATAGGGGCAGGATTATGCCATTTGGCCCTTCGAGCCAGCACCGCCATTCAATGTGATCATGGCTGATCATCCCCAATCAGTACCCCGTTCCTGCCTTCTCCCCATATCCCCTGACTCCGCTATCTTTAAGAGCGCTATCTAGCTCTCTTGAAAGTATCCAGAGAACCGGCCTCCACCACCCTTCGAGGCAGAGAATTCCACACACTCAGCGGGGGAATCCAGCCACTTATTGTGGCTCCAAAAATCGACCTAATCTATACATTTTCTGGGGTTGTGGGTATCACTGGCCAGACCAGCATTCATTGCCCACTACCCATACTTCAAAAAGCTGGTAGTGAGCCCCCTTCTGGAGCTTTTTCGTAAAGGTACTGCAAACTTGTTTGGGGTAGAAACAAAGAACTGCAGATGTAGGTTAATACACAAAAGCACATAAAGTTCTGGGATGGCTCAGCAGGTCAGGCAGCATCTTTGGAGAACATGGATATATGACGTTATGGATCGAGACCATTCTTCAGACAGATTGTAGACGAAAGCTGGAAAAGGGGAGAGGCAGGACAGCTTTCAGCTGCTCAGCTCTCCCAAGGGTGCTGCTGATCAGTGGTCTATCTCCCCTATTGCTTCTTCTAACAGCTCACCCTTACACTGGGTTACCCCTGAATGCATGGCAGGCACTAGTGACTCTTCGGTTCTTGAAAAAGACACAAGTCCTATGTGAGGGTTACACAAAAAGCTGGAGAAACTCAGCGGGTGCAGCAGCATCTAAAGAGCGAAGGAGATAGGCGACGTTTCGGGTCGAGACCCTTCTTCAGACACCCAAAGTCCTATGTGAACCAGGCTGGGGCGACACAACCAAAACCCACTGTGGCTGAAGAGCAGAAATTCAAGGACCAAAACTGGGCTGGGATGAACTTTTACTTCAGCAGCAGCATTTTCCCCAGTTCTTCACCAAAGATATCATGTACATGGATGTTAATCTCCAGTGAGACTGTAATTCATTTTGTTAGTCAAGAAACCTGTATCTGGTGGTGCAGTGGTAAAGTTGCTGTCTTCAGGTGCCAGAGACCTGGGTTGGATCCTGACGACGGGTGCTGTCTGTACGGAGTTTGTACGTTCTCTCTGTGACAATGTGGGTGTTCTCCGGGTGAACTGGTTTCCTCCCATGCCAAAGATGGACAGGTTTGTAGGTTAATTGGCTGCATTAAAATTGTAAATTGATAGTGCTAGTGTACAGGGTGATCGCTGGCCGATGGATTTAGTAGGCCAAAGGGCTTGTTTCTGCACTGTATCTCAAAAGCCTAAAGTCTAAAATCTGTAGGCATCATTTTTGAAACTAACATTCACGAAAACTTAGGAGCAGTCATGAATTCCCAGTATTCGATTCTGAGAATCGTTAAATCAAACTATGCATTGAAGCTATTCCACTCGCTGTCAAACCATCATCAGCAACAGCTCTTAAATGGAAAGTGAAGGAAAATAACATATAAAAACTGGCCATGTGAAAGAAAGACGGATTGTCACTCACTGAACTCGTCATGAGAATTGGAATGGCGGAGAGCAGATTTTGAATATCTAATATAAATGTGATCTCTTTGTGTAGGAAGGAAATGAGGATGCTGCTTTATACCGAAGATTGAAAACAAAAAGCTGGAGTAACTCAGCAGGACAGCAAGTTTCTCTGTAGAGAAGGAATGGGTGACGTGTCGGGTCGAGAAGGGTCTCGTCCCAAAACATCACCCATTCCTTCTCTCCGGTGATGCTGCCTGTCCCACTGAGTTACTCCAGCTTCTTCTATTTATAAATGTGATCTCACTGAATTTGATCACTGACAAGATGGATAGATAGAATTGAAACACATCAGTGTTTTTTTTCCAACAGATCATCACCCATTCATGTCACCTGATTATAAGCCTTGAAAATTAATTACTCATTCAGTGATCAAGTGAGGTATGGTATAAAAATGAGATAGATTCTTGCAATGGTTCTTTTTAATTAAGTGTTAAATAACCTCAGGTTAGAGTTCTGCTGATTATATCAGCACACAATACTCCAGGTGTGGTCTCACTAGGGCTCTGTACAACTGCAGAAGGACCTCTTTGCTCCTATATTCAATTCCCCTAAAGGCCATTTGCTTTCTTCACTGCCTGCTGTACCTGCATACTTAGTTGCATAGACTGGTGTACAAGGACTTCTAGATCCCGTTATACTTCCCCTTTTCCCAACTTGACGCCATTTAGATAGTAATCTGCCTTCCTGTTTTTGCTACCAAAGTGGATGACCTCACATTTATCCACATTAAACTTCATCTGCCATTCGTGTCCCAACAGAATGATGAGAACCATCTGAAGAAGATCAAAACACAAACTCCTGGGCCTAATCAGATATATCCGTGGACACTGAAGCTAGAGGTGAAATTGCAGGAGCTCTCGCTTAGATTTTTGAGTCATCGTTAAATACAGGCGAGATGACGGAAGACTGGAAGGAGGCAAATGTTGTGCTTCTATTCATGAAGGGCTGCAGGGAAAAGCCTGGGAATTACAGGCCAGTGAGCTTAATAACTGTGGTCGGAAAGCTACAGGAGAGTATTCTGAGTGATAGGTTATACATGCACTTTGATAGACAAGGGTTAGTCAACATGGTTTTATACAAGGGAGGTAGTGCCTCATGAATCTGATTCAGTTCTTTGAAGATGTGACTAAAAAGGTTATGCATGCCCATACATAGGGATGCATGAAATCTCCATGTTAGCATTTTGGGAAGTCTAACATGGGCAGGACCTCAACAGTGAATGGTAGGACTCTGGGGAGAGCAGAGGGATCTGAGAGTAATGGTTCAATGGTCCTTTATTGTCACGTGTTCCATTTAAGGTACAGTAAAATTTGATTCACCAAACAGTCATACAAGAGCTGTAGAAATTGTATACGTGGATTTTAGGAAGGCATTTGACAAGATTCCACATGGTAGGCTGCCCTGGAAGGTTAGATCCCATGGGATTCAAGGAGAAATAGCTGAATGGATAGAAACTTGGCTTCATGGAAGGAAGCAGAGAGTGATGGTGGAAGGTTGCTTTTTGGAGTGGAGGCCTGTGACTAATGGTGTGCATCAGGGATCAGTGCCGGACCCATTGCTGTTTGTCATCTATATCAATGATTTGAATGAAGACAAACATGACATTGTTGGCAAGTTTGCAGATAACACAAAAGTATGTGCTATTGTGGATAGTGAAGATGGTTGTCAGAAATTGCAGCAGGATCTTCATCAATTGGCCAGGTGGGCTGTGGAATGGTTGATGGATTTTAATACAGAGAAATGTGAGGTGCTGCATTTTAGGAAGTCTAACATGGACAGTGAATGGTAGGTCTCCGGGGAGTATTGCAGAGGTGAGGTGTCTGGGAGTAATGATTCAATGGTCCTTTATTGTCACGTGTACCATTTAAGGTACAGTGAACTTTGATTTATCATACAGTCATACCAGAAAAAAAAGCAACAAGACACACAACTATGTAAAAGTTAACATAAACATCCACCACAGTGGCTCCCCCACATTCCTCACTGTGATGGAAGGCAATAAAATCTTATCTTCTTTCCTCCTTATTCTCCTGCGGACGGGGTATACGAACCATCCGCAGTCAGGGCGCTCGAAGCTCCCGCAGACGGCGATCGAAGCTCCCGTGTCGGGGCGATCGAAGTTCCCGTGATCGGGGCGATCGAAGCTCCTGGGGTTGGAGCTCCCGAAGTCGGTCACTAACCAAGTGATGTGAGCGCCACGATGTTATGTCCGCAGGCTCCCACGGTTGGAGCTCCCGGGGTCGATCCCTGACAAAGTGACTGCCAGTTCCATGATGTTAAGTCTGCAGGCTCCTGTGGTTGGAGCTCCACCGATCACGGCAAAGGGACCGCCAGCGAACGAAATGAAGAAAGGAAGGAAGAAAGAAAGGAAGAAAGAAAGGAAGAAAGGAAGGAAGAAAGAAAGGAAGAAAGGAAGGAAGAAAGGAAGGAAGAAAGGAAGGAAGAAAGGAAGGAAGGAAGAAAGAAAGAAAGAAAGAAAGAAAGAAAGAAAGAAAGAAAGAAAGAAAGGAAGGAAGGAAGAAAGGAAGAAAGGAAGAAAGGAAGGAAGGAAGGAAGGAAAGAATGAAAAAGATGGGAAAAAATAAAAATAAAATATAAAGAAAAATAAATAAAACGAAAAAAAGGAAGAGAAAATTAAAAATAAAAATAAAAATTGTATTATGTTCAGTTTTGGGCACCATATTACAGGAAAGATGTCAAGCTGGAAAGGGTGCACAGAAGATTTACAAGGATGTTGCCGGTACCTACAGGCTGGGGCTTCCTTGGAGCGCAGGAGGATGAGCGGTGATCTTATAGAGGTGTGCAAAATCATGGGAGAATTAGATCGGGTAGACACACAGAGTCTCTTGCCCAGATTAGGGAAATTGGAGACCAGGACATAGGATTAAGGTGAGGGGGGAAAAGATTTAATAGAAACCCGAGGGGTTACTTTATCAAGGAAAGGGTGGTAGGTGTATGGAATGAGCTGCTGGAGGAGGTAGTTGAGGCAGGTGCTATTGCAATGTTTAAGAACCTTTTAGACAGGTAGGATAGGTTTAGAGGGATATGGGCTAAATTCAGGCAGGTGGGACTAGGTGGGACGAGGTGTTGGTCGGTGTGGGCAAGTTAAGCCGTAGGGCTTGTTTCCATACTGTAAGACTATGACTATTTAATTCTGCACTTTCCTATAATATGAGTTTGAGTTTGTTGGTGTTCCTTTGATGGAATAGTACCAGAGATATGGAGAATATTTTTTAAATAAATGAAAGAGCAGTTTGTAAGGGAGAGGTTGGAAACAATGGCATCCATCATGCTAAAAGATTAACTTGAGTTTGAAGTAATGATATTTCATCCAGAAAAAGAAGTGGCAAAACTGTCATTTCCACAACTGCTCTCAGTTCTTCCAAAGTTATACTTAAGGCAATTCAGAAATTTACACTGTCATTGGTTTGGCAGTTTATTTTCTGTTTGATGTCACTCTTGACAGAAATTGTTGACTCACCCGCCAGTCAATTTTATCTACGTAAAAATGTGTTCTGATACAATTTATTCCAAATTAAGAATTGATTCCTCTTGTTGAATATCACACTCGAGTTGTATTTCACTTAGTGCTCAGGATTTTTTCCCAACAATGAGGATGCCAATGCAAGAAATGCTCATCGGGATCATTAGAGTGTTATATACAGATAGAGACTTTACAGACAGCAATACTGTGGCAAGAACACATGCTAACATGTGCTCGCTCCTCCACTATGTTGTGGAGCAGGGCACTGGTAACCTGGTGTGAATTCTTGCCCTCCCGTGATATTCTCAAAGTCTGTTTTTTTTTGGTTTTGTTTTTTAAATTTTAGCGTGTTTTATAAGTTTGTATAAATGTTCTCCAGTTTGTTTTATGTGGGGGGGGGGGGGGGGGGGGGGGGGGAGGGGGAAATTTATGTTTTCAGTTTCTTACCTTGCTGGAGACGCGATGTTTCTGGGTTGCATCTCCGTTGCTTTGCGGCCTACCATCGATGGAGCTGGAGGCCTCCTCAGACTGACCCTGGGCCCCACCGTGGGGTGCGAACTTAATATCGGAGCCGATCCCTTGCCTGAGATCGCTCCATCCGCGGCCTGCGGACTTACTATCAAGAACTCTCAGTCCGAGGAGGCTAGTCGGGAGATCCGATGAATGCAGAGGCTCGCCCAGCCCCGACTCAGAGTTCGATCGCCCAGCGCAGGGGAGCTGACATCCCCCCGATGCTGGAGCTGGATCGCCCCGATGCAGTGGGCCCAAAACGCCACCGATTACAAAAGTCAAGATCGTCCCGTCAACGGAGGGCTCGAGGCCCCCGACCACGGGGAAGCTAAGGGAAGAGATTGAACTTTTTTTTGCCTTCCATCACAGTGAGGAATGTGGAGGAATCTCTGTGGTGGATGTTTATGTTGAAATGTGTTTTGTGTGTTGCTTTTTATTCGTATGACTGACTTGGCAAATTCAGTTGCCTGGGTATAAACTGGCCCTGAATGTGGATGTGTGCATTTCCAAACTTCTGTAACTCCTGCCTGAAAATAGAGGGGAAAAGATAGAGATTGGTCCTTAATTATACTGGTGGCTTGCTGAGACAGCAAGAAATGCAGATGGAAACAATGGAAGGGAGGTTGGTTTGTGTGATGGTCTGTGCTACATCCACAATTCTCTGCAATTTCTTGCAGTCTTGAATGGAGCTGTTTATAACCTCTCTTTCCTTAAGAGGATTAGACTAACAGGGCAGAGTGGCCTTCTTCTAGGTCATAAAGAAGCATAAGTATCCCAAGATCAGGAAGGACAAAAATCAACCAGATCTCTGAACATGGATCATTATCTAGTGTACACAAAAGGCTGGAGAAATTCAGCGGGTGCAGCAGCATCAAAGGAGCGAAGGAGATAGGCGACATTTCTGGTCGAGACCCTTCTTCAGACTGGTTAGGGATCAGAGAAACGAGAGATATAGACGGTGATGTGGAGAGATAAAGAACAATGAATGAAAGATATGCAAAAAAGTATTGATGATAAAGGAAACAGGCCATTGTAAGTTGTTTGTAGTGTGAAAATGAGAAGCTAGTGCAACTTGGGTCGGGGAGAGATAGAGAGAGAGGGAATGCCAGGGCCTGAGGACTGAGGGAGAGGTGGGAAGGGGAGGAGACAGCAAGGGTTAACAGAATTGAGAAAATTCAATGTTCAAGCCCAGAGGATGCAGACTCCCCAAGCGGAATATGAGGTGCTGTTCCTCCAACTAGCGGTGTTGCTCACTCTGGCCGTGGAGGAGGCCCGGGACCGAGAGGTCAGATATGGTGTGAGATGGGAGTTGAAGTGCTGAGCCACCGGGAGGTCGGGTTGGTTATTGCGGACTGAGCGGAGGTGTTCGGCGAAACGATTGCCAAGCCTCTGCTTGGTCTCACCGATATAGATCAGCTGGCATCTGGAGCAGCGGATGCAGTAGATGAGGTTGGAGGAGGTGCAGGCGAACCTCTGTCGGACCGGGAAGGACTGCTTGGGTCCCTGAAAGGAGTGGAGGGGGGAGGTGAAGGGACAAGTGGACATGTGATGACATGTGATGTTGGGGAAGATTCCAATATCTAATCTGGTTGTCTGTGGTTTCTAGCTGTATTGAGACAGAGTAAAAACAAGTGGTATTTCATATTGGAGCAAGAGCATAATGTGCAGCCTGCATGAGAAGACTGAGAATCTCTGCTGTAATCCTTTTTCTTCAGCGGATATGAGGAGTTGTGATTCTGATAAAGAGTTGCAGGGGAGAACAATCCTGAGCCACCATTTATTGGGCACTTAAAATGCTAGATAATCAGTGAACTGATATTTTTGGAAGCTCTAGTTCGAAATCTTGCTTTTATTTATTTCTTAAGAAAGAAATAAGAAAAGCTAAAAGAAGATATGAGGTTGCTTTCGCAAGAAAGGTGAAAGTAAATCCAAAGGGTTTCTACAGCTATATTAATAGCAAAAGGATAACGAGGGATAAAATTGGACCATTAGAGAGCCAGAATGGACAGCTATCTGCAGAGCCAAAAGAGATGGGGGAGATATTGAACAATTTCTTTTCTTCGGTATTCACCAAGGAGAAGAATATTGAACTCTGTGAGGTAAGGGAAAAAAGTAGAGTAGCTATGGAAACTATGAGATTCAAAGAGGAGGAAGTACTGACACTTTTGAAAAATATAAAAGTGGAAAGGTCTCCAGGTCCAGACAGGATATTCCCTAAGACATTGAGGGAAGTTATTGTAGAAATAGCAGGGGCTATGACAGAAATATTTCAGATGTCATTAGAAACGGGAATAGTGCCGGAGGATTGGCGTACTGCGCATGTTGTTCCATTGTTTAAAAAGGGTTCAAAGAATAAACCTAGCAATTATAGACCTGTTAGTTTGACGTCAGTGGTGGGCAAATTAATGGAAAGGATACCTAGAGATAAACCTTCGTGAATTTTTTGAAGAGGTTACTAGGAAAATTGATGAGGGTAAAGCAGTGGATGTTGTCTATATGGATTTCAGTAAGGCCTTTGACAAGGTTCCCCATGGAAGGTTGGTTAAGAAGGTTCAATCTTTGGGGGTTAATGGCGGAGTAGCGAGATGGATACAACAGTGGCTGAATGGGAGATGCCAGAGAGTAATGGTGGATGGCTGTTTGCCAGGTTGGAAGCCGGTGACCAGTGGGGTGCCTCAGTGATCTGTGTTGGGTCCACTGTCATTTGTCATGTACATCAATGATCTAGATGATGGGGTAGAAAATTGGATAAGTAAGTATGCAGATGATACTAAGATAGGGGGTGCTGTGGATAATGAAGTAGATTTTCAAAGTCTACAGAGAGATTTGGGCCATTTGGAAGAGTGGGCTGAAAGATGGCAGATGGAGTTTAACGCTGATAAGTGTGAGGTGCTACATCTTGGCAGGACAAATCAAAATAGGACATACATGGTAAATGGTAGGGAATTGAGGAATGCTGTGGAACAGAGGGATCTAGGAATAACTGTACATAGTTCCCTGAAGGTGGAATTGCATGTAGATAGGGTGGTAAAGAAAGCTTTTGGTGTGCTGGCCTTTATAAATCAGAGCATTGAATATAGGAGTAGGGAAGTAATGTTAAAATTGTACAAGCCATTGGTGAGCCAATTCTGGAGTATGGTGTACAATTTTGGTCGCCTAATTATAGGAAGGATGTCAACAAAATAGGGAGAGTACAGAGGAGATTTACTAGAATGTTGCCTGGGTTCCAGCAACTAAGTTACAGAGAAAGGTTGAACAAGTTAGGTCTTTATTCTTTGGCGCGCAGAAGGTTAAGGGGGGACTTGATTGAGGTCTTTAAAATGATGAAAGGGATAGACAGAGTTGACGTGGATAAGCTTTTCCCATTGAGGGTAGGACAGATTCAAACAAGAGGGCATGACATGAGAATTAAGGGACAGAAGTTTAGGGGTAACATGAGGGGGAACTTCTTTACTCAGAGAGTGGTGGCTGTGTGGAATGATCTTCGTGCAGAAGTGGTGGAGGCAGGATCGATTTTAACATTTAAAAGTAAAGTGGATAGGTATATGGACGGGAAGGGAATGGAGGGGTATGGTCTGAGTGCAGGTAGATGGGACTAGGGGAAAATAAATGGTCGGCACGGACTGGAAGGGCCGAGAAGGCCTGTTTCCGTGCTGTAATTGTTATATGGTTATATTTATACAGACCCACATAATTTTAATATAAATTAGTTGTTTCCACGCAACTATTTCCCTTGATATCGTTATTTCTTGGCTCTAAAATTATGTTCACAGAGTGGGGCCAATTTTACGTCGATAAGTTTGGATTTATATGCAGATATGCTCTGCATGGCTGAATCTTTTCCAACTTTTCTGGACCTACTCAGTTGAATTGGCAGTTCTTTAGTGGAAATCCTATACAATGTGGGAATAGTGTGCTGGGAGTGTGTAAATGCAAGGGTGAAAAAAAACATCCCATTGAAGGTTGGAATAGGATGTGGGAAGATTGGGATAGAATGTTGGAGTAGGAACTGAGCAGGAAAAAATGTTTAGATCACATTTCACAGTACTGGATGGATCACATTTCACAGTACTGGATGGTTCACATGTCCTTTTACTTAAATCTCAAAGAAAATCTTTGTCACTGGAGAATCTGGCATAGACAACTACATACACAACAAGGACATTGTAACAAACTCACACATTTTCAATTAGACCAACTTGCAAGTCCCCTGAGTTGATTGAACAGAGAAAAGATATTTAATTATTTATTGGATGAAGCCTTGTGAACCGATTTAATATTAAGTTTGAATACCAGTGCCTTGGCCTTTAATTCCATGGAGTGGAATAGGTCATGGATAGGAACGGTTTAGAGGGCTATCGGTCAAATGTGGACACATGGGACTGGTTTAGATAGGCATCCCGGTCAGCATGGACAAGTTGTGCTGAAGGGTTACTTTAAGTCAGAGACAGCACAGTAGAACAGTGGTAAAGTTGCTGACTTACAGCGCCAGAGACCCGGGTTTGATCCTGACTACTGGTGCTATCTGTACAGATTCTGTACGTTCTCCCTGTGACCATGTCGGTTTCCTCCAGGTGCTCTGGTTTCCCCCCACACTCCAAAGATTATATGTTTGTAGGTTAATTGACTTCTGTAAATTGTTCCTAGTGTGTAGGATAGTGCTATTGTACGGGGTGATCACTGGTTGGCGCACTCAGTGGGCCGAAGGGCCTGTTTCCGTGCTGTGTCTCTAAAGTCTACAATGTAAAGTCTAAGTTATCAGCTCACATATTAAAATGTCGTCACAAAGAGCATGATAATCCTCCTGCATGGAGAATATTGTATATATAGATACAGTCATGAGACTTTATTAAAGACTTCAGTAGTGCATTGTCTAGTTAGAGGATGCAGATCCGTACAATCAGTGTGGGGCCGCTGCTGAGCAGCACACATGTTTTTAGAACCTCTCTCCTTCCTTACTGTGAGAAAAGGGGTTAATAGACATGGTTGATTTAAACTAGGAATAGAAAAATATAGCTTAGAAAGAAATAAGGTTTCAACAAAGCCAGACTGTTAGTGGGATAGAAAGTAACGACAGATAGAACAGAGAACTTTGAGATAAAAAGTAGCAAACAGATAGAAACTTCAGTATAAGCCTTTGATGTCAGGAGATGTTCCGAGACGTTCCTGGACTTTCTCGTGGGAATGTGGGCTTTATATTATAACTAAAAAGAAGCAAAATGGTGAGAGAAGAGGGTGTGGCTATAATGTAATGAAATATATAAAGATAGAATACATCCCGACCCTCGGTGTGCCTCTAGGGGACAGCAAAGCAGAGACACCTATTCTGCAGAATATTTTCTTAATAATAGCTTCTTTGCTGACTTTGTCTCAATACAGCATTTGTGATTTTTCATATTTTATATCTCACACTTACTTTCTTGGGTTTTAGCTTGCATCTTCCTTCCCTGCAGAATCAAGAGAGTCAAAAGTCAAGAATTAAGAGAGTTAAGAGTTTTTTTTATTGTCATATCATGAAAATAGCACAAAACAGAACAATGAAATTATTATTTGCAGCAGAACAACAGGTGCTCATAGTACTCTGTAGATACCATTAAAAGCAATAAAAAGAAGTCCAATAAATTAAAAGAAAATTGTTTCAATTGCATAGTGGTAGGCAATAATAAAATAGGAAAATAATGAGGTAGAGGGCATTATGGGAGAGATGGGGCTTCTGGATCATGAAGATTAAATGGTGAAGAAAAGCAGACCAGTGGAGGAGAAAATTCACACCCGATACTTCCAATCCCTTGCATGAGCCCAGGAAGAAAGAGGATTATGTTGGTGTAAATGCAGCCTAGGCATATTCACAGAGTAGAAAACTGCAGGTACTGGTTTACCATGGAAAGAGACAAGATGCTAGAGTAACTCGGGCAACATTTCTGGAGAACATGGATAGGTGACGATTTGGGTCTGAAGAAGGGTCCCGACCCGAAACGTCACCTATCCATGTTCACCAGGGATGCTGCTGTCCCACTGAGCTATTCCAGTATTTTGTGTCCTTCCAAATTCACAGAATATTGAAGAAGGGTCTCGAAGAAGGGTCTCGACCCGAAACGTCGCCTATCTCCTTCGCTCCTTAGATGCTGCTGCACCCGCTGAGTTTCTCCAGCTTTTTGTGTAACTCACAGAATATTAGGCAGCCAGATTAGTGGGCCAATTTACTGATGAACAATAAAGATATAGCCAATTTCAGCAGTTCCAAACTGAAAACAGGTAGGTCCCACAGGACCTTCATGGGAGTTGGGGTATGTATAGATTGCGGGGAAAGATATTTTATTCTTATCATAGTCACAAAGAAATTGACAGAAATTATTGGTTATTGCTGTTTTAATGGTGCCGCTGTAAAACTGGTTGAGAGTAGATTTAGGAGATAAAAGCTAGTTCAGGAATGAGAGATGGAAGAATATTTTTCTTTGATGGTTTGAGGAGTGGTTTGTGTACTGCAACAATGTTGGTAAAGGACGGATATAATGCCCCACAAAATAAATAATTTATTTAGCCTGGATTATTATTATAAATACATAGTCTGCATGTATTTATTTATGCCTACTATATTCTGTTGTGCTGAAGCAAAGCAAGAATTTCTTTGTCCTATCTGGAACACATGACAATAAATTCTCTTGAATCTTGAATCTTGAATCTTAGCAGTTCAACAGAAAAGGTTTCAAGACATGTGGCTCTGGGCTTAGCTGACAAACTTAGATTAGGGTGAGCTGGAAGATGAAGGAATTTCAAAAACTTTGTGTAATGTTTGTGGTATGGGAATGTAAGCAAACCTGCTAAGCAGATATGGTAAAGTTAAATGGTTTAGAGGGGAGCTAAGGGTGAACTTTTATACTGAAGGAGTTTTAGCAACGGGAATGCACTGCCTGATTGCAAGGTGGATTTATATTTTAGCTTGAATTATTTATATAGTTTTCAACTGTTACAAATCTTTTGGAGCATCGGAGACACAATAGGTTGAAATCACATACCACCAGATTCAAATACAGCTTATTTCTCACTCTAAACAGACTCCTGCAAGGACCTCTCATAAGTTAAGAATGTATCCCCAATTTCTCCAATCGTTGTGTCCCTCGCATTTTTTATATCTGCGCTTTCTCTGGAGCTGCAACACTACATTCTGCATTCCCAGATCTCTGATGCTGCCTTACAGCATCAGAGACCTGGGTTTGATTCTGACTATGGGTGCTGTCTGTACGGAGTTTGTATGTTCTCCCTGTGACCACATAGGTTTTCTCTAGGGGCTCCGGTTTCCTCCTACACTGCAAAGACGGACATGATTGTAGGTTAATTAGCTTTGGTAAAATTGTAAAATTGGCCCTCATGCATGGGATGGTGTTAGTGTATTGGGTGATCGCTGGTTGGTGTGGACTCGGTGTTCCGAATGGCTTGTTTTTGTGCTGTATCTCTAAAGTCTAAATTTGCACTCCCTGTTGCATTACTGTATGGTTTGACCATAATCATGCAAGAATGATTGACCTGGATAGCAGGCTAAACAAAGTTCTTCACTGTATCTCGGTAGACATAAGAATAAACCATTGCCAAGACTAATATTTAGATATATAATTGACCCCTACATTTTGGTTTATTGGAGTTTGACCTTACAGAATTCACAAATCACAACCCAAAAATTGTAGATATGTAATAAAATTTACTCTCATGGAATTTGCGTGAAAAAAGAAGTAAATAAAGAAGTACAAATATTTTTCCAGCAGTGTGCATGCTTCATGTTATGGAAAACCAGGATACGGATAGTTTTTCAGGTACACAATAGCCCTCACCCATTCCGTACTCAGTGGGGCCACTACGGTAACAGGTATTTTGATGACTTGAGTTGACAAGAAGCCACCCAGGTGGACCATGGATGCTTCTTTCGCATCTGCACTTGCTGTCTAGTCACTACACAATTCTGCTGTGCTTACTGAAGTGACAATGATGCTGGCTGCACATTAGGAGCTGTGGGGCAACAAGCATTTGGTTGTCAATAGTGCTGGCAGCCAGGATTAATACAATGAAGTCCATTCAAATCACCCATTTCAAAGAACATTCAAAAGATTCTGAGAAAGTATTGTTGCATAAAATAACTTCATATCCTTGCACATAAAATAAAGAACAAGGGCAATGGCAGAAATCAGACACAGAGCTTTAGCTCAAGCTCATTTCTAAGCATAGATTACATCATCAGAACTGAGGATAAATATTTAAAAGTTCTTATTGAATTGCAATTGTTTGAAGTATTATCTATTTTAAAGCAACAGAAATAAACACAAGAGACTAAAACACAAGAAAAGGATATTTAAACAATAGTGTTTATTTTCTCAGCAGCGCTAAAATGTTTCCCCTGCTACATCTCATGGAAGAAATCCAGACCATGAAGAACATGCTGGGCAACATCAATTAAACAGTGCCCATAATAAACAATAGGACTTTCATTGACCCACCACCCAAATATATTCCACAGGGATGACACGCTCTCTATAAATCTGAACATCTGGAAATGTGAAGGAAGTTTCAAAGTTTAATTTAGTTTAGTATACAACGCGGAAACAGGCCATTCAGCACGCCGAGTCCGGCTGACCTGCAATCACCGCACAATCACTTGCACTATCCTGCACACACCAGGGACAATTTTACTTTGTAATAGTACCAAACCTGTTCTCCTAATTTGTCGTACAAGACTACAAACCTGTACGTCTTTGGAGTGTGGGGGGAAACCGGAGCACCCGGAGAAAACCCATGCAGGTCACAGGGAAAACTCTGTACAGATAGCACCCAGGATTAAACCCGGGTACAGGATTAAACCCGGGTCTCTAGTGCTGTAAGGCAGCTACACCACTGTGCCACCCACAAAGATCTGTACTGTAGTTCAGCATTTCAAATCCTGAGCTTTGTGAACAAAAGTGGAAAGTTGGAAAACCTAATGGGTGAATTAATTTTAATACTGTTTTTGATGACAATTGATATTTTGAAAAGGTGTGCTATCCATGACAGAAGAACAAGGCAGACATGCTTGTTGAAGAATAATTTAAGTCAGTAGAAACAAGGAAGAGCTGGTGCTGGTTTACCAAGGAAAAGACACAGAGTAACTGAGCAGGTCAGGCAGCATCCATGGATAGCATGTGTTGGTGATGTTTCCGGTAGGGACCCTTCCTCGGACTGATGTTTTTTTTTGCATAATTGAAGATATTTTGATTTGGCTTAGCCACCACCCTAGATTTTATAAATAATCTCAATTAAATAAGGCAAGTGAAACAAATCTTGCAGGCAAATATAATGTTTGCCTTTAATGGGGCACAAGTGTCTTGGTGAGATTACACTTGGAGGACCGCTATTTTGGTATCTTTATTTTTAGAAGGAAATACCTGCAGTAAAGATTTCCAAGATTGTTCCTTAAAATGAAAGGGCTTCCCAACAAGAAATAATTGAGTAGACTGGGTTTATATTGTCCCAAGTTCAGAAGAATGAAAGTGATCTTATTAACATATGAAGAGGGGTCTTGATAAGGTGATGTTGTGAGGAGGATGGTGCAGGATACTTCATAACTTTGTAAGCACCCTTTACGTGGCAACTATTTGCATACCTTGGTTATGCAAGCAAAAAATTTCACTGTGACTTGTCACGTGACAATAAAGTATTCAATTCAATTTAACTTGAATGTGATCCCCTTGTTCAACCAAGAAGGGAGAGAAAACGTGGGAAACAAATAGGCCAATTGTTGTTGGGAAGATACTGGGGTGAATAATCAAAGGAGAAGCAGGTAGTCATTTATAGATGCTTAAATAAAATCAGAATCTCGATCAAGGCAATATAATTAAGGGTTAGGGGATTTAAAAGGGGTGAGTTGGAAGATCTGACAGAGAATGGTGAATCTCTGGAATTTTCTGTGAGATCTAGTCTGTTTTCTTTGTTTCACTTTTTTGGATTACAGTCTCACTTCCACAATTCCTCAATCAATATGAACAGTCCTTGAATCCAGAGCATGTTGAAAGATCAACAACATTCTCACTCCTTCTGTTTAAAACTCTGGGATTAAACGATCTAAATTTGGAAATTCTTTGCTCTTAACATGCTTATTTTCTTAATTGCTGTAATTCTGTTTAGAGCAATTTTAGTTTCACAGTTACAATTTGATCTCATGACGTTAATTTAGTTTCTTTTGTGTTGCAATAGTTTTCTTCATAAGCTAATCAGGTACTTTTCAAAAATAACACTTCTGATCGATAATGTTCATTTGGTTGAATATAACTACATATTTACACAAGTATGCTGCAAACACACAGCATGATTCTGGAAATATCCAAATATTTTTCCCCAAAGATGTTTGCAATTTTGGAGAGTTTGAGAGAAAATGGATCTGGTGCTTATACAGCTGTCAAACACTCATGACAAATCAGCCAATGATTTTGCCATCCCATTTATTATAAACACTTATAATAAACACATAATGCTCTGACTAAAGAAGAATAAACACATCTTTGACACTGTGGTTGCAATTGCTTTCTCTCGTTTCATCTGAGTTTTGTTTGCTTGAGTTCCTCTCTCCCACTTCAGCATGGAACCCTGTAATTTTAAAGGAAATTATTTCGGATGGGCAAACTAGGTTTATCTCTGATGCGGATTCAAGAACCATGATTTTCACGAACACATTCAGCAATATCTTCCAAAAGAAGGTTTTTTATTACCCATTAGCATTTCAGCAAAGCTTTGCACTGGCAAAATGAATGACATTTTGTGATATAATCTTCTAAGAAGATAAAACAACGAGCTTCCCCTTTGATATTTTTGATTAATATAAAATGTTTTCTGTTGTCAAACTGAGATATCCAATCTTCCTGCTTTGGGCAGAAGCACACTTAATTGGGTAGTTATTCTTCTCTGCATTACCATTGCTAGGAAATAGTCCTTGTATGGTGCTGTGTCTATATGTATTTCACTGGTTGTTGAAATCGATGAATTTTATTCAGGCAACTCGAATTATATTCGGTTACTATTGATGTTTGGTTACAAAGTCAGTTATAGATTTCCTTGTTAACCTGGAAAGAATGCAGGGAAGATTTACGAGGATGTTGCCAGAACTGGAGGGCCTGAGCTAAAGGGAGTGATTGGGCAGGGTAGGGCTGTTCTTTAGAGAGCAGATGGATGAACCATGATCTTACAGAGGTGTATACGATCACACGGGGAGTAGGTAGAGTCTTTTACCAAGAGTGGGAAGTCAAATATCAGAGGACATTGGTTTAATGTGAAAGGTGAAAGATTTGATAGGAATTAGAGGGGCAATCTTTTCATACATAGGTTGGTGGGTATATGGAATGAGCTACCAGAGAAGGTACTTGAGGCAGATACTATAACAACATTTAAAATACATTTGGACAGGCACATGAACAGGAAAGATTGAGAGAGAGATGGACCAAGTGTGGGCAGGTGGAACTAATGTGGATGGGGCCACTTGGTTGACATGGACGAGTTGGGCCGAAAGACCTATTTCCGTGCTGAATGTCTCTAAGTTGGCTATCAATTAACAGAATTTTGCTTATTTGTGAGTTGTTCTGAATCAACTGATTCGTAAGTTGTGATAATGATATTGAACAAACCATCTGGAAGCTGTGTCTTGAGTGAGCAGCAAGAGGGGAATAAGGGAGAGGAGTGAGAAAGTAAGCAATTGAGAATAAAAGAAAAAATAAACTACAAAATGAATGCTTTGGGCTGAACCTGCATCAGGATAATTTTTCCACCTCCACAGATGATGCTTGGCCTGCTGAGTTCCAACAGCAGTTTGTTATTTTTACTCCAGATTCCTGCACCTATGCTGTCTTGTGAAGGCTGAGCGGGTCCAATGCAAGTTGGAAGTGAGAGAAAAAGATACAAACTGGGAAAAGAGAAATCAACAAACTGGCAAGAAACTAGAGCAGATACTGACGCAGGGAGGAATAGAGTCACACACAGAAGGAGAAATGAAAGAAGGGAGAGTCAAGAATACAAACTGAGAAAGAGAGAGGAGTTTGACACAACATTTTGGAGTAACTCATCAGGTCAGGCAGCATCACTGAATAAAAGGAATAGATGATGTCTCAACCCAAAACTTCATCTATTCCATTTCTCCAAAGACGCTGCCCGACCCATTGAGTTACCCCAGCATTTTGTGTCTATCTTCGGTGTAAACCAGCATTTGCTGTTCCTTCCTACAGAAAGAGAATTAAGAGTTATCTACATTGTTTCCTTCTTGAGATCACACCTTCCCAAGCCAACGATGGACCTCCCAGGGCACCGCTTGGCCTGAGGCTATTTGTGGCTGGCTCTGATTGGTCCTGGATGTTTATCGCCTCCAGTTCTTCAACCACCCCCCCCCCCCCCCCGCCACCTCTCTGTCCCCCACCCACCGACCTGCTACTTTCAGTCTGACCAAGGGTCCTGAGCTGAAATGCCACTTGTCCTTTTTCTCCAGAGATGCTGCCTGACCCACTGAGATACGCCAACACATAGTGTCTATCTTTGGTATAAACCAAAAACCGCAGTTCTTTGTTTTCACATGAATTCTTGGCAGCCAGTTGTTAGAGTGGTATTTATTCAAAAATGTCTCATTATTTTGCATTCTTTCCTTGAATTATAAAGTTGTTATTCATTTCTCCATAAAACTAAAAGTTATATATTTTATTCAAGGTTTGTGATGTGAATATAGTCATCTGAGGTAAATGAATAAAACTTTTTAAAAATGGATAAACATTTCAAATGCTACATAAGTTATATCACATGAAAAAAAGCTATTTGTTTAAATTAAAGCTGAAATTGTCCTCTCAACATTGGGCAAAGAATGGAAATAATTGTTTCTCCATTTACAGACCTGGTTTCTATTTTGAGTAATTATTTGAACATGAATTTTGACACATTACTCTGATACTCTCTTTATCATTCTTTTCAAATTTTCATCAATAGTGCTTTTGTTGTTGTTGGTGCATTCTTGTTTTATCCTCACATTTTAGAGATGGGATTATTTCTAACTGCAAAAGAAACTTGGAAAAGCCCATCACTCACGTGGGACCTGCAGAAGCAGAAATCTTCCTGTTTCACGGAAGAGTTGCTGCCTCACAGCACCATAGACCCTGGTTCGATCCTGACTACGGGTACTGTCTGTGTGGAGTTTGTACCTTCTCCCTGTGACCGCGTGGATTTTCTCTGGGTGCTCCAGCTACCTCCTACATTCCAAAGACATGCCTGTATGTATGCTAATTGGCATCTGTGGATTGTCCCTGGGATGCAAAAATGGGATAACATGGAACTAGTGTGTGGGTGATCAATGGTTGGCATAGACTTGATGGATCGCAGGGCCTGTTTCCATGCTGCTTAGAGATGCAGCTAAACTAAACTAAACAAGTTAAATGGTTAAGGGCGGTCATGGTGGCGCAGCAGTAGAGTTGCTGCCTTACAGCAAATGCAGCACAGGAGACCCAGGTTAGATCCGACTATGGGTACTGTCTGTATGTAGTTTGTACGTTCTCCCCGTGACCTGCATTGGTTTTCACCGAGACCTTTGCTTTACTGGTAAATGTAAAAATTGTCCCTAGCGGATAGTGATAGTGCTAATATGCGGGGATCGCTGGTCGGCATGGACCTTGTGCGCCAAAGGGCCTGTTTCCGCTCTGTATCTCTAAACTAAACTAGACTAAACTAAACTAAACTAAATGTGTCATTCCAGCCTTGGGCTCCTGCACTTTCAACCAAGCTTTTCCCACTTCACCATCTGCAAGCAGTGAACTGTTTCAGGACACCCAATCCAGAGGAGCAATTCACTACATAAATGTTAAGAGATCGAAGCTTCAAGGTGGGATAGGCACTTTCCTGTTAACATTATAGAGCAATCAGGCATTAAAACCACATCATTCACTTCTTGGTCACACCTGCTCAACTACTTTCACCCTCGAACCAGGTCACCAAGATGTTTCCCCTTTGACTCCTGTAAGATGTTCGGCACGGTGGTGGTTCAAATAGTTAATGGTAATATTGTCTCATATTGTAACAAGTTATGGAACTAGTTTGTACTGGATCTTGTCCAAACTTCAAATTAACAATTATATAAAGTTCTAGTAAATTGCACAAAATATTGGCAAACGTTACAACTTTTTAAATAAAGGATTAAATAAAGGATTACATTTAAAAGAAGAGCTAAAATTTCAGACACAGTACAGGTCACTTGGTAAGATTATGGAAGATTCCTTTTCATCTGATTTGCAGTGGGGTGAGCAAACTCTTTGGTAATGTTAATTCGGATGTGCCCGACAGAATATGCTTAGGTTTCCCGTTGCTTCATGAATTTTTATGAAGGCAAGAGAAAACATTGACCGGAGATAATCTTCTGGCCCGGGGCAGTGAAACATGTGATAATAGATTTAAAAATAAGAAACCAAGGTTCTGTCCGTGTAGACCAGAAACTGTTGATGCAGCTATGAATATTGAACAGAAGAAACCTAATTAATTGAAACATTCAAAAGTACTTTAGGCTACATGATTCGGGGGTGCATATTACATTTTGATGGTATTTTGTGAAAATATATGATTTGGATTAATTAAAATTCTGGCAAAATCTGCTGCAGGAACTTTATCATTTATTTTTACGATCTCCAAATCTCATGTATGTACTTTGTATGCAGCTGCCATTAATTATGGTTGCCTAGTTCCCTTAATCACACAAAGTAGTGACAGGCTCCAATTCAGCTTCATCTATATGCCGTAGGCACAGTTACAGAATTCTGAGGGAGATGCATCCGAAAACCATCTCTGAAGTGCTGGCTTTCCCTCATTCAATACCTTTCACAAGCTCACGTTATAGGAGTAGAATTAGGCCATTTGGTCCATCGCGTCTACTCTGCCATTCAATCATGGCTGATCTCTGCATCCTAATCCCATTTTCCTGCCTTCTCTCCATAACCCTTGACACCCATTCTAATCATGAATTTGAAAATATCCACTGACTTGGCCTCCACAGCCCTCCGTGGCAATGTGTTCCACAGATTAACTACCCTCTGACTAAAGAAGTTCCTCCTCACCTCCTTTCTAAAAGAATATCTATATGGCAACTTATATAATTATGATCACTGTTCCCAGAGTGCTTCCCCAATAACTCTTCTACCGTCAGCGGGACCAGAAACCTGCCTGAAGGCTTGTCGGAGTCCGCCTGAAGGCTCACGATTGGTGGGAACTTGGGGTCGGAGGGACCTCATCCAAAGGCTCGCGGTTGGCGGGACCTAATCTGAAAGTTCGTCATTTGGCGGGATCTGTCCTGAAGGCTCGTTGGTCGGAGGGATCAGGAACCTGCCCGAAAGCTCGGCAGATGCTGTAACTGGGTGGGAGTTGGGAATTTGGACTCGAGGAGCAAGAACCAGTGGGAGGGTGAACCAGGGTAATGCCTCCAGCGCCTTCAGGTAGGCTGCAGGAGGACTCCCTTGGCACAAACATGGCCGTGCGTGGTGAGGAAAGGAACGTTGGTTCATGGTAAATGTTCCAGCACATTGAGCGTATGGACCGACCAGATTTTGAACTTTGAATAATGTTGCCAAAAAAGGCAATGCCTGCATGTGTAATATATGCAAAATGAATTTCGCTGTGCAATTGCATATGTGACAAATAAAACACGAATGACCAATTGAACTATTGAACTACAATCTGCCCATTTAATTTCATTAGGTGAGGATGAGTACTGCACCGTCTCTAATAGGACTATTTCCACATTGTCTCAATAACAAATGTTCCAACACTGCTGCACACCTAGACTTTTCTCTGCCTTGCTGTGCATCAGAGCTAACTATGGTGTCACAAACTAGGGTGATGCTGTCCTCTCAAGGGGCCATTTCCCCAACAGTGTCCAAAATGGTATACCTGTTTGAGTGAAGAACAGCTACAGGGGACTCTTGCACAACCTACCTCCACATAGGTCTGTGTAGAAAAGGACTGCAGTTGCTGGTTTACATCAAAGTTGACACAAAATGTTGGAGTAACTCAGTGGGACAGGCAGCATCTCTGGAGAAAAGGAATAGGTGGCATTTCGGGTTGAGACCGATCTTTAGACTGATCAGCTGATCCAGCATCTTGTGTCCACTTATAGGTCTTCCCGGTGGGCATCCATTTTTTTTTTCCTGTGTCTGTTATGTGCCTAATTCATCAAATGTATTAGAGTAATCGTCATAGAGTCATACAGCATGGAACCGGCCGTTTAGCCCAGCTAGCCTATGCTGGCCAAGTTACCCCCATCTACACTAGTCCCGCCTGCCCATGTTTGGCCAATTCCCACTAAACCTTTCCTATTCATGTACCTGTCCAAATACCTTCACATACCCACCACCCTCTCTGTGAAAAGTAGTCTCTAAATCCTGTTAAATCTTTTCCTCTGACCTCAAACCTATGTCCCCTTGTTTTTAATTCCCTTATTCTGGATAAAGGATTCTGTGCCTTTATCTATTCCTTCATGACCTTATATACCTCTATAAGATCACCTCTCATCCTCCTGCACTCCAAGGAATATAGATGTAGCCTGCCCAACAACTCCCTCTAGCTCAGGCCCTCAAGTTCTGGCAACATCCTTGTAAATCTTCTCTGCACTCTTTCCAGCTTCACACCTTTATTACCTACAGCTTTATTTTAAGTATCCTCAAACTAAGTACCCTCAAAATAAATATTTTCACCAAGATCTTCATTCCCAAGGTGAGATATGAATTATATTCCAGTCTTGACATCCACTATCAGCACCAAATGTTCACAGATCAAGTGTATTTCAGCCAGATGCAGAGGAAATTTTCCTGTGCCTGCTCCAGCGATATGTTGTAACCCTGCTGTGCACCATTGTAACAGTCTTGTTCAAGCCATCCATCTGGCCAGTATCAGTGAGTTAAATTGCCAATTTAAATATCAATTTGTGCTCAACAACTGGGTGTCTTGTGCTGTGGTTTTAATCCCACTAGGAACTAGATTCAAGTTGTCCAAACTGATTTTACATAACAAACATCACAGCCAGCTGAGAGGGAAAAAGAGCAGATGTTCGTTCTATTAGTCAGAGCTGGACTGAAGTAAAGGTCCCAGACGTGTGTTGATTTACAGTAACATTCAATCTTCAATGTTAACAGTTAAAGTGCACTTATTTGTTCTGCAGTCACTCATGATAATTAGAATTAGATACTTCTCAATCGGCAAGAGTCATGAGAGTTTATTTGTCACATGCACCGGATGTGAACCAGAAACATGAAATTCTTACATTGGTATTGGTGTTAGTGTTAGTTTATTGCTGTCATGTGTACCGAGATACAGTGACAAACTGTTTTCTGTTATGTCGTGGCAGATCGTACCACACGTACATCATATATCAGGTGGTGCAAACGCAATATTAATCAGACTGCAAAGTATAGTGTTAGATCGACAGAGAAAACTGTAGCTTGCAGCAGTTTGCAGCAGTTTTACAGGCACATTAGATGCAACCACAATAAATATCAGTTATTCCCAGTGAACTTGTCTGTGATAATGCAAAACCTTAAGGCAGATGAAATATAGTGTAGCAAAGTGTGGAGTCATGCATTTTGGTCGTAGGAATAAAGGCGTAGACTATTTTCTAAATGGGGTGAGAATCCAGAAATCAGAGGTGCAGGATTCCCAAAAAGTTAATCTGCAAGTCGAATCGGTAGTAAAGAAAGCAAACTCAATGCTAACATTTATTTCTAGAGGCCTTGTATACAAACACAGGGATGTAATGCTGAGGCTCTATAAGGAGCTGGTAAGGCTGCATTTGGAACATTGTGAGCAATTCTGGGCACCATATCTGAGGAATGATGTGCTGGCTCTAGAAAGGGTCCAGAGGAGGTTTACAAGGATGATCCCAGGAATTAGTAGGTAACCTATGATGAGCGTTTGTCGATACTGGGCCTGTTCTCACTGGAGTTTAGAAGAATTGGGGGGGGGGGGACCTCATTGAAACATACAGAACAGTGAAAGGCTTGGATAGAGTGGATGTGGAGAGGATGTTTCCACTAATGGGAGAGTCTAGGACTAGAAAGCCTCAGAATTAAAAGATGTTCTTTTAGGCATATGTTTAAGGCAGAGATAGATAGATTCTTGATTAGTGCAGTGTCAGAGGTAATGGGGAGAAGGTAGGAGAATGGGGTTAGGAGGGAGAGATAGATCAGCCATGATTGAATGGCGGAGTAGACTTGATGGGCTGAATGGCCTAATTCTACTATTCCTTATGACTTTATGACCTTATGACTAAGGTATGCAGAACAACCGGCACGATGGCACAATGGTAGAGTTACTGCCTTATGGGCCTGTCCCACTTACGAGACTTTTTCGGTGACTGCCGGCACCTGTCATAGGACGTTGCAGGTCGCCGAAAATGTTCAACATGTTGAAAGTCCAACAGCGATCAGAAAGATGCAACAACTCCTTGGTCTGAGGAGACTACCCACGACCATACAGGCGACACCCCGGCGACATGTCATGGGGTGAAGCCTGTATGGTTGTGAGTAGTCGCCCAAAGAGTCATACCTTGTTCTGGTCAATAGACAATAGACAATAGGTGCAGGAGTAGGCCATTCTCCCCCATAGCCAGCACCGCCATTCAATATGATTATGGCTGATCATCCCCAATCAGTACCCAGTTCCTGCCTTCTCCCCATATCCCCTGGATTTTGAAACATGTTGAAAAATTTTGGCAACCTGCAACAACCTATGACGGGTGCTGGAATTCGCTGAAAAAGTTGCGTAAGTGGGACAGGCCCATTACAACGCTAGAGCCCCAGATTCGATCCTGGCTACGGGTGCTGTCTGCACGGAATTTGTACGTTCTCCCTGTGACAGCATGACTTTTCTCTGGGTGTGCTGGTTTCCTCCCACACTCCAAAGATGTACACGTTTGACTGCGTGGTACAGGCGGATACCCAGAGGAAACACACCCGGTCATAGGGGGAACGTGCAAACTCCACACAAACAGGCACTCGAGTCTCTGCCGCTGTGAAGTTACTATGAAGTTACTATACCTTGACATGTTTATTTAATAATATGATTATAAGAATGGTGTAGTAGCACAGCTGTGGAGTTGCTGTTGCCGTAGTCACATTGCCGTAGTCGCAGGTTCAATCCTGCCCTAGGGCGATGTCTATGTGGAATTTGCAGTTTCTCTCTGTGGTTTCCTCGGGGTCTTCTGGTTTCCTCCTACATCCCAAAGACGTGCTTGTTTGTGGGTTAATTACCCCCTGTAAATTGACCCTATTGTGCAGGGGGTGGTTGAGAAAGTGTAACCTGGTGTGATGGATAATCAATAATTGGCATGGACTCGGTGGGCTAAAGGTCCTGTTTCAATGCTGTTTCATTCAATTCAACACAATTCAACATTAAATCCCAAAAGTGGGAAGACTTTTTCCTTCACTGTATGATAAAAGTGCATGATATTATAAGAACAGCAAAAGCCCAGTAGAAGCAATAGACTCATTTTTATTTGATCAATCTCATTTTCACTTCTCCATATACTCATTAATATTTCCCCTCCCCAGACGTGTTTAATTGCCTTGAACGTGTTTTTAATGTTCCTTTTCATGTATTTTCTTGAAAGTTTGTCAGTAGCCTGAATACTTTTGGGTAAAATTTCTGAGTAGCAGCAACAGAATTACTAAGTGGAGGGGGGGCAATATTTAGTTATTTTGTTCGTGGCCTTGGCCTTGGAACTTTTACATAGTTTTGCACTTACAATTTGTCTCCAGACCAAACTATTAATTTTCAGACATTTATTTGACGCTAAAGGCATTTTAGTTTATTAAGGCTTTTAATATCCCAATTATGTATACGGGTGTAAATTCTAAATTCTGTTTAACCTTGCAAACTTTAGCGTGCTTCAACCCACTTCATGGGTTAAAAGTGGCTTCATTTTGTTACATCAAAGGGCGCTGCCAGCGCAATCGTTCCATCAAAATGAATTACAAAACAAAACCTTTGATGGAATGATATGGATGTTGCAAGAAGAAAGAGGAAAGAAAGTACATCGGTTTTTTCCCTTTGTGCAATGTGCGTAAGTATACCAGTATTCCTTAAAGACATACAATGGGAAGAGATAACTATTATTATCGGGAGCACTTACAGTAGCTTAGGACAATATTCTACTTGCCTGAGAGATAATGTGACAAAGAAGAAGTTATTTCATTCAATCTGTGATATCTTCATTATGGCATTATCATTTATCACATTTGTATGTATAGTATTTATTTCTAATTTCGCAGATCAAGTGTATGTTACATTGTACGTTGGTCATAAGTTCATAAGTTCTTGGAGCAGAATTGAACCATTCAGCCCATCAAGTCTACTCTGCCATTCAATCGTGGCTGTTCTATTTTTCCCTCTCAACTGCATTCTCATGCCTTTGTCCCATAACCCCTGGCACCCGTACTAATCAAGAATCAGTCTATCTCCGCCTTAAAAATATCCTTGAACTTGGCCTCCACAGCTGTTTGTGGCATTGAATTCCACAAATTCACCACCCTCTACCTGAAGAAATTCCTTTTCATCTCCTTTCTAAAGGTGCATCCTTTTATTCTGAGGTTATGACCTCTGGTACTAGACTCTCCCTCTAGTGGAAACATCCTCTCCACATTCACTCTATCCAGGCCTTTCACTATTCGGGAAGTTGTCAGAAGGCAGGTAGACTACATGATTCAACAGGATCATGGTTTGGCCACATGTGCATATGCAGATAATATTTTGTCCATGCTTTAAGCTACTCTAGGCTGGTAGTTTTGTCTAAACCTCTTTTAGGTTGATAATATATGCAATTTGCATATTTTAACAGCTTTTCCTTTATGCAACCAATAATTATGGCAAGGTCGTGGAGTTGGGAACGTGTGCTAGGTGTATGGTTAGAACCAGGCTCTTGAGTGCATGGTTCAACTTATTTTGATAAGCTAAAACATATGTGTTGGAACTTCCATAGAAGCTGCTGAGCAGCAGGCCTCCATGGTCATTACAGCTTCTGTATCATTGCTAGTGGCTTTAATGGTGCTCATGATATTTGTTATCTGCAGGACACCTGTACTCCCATCCCTCCAAACTAATGAAGACTTATTGGCCTGGAGGTTGAATGTACCCAGTTTTACTTTCCAGGGTGGAATTTATCATCCACTTGTTGAAAACCTCACAGTCTATTTCATACAAATTAACTGGACTAATGCTATCACTGTTTTATGCTGGACTCAGCAAGTGCTTGGAATGGACATCTTTTCCTGGCTTTTTGGTTCTAATATGAGGTTAGAAAAGTAGGAAAAAAGTCTGTAGATTTGTGGTAATATGAAGTAGGTGAGACTTAAAAGGTAAACATGACACATTGAATGTCGTGGTATTTAACATGGTTCACAGACACCCAGGATCAGAGTGTGGTTAGAAACTGAAGGGAACGGCAAACCAAAGTTTAAAAAATACTATGAGACTGGTTCCATTTTTGACAAATGGGTTATTTTTATAAATGTGCTTTCGCAGCATGGAAACTTGCCTTGCAGGAGTAAGGAATTTGGGACAAAGGCATATGCAAATAATCCCAATATGTCGTCCCAGCATGTGAGGCTCCTTGCTGAGAATGCAAGTTAATTTATCCTTATTGAATCAATTATATAAAAACAAGAAGCATAATAGTTTTCCTTTGATATCTCAGCAAGCAGCTTTTCCTAACTCAATGGGGGACTCACTAATGAGAAAAGTTAGCTATGAAAATACACTAACTGGCCAACCATGGTGTCATTTTGACTTGAGTGGCTATCTTGTGTGCTCTGATTCCTTTGCAGCTTATAATGGGTGTTTTTAACAAGTCTGCTAAAGTCAATTTTTCAGCAATTGATCAGGTTGATAATGGAGGGAATCTGTTATTTTTTTCTCAGAGTTCAAATTAATTTCAATCAAATTACACAAGGTTGGCAACATTGAGAGGTTGTCATGAAAGTCATTTTTCATGGGTTGATATTATAAAAACAGATTTAGAAGACTTTTTGATAATATGCCTCACTGAGGCAGAACAGCATTAACAAGCTTATATCTAGCTGATGCAATTAGAGTGTTTATCATGCAAAACCTAGAATTATTTGTATGCGTTGAAGCTGTTATGCTTGCTCTGGGATCAATGTTACACGATGGCTGAATTCATCAAGCCATCCAGAGAATTTCAGCAGAATTTCATTACTGTTGAAATGCCCAGAGGGTGGCAGCACTCCCACATTATATAATTATTTGGCATTATTCTAATATTACTTTAGTCCTCAACAACCATGAACATTTAAATAATTGGGTCACTTGAAGAGCCTAGAAATTATTGCAAATGGTGCTGGCATAATGTTGATTGTAGTCAAATCTATCAAATGGGTTACATTAAAATAGGGATAATGCATTTGCTTAACCTGCTCCTTTCAAATTGACAGTCCTCCCTCTCACTCTGTTCCTGTAAGGACTCCATTCTATTCAACAATTTCCTGCAGCTATCTAATGTGTTCTGATGACAGCACTTTACTAACCAGTGCCTCTGAGATACCTTATTTTTTATTAATTATGGATTCCCCGCTATCATAGTGGGCCATCTGCTCCATTTATCCTCCTATCTAAGGACAGTGTTCCTCTAGTCCTCTCCTTACACCATACCTGCCTCCACATTTAATGTATTATCCTCATTAATATTCACCATTAGTAAGGCACTACCATCTCACTTACTGAAGCTGGAGAAAATTAATGAGGATAATACATTAAATTGGAGGCAGGTATGGTGGAAGGAGAGGACAAGAGGCTGCCCTTACTTAGATAGGAGGAGAGAGGATAAATACCCAATCTTCCCCTCTCTTTCAACCATTAACGGAAACTTTTCCTGTTTGACTGTTTGTTCACTTTTGCATCTCCACCAATAGCCATTCCCCTTGGCAGGGCGCTTTGCCAAGCAACCTCAGGAGATGCAGCACCTGCCCTTTTACCCTTACCCTTCCTTGCATTCAGAGGCACAAATATTTCTTCTGGGTGGAGCAACAATTTAATGTATTTCATCTGCTGCTCACAATGCGGTTTCCTCTATATTGGAGAAACCAAGTTGCATATTGTATGATCACTTTGCACAACCCAACCATTCAATCCATATGGGTGCCCTTGACCTTTCAGATGCCTGTCCATTTAATTCTCCATCCTTCTCTCATTTGCTCTCTCAATCTTTGGCCTTGTACACATTTTTACCAAAGTCCACACAAGCTTGAGGTAGAACATCTTATCTTCCTTCTCAAACCATTGTAACTCCCAGGACTCACTATTAATTTCAACAATTTCCGATAATCAGCCTTTCCAGGTTATGCTGGAACCAACCTGTTCTGATGTGAAAACATCAGGTTGTGATAGTAACTCAGTATCTTCTCTCCACAGATGCTGCCTGATCTGCTGCATATTCTATTTACTGCAGACTGACAACACATCCTGTTGCATTCTGGACCTCAAACTTCCAGCATTGTGTTTTATCTCCCTTATCTGCACACCTACAATATTTCCTACTAATCGGACCAGTTCCAAACAATTCTGTTCCATCAAGTGCCCTGGTGATTAATGAGGGTAGAGCAGAGCATTTTGGCAACATGAAATTGGTGAAGTCCAGCATTGTAGGCTGATCCAGAAGATTAAGATACATGAAATCCACCATGACTTGGTAGTTTACCTGTAGAAGACAGTGGGCAGTAGTGAAGGATATTCTGTATGATTGTCTGTGACCAGTGACATTCTGTAGCGGTCTGTGCTGTGATATACACACATGCACACGCATACACAGACAACAGAGATACGTCCTAGTTGTGTATGTATACGTGTTGTATACATTTACATATATAATATAAATATATACAATATGTATACATACACAACTAGGATGCATCTCTGTCGTGTGTGTATATCTATATAACTAAAAGTCTCATCTTGACCACTTCCTATCTGTGCTGTATATTAATTTTAGAAAAAACGCTATCATATATCACTCTGATTTTTGACCATCTTACTCACAGTCCTCCTTCGCGGAGGCAGCCCTGAGGAATTTTCCGATCGATGACAAAATACAAAAAGTTATGAGTGTTTACAAAATCTTGAGATCAGCTGATTGGTCCTCTCGCCTATCAATCACGATGAAGGTAACGCCCCTTCCGGGGAGGGCAGGACTATAAAACCCAGGATGCCTGGACATGAGTCAGTCACTCTGGAAGATCGCGAGGGAGAGTCCACAACTGTGATTTTAAGGTGTGAATCAACTGAACTGTGAGTCTGCAATGTACTTGCAATAAATGATTTGTTAGCCCTTAATGACAATGTAATGAGTTCTTTGGCAATTTGGTGGCCTGCACTCTGCTTGAACTGCTATGAAATTGAATTTGGTGGCCTGCACTTTGCCTGAAATGCTATGAAACTGAATATGGTGGCCTGCACTCCATCGGTTTGTACTCGATGGAATTTAGAAGATTGAGGGGGGATCTTATAGAAACCTACAAAATTCTTAAGGGGTTGGACAAGCTAGATGCTGGAAGATTGTTCCCGATGTTGGGGGAGTCCAGAACAAGGGGTCACAGTCTAAGGATAAGGGGGAATTCCTTTAGGACCGAAATGAGGAAAACATTCTTTACACAGAGAGTGGTGAGTCTCTGGAATTCTCTGCCACAGAAGGTAGTTGAGGCCAGTTCATTGGCTATATTTAAGAGGGCGTTAGATGTGGCACTTGTGGCTAAAGGGATCAGGGGGTATGGAGAGAAGGCAGGTACGGGATACTGAGTTGGATGATCAGCCATGATCACATTGAATGGCGGTGCAGGCTCGAAGGGCCGAATGGCCTACTCCTGCACCTATTTTCTATGTTTCTATGTTTCTATGCACTCTGCCTGAAATGCTATGAAACTGGATTTGGTGGCCTGCACTGTGCCTGAAATGCTATGAAACAGAATTTGGTGGCCTGCACTCTGCCTGAAATGCTATGAAACTGAATTTGGTGGCCTGCACTCTGGATGAAATCGTATGAAACTGAACTTGGTGGCATGCACTCTGCCTGAAATGCTATGAAACTGAACCTGGTGGCCTGCACTCTGCCTGAAATGCTGTGAAACTGAATTTGGTGGCCTGCACTATGCCTGAAATGCTATGAAACTGAATTTGGTGGCCTGCACTATGCCTGAAATGCTATGAAACAGAATTTGGTGGCCTGCACTCTGCCTGAAATGCTATGAAACTGAATTTGGTGGCCTGCACTCTGCCTGAAATGCCATGAAATTGAATTTGGTGGCCTGCACTCTGCTTGAAATGGAATTTCAAGGAATAGCCATGAGTGCACTGCCTGCCCACCAGCCCTGAGTGACTGAGTTGCCAGCCCACCAGCCCTGAATGACTGAGCTGCCAGCCCACCAGCCCTGAGTGACTGAGCTGCCAGCCCACCAGCCCTGAGTGACTGAGCTGCCAGCCCACCATGCCTGAGTGACTGAGCTGCCAGCCCACCATGCCCGAGTGACTGAGCTGCCAGCCCACCATGCCTGAGTGACTGAGCTGTCAGCCCACCTGGCCTGAGTGACTGAGCTGCCAGCCCACCAGGCCTGAGTGACTGAGCTGCCAACCCACCAGGCCTGAGCTGCCAGCCCAAGAATCCATTCAGCCCACAATGTCTATACTACCCCTCTAGAAACCAGTCCCTTTGGCCCACAACAGTCATACTAGTGCTCCAGAAAGCCCCTTCCACTGACCACCAATATATATATATATATATATATATGTACATACACACATGAACAAGAAATGTGTCCTAGTTGTGTATGTATATGTATTATATATATTTATATAATATATCTATAATACACAGTTTGGATTTAAATATGAAGATATTCACCCCCACACCCCCACCATCCCCTCTACTTTCAGTCTGAAGATGGTCCTGGTCTGTTGTTAGTTTCTTCAAAATTAGTGGAGTTGCATACAGTGAGGAAGGCTGACAATGGACACACCAGGATTTTGATCAGTTTTAGATTTGTGAGAAGGTCTAATCTGAGCGAGTGTGAGTTGTTGCATGCAAGGAGAAATTATACTGTTAATGGCAAGTTCTTAACAGCATTGATGTGCAGAGAGCTCTGGAGTCCAAATCCATAGGTCCTTGTAAGTGACAACTCATCGGTTGAGGCATTGAGCATAAAAGTCAGGAAGTCACATTGAAGCTTTATAAAACTTTGGTTAGGTGGTATTTGGAGAATTGTGTGCGGTTCTGGTCCCAGTTTTACAGGAAGGATGTGGAATCATTGGAAAGGGAGCAGAAGAGGTTTACACAAATACCTGGATTAGAGGGTTTTAGGCTACAAAGAGAGTGGACCGACTTGGATTGTTTTCTTTAAAGCGTTGGAGGTTGAGGAGAAATCTGATAGAAGTATATGACATTATGAGAAGCATTGATAGGGAAGACAGTCAGAACTTGTTTCCCAAGGTGGAAGAAGGACCTGGCTTTAGGTCAGAGTGGGAAAGTTTAAAGGAGATGTGCGAGTCAAGTTTTTTTTAATTCAGAGCCAGGTACCTGCAGCCAGGGATGGTGGTGGAGGCAGTAATGATAATGGCATTTAGGAGGAATTTGGACAGGCATCTGAACAGGCAGGAGGGATATGGATCATGTGCAGACAGGAGTTTAACTTGTCATCATGTTCAGACAGAGACATTTTGGGCCATGGAGCCTGTCCTGTGCTGTACTATTCAATGCTCTATATTCAATATGTGTTCACCCCCTTCGTTCCAATGGCTTCAACTGCATTTGTATCACCCGCGTTCTTGTCCTCCATCCAGACATTTCATTGGTTCCTCCAGTAAAGTCACCAATCTCTACACACTCTCCCACGTATGTTGTTTCATTTATTATTTGTCTGACTAAAGTCATCACCTTGAAACATTAATTCTGATTCTCTCTCTGTGGATGCTGTCAGAGTCACTAAGCATTTCCAGTATTTTCTATGCTCACTTCAAACCTATTTAAAAGAGGATAATAACAGTTAAAATAGTGTGGAGGGGGACGTGATTTGAAGTAATCGGTAATGTAATATCACAGTAACTCTCAGGCTAATTCATTTTCAAAATGGTGATATGATTATGTAATATTAGTAATTATATTGTGTGGCTCAAGTAGTTATCCAAGTTGGTTGTGCGATGTATTGTGCAAAACAAGATAAACTATTGCATGTTAGCCAATCAGAATGCTTATTAATAATAACCCCGCCTGGTGCATGCTTTATAGTGTTAAAAGCATGCACCAGGCATTGCATTTAGAAGATGCAGTAGCCTGGACATATAATGTACTGCATATGTGACACTGAGGAGTCTATTAAAGATGCTTATACCTTTACCCATGTATGAGTTCGGTAATTACATGGTGTCAGAAAGGTGGTTCTAACCCACTCCATTTGTTTACCACGATTTATTTTCTTCATCAATTTTATTTTGCGATTTTTCACCGTTATGGCCAACTCCTGTCCAGATTGTGCGCTATCTGCAACAGCCTAACACCACACCAGCAGAAGCAGCCTCTCCTGCCTCAGCCAGCTCCCTCCCTTCCGTGGTCTTCAATATCCGCCGACATCTTTGAATGGCATGGGAAACACTACCTTGTCTTGGTGGACTCCTACTTGGGATGGTTCGAAATAGACCTGCTTCAAACAATCTCCTCCGAGACAGTGATCCAGAAACTACAACGCCACCTGTCCGTACATGGATCACCTGTCCGCCTCCAAACTGACAATGGAAGGCAATTCACCAGTCAGGCATTTAAGAACTTTGCCAAATGATGGAACACTACAAATGCCGAACTTTATTGAAATGAGAATAATTCTGATTAAACAACCTTTGATGGAAAGCAGTTAGCTCAAAACATTCTATTTTATTGTAAAGTTTTTTGAAACAAAATATTAAGTATGTTGCATAGCTCTCATGTGCAATATTACTAGGTGTCGCCTGACTGGCTAAAGAATAGATAGAGCCTCCACTTCTCTCTCTGCTCATCATCTTCCATTTCTTCCTTATTTCCTCCCTCCAACTGTTCAACTTCCTGAGCCCACATTATTGCCGAGTAATGCCGAGCATTGGCCAGTTTTTGACATCTACTCATCAGTGGGCTGCCATGCAGGCAAAGGAAAAAAAATACATCACATATCTCTAATATCTTTTGGTTGGCAACATAGTTCCCAAACTGCTAGCCTTTGGTGTCTTTGCAGGTTCAAAAACAGTTCTTGCTCTGCGTGCCATCACCTGTTCAGGGAGAAGGGAATGAATTTGCCACTATTAGAAACATAGAAACATAGAAAAATAGGTGCAGGAGTAGGCCATTCGGCCCTTTGAGCCTGCACCGCCATTCAATATGATCATGGCTGATCATCCAACTCAGTATCCCTGCCTTCTCTCCATACCCCCTGATCCCTTTAGCCACATCTAATGCCCTCTTAAATATAGCCAATGAACTGGCCTCAACTACCTTCTGTGGCAGAGAATTCCAGAGACTCACCACCCTCTGTGTAAAGAATGTTTTCCTCATCTCGGTCCTAAAGGAATTCCCCCTTATCCTTGGACTGTGACCCCTTGTTCTGGACTCCCCCAACATCGGGAACAATCTTCCAGCATCTAGCTTGTCCAACCCCTTAAGAATTTTGTAGGTTTCTATAAGATCCCCCCTCAATCTTCTAAATTCCAGCGAGTACAAGCCGAGTCTATCCAATCTTTCCTCATATGAAAGTCCTGACATCCCAGGATCTTACTGTTGCAATGTGCTGGAAATTGAGAATTTTTAATCGATGAATTCTCAATAGCATTCTCAAAAATATATATAGATATAGAAATTCACACCATCGACAGGATGATTCTGGTGTTTCTCTGTAGTGATATTGTGATTGCACCATTCCATTGTTTTTTGCAAACCTCATTTGATGAGTGGATCCTTTCATATTGTGCCTCACCCAAGTGAATGAAGGAAAATGTTTCCCAAAAGATTCCTGTGAATTGGGTCTCCTACCTGAAACCCCGTTTCCTGTTCTCCTCTTCCTTCTAGTCGATGGCTCTAAAACGTAGACGCCTTTTGCTCTCCTTATCACATTGTACACCTACATGAAGGGTCACCAAAGGGCTCAGTCTCAGCAGCAATAGGTTTAGAGTGAGGTTCTTTGCATTTTCAGCCTGAGCATGCATACATGATCACTCTGACTGCAATGATTTTGGAACATCTAGCACTAGCAATATGACAATAAAACACTCTTGACCTTCTGCCTCTTTAGCCACTGACTAAAATGCTCTGGATGCAAACAACAAGGCATCGAGTTAAGCTTCTGACTTCATATATCACATATCATATATCTCAATCACAAACTCCACTCATTCCTATCACCAATGCTTGGTTTCATCAGCTGTTGAAGCCTTCATCCAAATATGGCAATTCCAGCATCTGCTGATTGGCCTCCTATTCCTCATGCTTTTTAGAGATTGGATCCAACAAATTTCCAGCTTGTTAATGAAGCTGAAAATGTATCCCCATTAAGTTAAAATTTTCCGTCCTAAAGGGTTGTACTGTGGACTCATGAGGAACCGCCGATTATAGTGAAGGTCCATCAATGGACTCACTTAGAGAATAACTCTCCTGGTGAATGTTAATTTTCCCTTTAAATATGAGATTTGATAATGTGAATTGCCGATTAAATAACAGAAATTCCATTCCTACATTAATATCCACCTCAGTTCACTGCACATAGAATATGTCATTTTACACAATTTCCTTGGAGCAATTGAGAATGACAATAATTCATAAGGAATCAATTTAATGAAAGCTTTCTAGTCATTACCATCCCCAATGAGATTGGTGATCGGCAGGTGAAATAAGCGGTAAGGCTGAAGTAGCTTCAGCCAGATTAGTTTATTGTCACATACACCAGGCAACTGAACCATTCTATCATCATCTAGAGAGCAGTCCTGAGCCACTATCTACCCTATTGGAGATCCTGGGACTATCTCTAATCAGACCTTACTTGACTTCATCTTACACTAAACATTATTCCCTTTATCTGTACACTGAGGATAGCTTGATTGTAATTATGTATAATCTTTCCGCTGACTGGTTAGCACTCAGAATCAGAATCAGAATCACACTTTATTCGCCAAGTATGTTTGGCAACATACGAGGAATTTCATTGGCCAGGTCAGTCACACAATAAAAAGCAACAGATCGCTCAAAAACACATTTTAACATGAACATCCACCACAGCGACTCCTACACATTCCTCACTGGGATGGAAGGTGAAATAAAGTTCAAGTCTCTTCCTTCTGTCCTTTGTTCGTGGGCCTCGATCCACCATTGACGGGATGATCTTGACTCCCGTAGCTGGCGGCGTTCGGGCTCTCCGCATTGAGGTGTTCAGCTCCCGCATCGGAGGGATGTCAGCTCCCCCACGCGGGGCGATCGAACCTCGCGTCGGGGCTGGTCGAACCTTCCGCGACGTTGGAGCTCCCGACTCTGCCTCACCCGAGACTGAGAGCCCTTGATGTTGAGCTTGAAAAAATGTTTCCCCCGATCCCCTCCCCCCTGCCCCCACATAAAACAAACCGAAGAACATTAAAACAAACTTTTAACACACTAAAAAAGAACAAAAATAATGAAAAAACAAACAGACTGCCGGCAGGGCGGCCATCCCCCGGCGCCCCTGGTGTTGGACAAAAGCTTTTCACTGTACCCTCGGTACACATGACAATAAACTAAACTAAACTAAAACCAAATGAAAATACAATAATGAGTGCAAGAATTAAGGCCAATCCAAGAGTGTATTGCTAACTGAATATTAAAGTACAATATTAAGAACATTAAATTACAATAATGAAATAAGTGACTGAGGTAAAGTATGTGGCAGCACATCTGGGAAGAGAGTGTCAATGTGGTAATTGGTTTATGAGTCTGATAGCAGTACAGTAGAACCTGTTCTTAAGTCCTGAAATCTGAGCTTTCAAGTTCTTGCATTTTTTCCTAGTAGGTAGAAAATGGATTGGCCAGGGTGGCATCTTTGACAATTCCTTCAGCTTCCTGATTCCACACACTGTTAAGATGAACTGGCAGGCCTCTGATGGCCTGGGCTGTATTCACCACTCTCTGCAGGTTCAGGGGGTCGAGAGCAGAACAGTTGCTAAACCAGGCTGAGATGCAACCCATCAGAATACTTTCTCTAGTGCATCTATAAATGTTCAAATGATTCATTGTGGACCTGCCAAATCATCTTAGACATCTAAGTAGATATGCTGTAGGAAGGAACTCCAGATGCTGGTTTAAACCAGATAGAAACAAAAAGCTGGAGTACATCTGTGGGTCAGGCAGCATCACTGGAGAAAAGGAATAGGTGACATTTCGGGTCAAGACTGTCTGAAGAAGGGTCTTGAACCAAAACATCACCTATTCCTTTTTTCCTGATATGCTGCCTGACCCACTGAGTTACTCCAGCATTTTGTGTCTATCTTTAGCACTGTAAATATGCTGATGCACTCTCTTGATCACTGCATTCAGTTTGAAGGTTTGATTGCTGGTGATATGGATGCCCAGGAACTAATTTCCTTATGTTAACAACCAACTCTTTTGTTTTCCTGACGTTAAGGGCTTGGGTGTTGTCCTGCCACTGTGAGAGAAACTTTTCAATTACTTTCCTGTACCTCATTTCATTGCTGTTGTTGATCCAATGCCAATGCTCTGAGTGGATGATCGTACTGAAGCGTTTCTCAAAAGTCGCAGCATCATCACTATCTGTGCCCAAATGTTTTAGTTACTTACATTTATCATAAGTTGGTAGCTGTGTCCAGCAAAGTGAGACTGTACATGTGTGCTGGCCTTTATAAATCAGAGCATTGAATATAGGAGTAGGGAAGTAATGTTAAAATTGTACAAGGCATTGGTAAGACCAATTCTGGAGTATGGTGTACAATTTGGTCGCCTAATTATAGGAAGGATGTTGACAAAATAGAGAGAGTACAGAGGAGATTTACTAGAATGTTGCCTGGGTTCCAGCAACTAAGTTACAGAGAAAGGTTGAACAAGTTAGGTCTTTATTCTTTGGAGCGCAGAATGTTAAGGGGGGACTTGATTGAGGACTTTAAAATGATGAAAGGGATAGACGGAGTTGACGTGGATAAGCTTTTCCCATTGAGGGTAGGAAAGATTCAAATAAGAGGGCATGACATGAGAGTTAAGGGACAGAGGTTTAGGGGTAACATGAGGGGGAACTTCTTTACTCAGAGAGTGGTGGCTGTGTGGAATGATCTTCCTGCAGAGGTGGTGGAGGCAGGATCAATTTTAACATTTAAAAGTAAAGTGGATAGGTATATGGACGGGAAGGGAATAGAGGGGTATGGTCTGAGTGCAGGTAGATGGGACTAGGGGAAAATAAATGGGCGGCACAGATTGGAAGGGCCGAGAAGGCCTGTTTCCGTGCTGTAATTGTTATATGGTTATATGGTTACATGTTATGGGGCATTCTACTTGTATTGCTGAAGACAGTGTAATGAATGCAACAACAGAAAATGCTGTAAGTACTTAACAAACCTGGTCGCAATCCGTGTAGTAACAGGTTTAATTATGTAATTACTCTATTTATTTTTCCAGATTTGTCTTTGTTTTCTATTTTTTTTTTTCCTTTTTTACATGATCACACCCCGTTAATTTATCCTGCCTTCCACTCTTTAACCAATTCCATCACTTCTCTCCTTCCTTCCTCCCTTCCTCTGTATTTGCTTTGCCTCTCAGAACTATTCTCAGTTCTGGTGAATGTTTATCAAGCTGAAATGTTAACTGTTTCTCCACAGATATTGCCACAACTGGTTAGAATTTTGGGCATTATTTCCTTATTCCTAGAATCTTCTGCCATTCGCTTTTCCGACTAGAACCAGCAACTCTACAACTTAGGCCTAGGCTCAAGCATAGGTAGAGGTTTGACGAAAGTCTGGCTATTGCAGTGCCGGCAGAATACAGATATTGACCTAATTATTGCATGGTTCAATCTGCAAAAAAAAAAATATTCATCACAAATTACTCCCTGACCTACCCACGGCCATTCTGAAAGCTGATCCGCTGAACCAACCTGCTGTGCAGTGACCACCTTCCCACCAGCTGTACAACCCATTCCCCAACCCTCCCCTGGTTTTGTCCCCTCCCTCGCCTTCCGATATTCAACCATTTATCCCCAGTCACCAACCTCCTCCAGTGACTTCCCAATCTGATCTGCCCACCCACCTTTCATTTCCCAACTGACATTCAAAATCCATAATCTACTCTAAACTGCAACCATCTTCTCCAGTATGCACAATCTCTGATACACTCTGACCTCTTCCCACTTCTGGTCTCTCTTCCCTCCCTCTGAACCTCCATGGTTTGCACCAAACCTTATCAGATTTCCTTCACACAATATCTAAAGACAAAGCCTGTAAATGCCAGAAGCAGCACTGTAGCGCCGCGGTAGAGTTGCTGCTTTACTGAGACCCGGTTTCGATCCTGACTACGGGTACTGTCTATACAGAGTTTGTACGTTCTCCCTGTGACCATGTGGGTTTACTCTGGTTGCTTTGGTTTCCTTCTATACTCCAAGGACGTACAGGTATGTAAATAAATTGGCATTTGTATATTGTAAATTGTCCCTAGTGTGTAGGATCGTACTAGTGCGTAGAGTGATCGCAGACTTGGTGGGCTTTAGGGTCTGTTTCTATGCTGCATCTCTAAAGTCTAATGTCAAAACAAATGGCAATAGACAATAGACAATAGGTGCGGGAATAGGCCGTTTGGCCCTTTGAGCCAGCACCGCCATTCAATGTGATCATGGCTGATCATCCACAATCAGTACCCCGTTCCTGCCTTCTCCCCATATTCCTTGACTCCGCTATCTTTAAGAGCTCTATCTAACTCTCTCTTGAAAGCATCCAGAGAACCGGCCTCCACTGCCCTCTGAGGCAGAGGTTTCCACACACTCACAACTTTCTGTGTGAAAAAGTATTTCCTCACCTCTGTTCTACATGGCTTACCCCTTATTCTTAAAATGTGCCCCTGGTTCTGGACTCCCCCAACATCGGGAACATGTTACCTGTCTCTAGCGTGTCCAAACCCTTAATAATCTTATATGTTTCAATAAGATCCTCTCTTATCCTTCTAAATTCCAGAGTATACAAGCCCAGCCGCTCCATTCTATCAACACATGACAGTCCCACCATCCCGGGAATTAACCTTGTGAACCTACACTGCACTCCCTCAATAGCAAGAATGTCGTTCCTCAAATTTGGAGACCAAAACTGCACACGATACTCCAGGCGTGGTCTCACTAGGGCCCTGTACAACTGCCGAAGGAACTCTTTGCTCCTATACTCAACTCCTCTTGTTATGAAGGCCAACATGCCATTCGCTTTCTTCACTGCATGGCCTTTGATGGTGCAAAATCGGTTCATTAGAACATAAAGTCTTTGTCTTCGTGCATCACTGAAATTTGCAACAGAATGTCATTGAACAATTTTGTTGTTGACGACTGCACAATAACTGTTTTATGCACCTTTACTGGCAGCATTCAGTTTTTAAAAAATAATCTTTCCTGGACATTGTCAGCTCTGTTAACGAGTGGAAACCAGTGAAGAAAGATATTTTGTTTAGCAAGGAAGTATTACCAAAGCCCAGGTCATATTTGTCTAACATTGTGTGAATGCCTAACATTGAGCACAAGCACTGCAGCAAGAAAGTGACTGGGCAACAAGTCACTAAGCAATTATGGGAAGGGCATTAAATGATAGCCATGCCAGTGCTAATCACATCTCAGGAGAGAAGAGATTTTAAGAAAGCTGTACAAAGGCAAACATTTACAACTGACATTTCACTGCCAGTCTTTAATGAGTTTTGGATTGTTGATATGCTCAAATACATTAATCAACTTTGCTCAAATCATTCCACCTTGCCAACCATTTCTAATAGCATCAGAGCTTTGTGTGCAGTTATCAACAAATCTGAAAGTGACAGGCTGCTTCTGAATTTGTATTTGCATAAACTCAACATGCTGATTAGGGTGACACCAGGTTTGTATGACTTGACGATAACATGGAAACTAAAACATTTACTTTCACTTGATATGTCTGAGTGATTTGCTCTGTTAACAAGTTTCAATATTTGTTCATAGAATTGACTTTTTTTCGTGGGTCTTGCTGATTTAGCAGTGGTGACAATTATCTCCTGTTTAGATCAATTTGATCAATTCATGCAATTGGCAGCAGAAGAAATCCCAATGACCATCACAAACTCAGCGAGAGGCAAGACCAGGCTGTGAACAAAGAAAGCAAAGCTAAAGCAACCTCGACCATCTTCAGCCAGAACTGCTGTGAACATACTCTTATGGGCCCCATTATCTGAGATTTCAAACTCAAGCCAATCTGATTAAAAAATGCTTCAGTGCATTGCAAATAAAAAAGAAGGATGTACTGAATAAAACATTCTCTGTTCTTTATTCTCTGTGCCAATAGTCAAAATAGTCTAAAGAGCTATGGGACCATTATATACCTTTGTGAAAAAGTGAGCAAGTATGTGTTGTCCAAAACATATTGGACAAAAGGAGGAGGGAGGAGGGGGGGGAGCGAGGGAGAAGGGGTGGGGGGAGGAAGAATGGAGAAGGGGGTGGGGGGGGAGAGGGGGGCAGAGGGAGGAGGGAGGAAGGGGTGGGGGATAATTCACAATGGTTGGCGTGTACCCAAAATATAGTGGTGACAAATATTAGTTTTGACAAAATAATCCTGGCTCGAGCCACCCTCATTTGCTTCATGATTTTTCCACCTTTTTAAAGTTAGAAATAAGGCATCTTGCTGATACTACACAGGGTGAGTTATCTTATGGAGTGATGTGTGAAACTCTGATATTATTGTACACACCCAGGACTCAGAACTGTGCAGACCATATTTCTGTTTTAAAATGTTTATGGAAAAGATTTAAATAAAATAGTGGGGGGGGGATGAGAAATTGGTAGTATAAAGGGGAATTGAAGGGGAAGTGAGTACAGGAAAAATTAATGGGAAGGAAAGACACCCAAATTAATGGGAAGGAAAGCTCGAGAAGGGATAAGAGAGTAAGGTCAGGGGCAATAGTGACCGGTGAGAGGGGGTGGTGAATACCGAAGTTAAAGTGTTGTATATGAATACACGAAGTATAAGAAATAAAGTGGATGAGCTTGAGGCTCAGTTAGAAATTGGCAAGTATGATGTGGGCGTTACAGAGACATGGCTGTAAGAGGACCAGGGCTGGGAACTGAATATTCAGGGTGATACATCCTATCGAAGAGACAGACTGGTGTGCAGAGAGGGTGGGGTAGCTCTGTTGGTAAGGAATTAAATTGAGTCCCTTGCAAGGGTTGACATAGAATCAGAAGATGTAGAGCCAGTATGGATAGAACTGAGGAATTGTAAGGGTACAAAGACCCTAATGGAAGTTTTGATAACTGTCAAAATTGTCCCCAAACAGTAGCCTGTATATAGGGTGCAAGTTGAATCAAGAGTTAAAATTGGCATGTAGGAAAGGTAATGCTATGGTGGTGATGGGAGATTTCAACATGCAGATAGACTGGGAAAATCAGGCTGGTACTGGACCGTATGAAAGGGAGTTTGTGGAGTGCCTCCAAGATGGATTCTTAGAGCAGCTTGTACTGGAGCCTACCAGGGAGAAGGCAATTCTGGATTTGGTGTGTAATGAACCGGATTTGATAAGGGAACTCAAGGTAAAAGTGCCATCAGGAGGTAGTGACCATAATATGATAAGTGTTAATCTAAAATTTGAGAAGTAGAAGGGAAAATCGGAAGTGTCAGTATTGCAGTTGAGCAAGCGAGATGGAGGCATGAGGGAGGAGCTGGCCAAAGTTGACTGGAAAGAGACCCAGCAGGGATGACAGTGGAACAATAATGGCAGATATTTCTGGGGATAATACACAAAGTGCAGGATCAGTTCATTCCAAAGAGGAGAAAGATTCTGAGGGGGAAAGAGGCAACCCTTGAAAACAGAAACAGGTGAATTTATTATGGGGAACAAATAAATGGCAGAGGAGTTGAATAGGTACTTTAGATCTGTCTTCACTGAGGAAGACACAAACAATCTCCAAGATATACTAATGGCCAGAGGACCCAGAATGACGGAGGAACTGAAGGAAATTTACATTAGGCAGGAAATGGTGTTGGGTAGACTGATGGGACCAAAGGCTGATAAATCCACAGGGCCTGATGGTCTGTATCCCAGGGTACTTAAGGAGGTGGCTTCAGAAATCGTGGAGGCATTGGTGATCATTTTCCAATGTTCTATAGATTCAGGATCAGTTCCTGTGGATTGGAGGGTAGCTAATCTTATCCAACTTTTTAAGAAAGGAGGGAGAGAAAAAAACAGGGAATTATAGACCAGTTTGTTGGTGGGAGAAGATGCTGGAGTCAATTATAAAAGATGAAATAGCGGCACATTTGGATAGCAGTAACAGGATCGGTCTGAGTCAGCATGGATTTACGAAGGGAAAATCATGCTTGACTAATCTTCTGGAATCTTTAGAGAATGTAACTAGGAAAATGGACAAGGGAGAGCCAGTGGATGTAGTGTACCTGGACTTTCAGAAAGCATTTGATAAGGTTCCACATAGGAGATTAGTGGGCAAAATTAGGGCACATGGCATTGCGGGTAGGGTGCTGACACAGATTGAAAATTGGTTGGCAGATAGGAAGCAAAGAGTAGGGATTAATGGGCCCCTTACAGATTGGCAGGCAGTGACTATTGGGGTACCGCAGGACTCGGTGCTGGGACCGCAGCTATTTACAATATACATTAATGATTTAGATGAAGGGATTTAAAGTAACATAAGCAAATTTGCAGATGACACAAAGCTGGGTGGCAGTGTGAATTGTGAGGAGGCTGCTATGAGAATGCAGGGTGACGAAAGGTTGGGTGAGTGGGTAGATGCATGGCAGATGCAGTTTAATGTGGATAAATGGGAGGTTATCCACTTTGGTGGCATGAACTGGAAGGCAGATTATTATCTGAATGCTGTCAAGTCTGGAAAAGGGGAAGCATGAGATCTGGGTGTCCTTGTACATCAGTCACTGAAAGTAAGCATGTAGGTACAGCAGGCAGTGAAGAAAGCCAATAACAAGAGGAGTTGGCCTCCATAACAAGAGGAGTTGAGTACAGGAGCAAAGAGGTTCTTCTGCAGTTCTACTGGGCCCTGGTGAGACCACACCTGGAATATTGTGTGCAGTTCTGGTCTCCAAATTTGGGGAAATACATTCTTGCTATTGAGGGAGTGCAGCGTAGGTTCATGAGGTTAATTCACAGGATGGCAGAATTGTCATATGTTGAAAGAATGGAGCGATTGAGCTTGTGTACAGTTGAACTTAGCAGGATGTGAGGGGATCTTATTGAAGCATATAAGATTATTAAGGGATTGGACACACTAGAGGCAGGAAACATGTTCCCACTGATGGGGGAGTAAGAACCAGGGGGCCACAGTTTAAGAATAAGGGGTAGGCCATTCAGAACAGAGATGAAGAAAAATATTTTCATCCAGAGAGTTGTGAATCTGTGGAATTCTCTGCCTCAGAAGGCAGTGGAGGCTTTGTTCCAAGAGAGTTTTCTTAACTACGACTTAATAGCGGCAAAAAAACATATTAAAATTCTGGAAAAATGCACCAACACCAACACTTAAAATGTGGATTTCACACATGTCTGAACTGTTACACCTAGAATATATGAGATTCGTCCTAGCAGGCAAATGAGACCAATTCTTAAAGATTTGGTCTCCCTTTATCGATTTATTACAAGCATATGGTGCAACATAATCCTGAAAATAACCGTTTCAGAACCAGGTGAGCGTTGCGCTAAGATACGAAGTAGGTATATCCCTTCCATTTTATCTTCCTTTTATTATCCTTTAAAAAAAATGTTTTTAAATTTTTTTTTATATCTCTCCTTTCTCTCTTTTTCTGTACTTTCCACAAACTATCACTTTCACCACCTTACCTAACTTTCCTTTTCTCTCTTTTTGCTTATATTACTTTTTTATGATTAAATTCAAAAACAGAAGTTGTATATGAAATGTATTATATTATTCTTAATGTACCCTATTGTATATGACCTAATAAAAATATTATATAAAAAAAAGAAAAAAAAGGCAGTGGAGGCTGATTCAAGATTGCTTTCATGAGAGAGTTAGGTAGAGCTCTTAAAGATAGCGTAATCAAGGGATATGGGGAGAAGGCAGGAACGGGGTATTGATTGTGGATGATCAGCCATGATCACAGTGAATGGTGGTGCTGGCTTGAAGGGCTGAATGGCCTACTCCTGCACTTATTGTCTATTGTCTATTAGGACTGATCCACAAGTGAAGTCTTTAAAAAAGAACAAAATGTGCTAGAGTAATTCAAGGAGTCAGCCAATACTTCTGGAGGTTGTGGATATGTAACGTTTTGGGTCAGGGCCCTTCTTCAGACTGAAGAAACCAGCATCTGCAGTTCCTTGTTTATACAGGTGAATTCTTAAATTGGAGCAAGGCCAATTCCGATAAATATGAGGAGTTATATTTTATTAAGGCAATAGACAAAGAGCACGACTTACACAGTAAAATGTAGAGCCCTGGCGTGTTGTTGAACAGGGAGACCTAATAGTACCAGGTGCACAGTTTCACTGTGTCACGGGTGGACATTATGATAAAGAAAGCATTTGGCATGCTTGCCTTCATCAGTCGGAGTATTGAGTACAGAGGTTGGGACATCATTTTAGACAATTTATCACAAGACATTCGAAGAAGTACTGAAGGTACTATTGGGTCTGAAGGTGAACAAATCTCCAGGGTCTGATCAGATATATCTGAGGACATTGTGGGAAACTGGAGAGGAAATTGCAGGAGCTCTGCTTGAAATTTACAAGTCGTCCTTAAATACAGGAGAGATGCTGGAAGACTGGAGGGTGGCAAATGTTCAAGAAGTGCTGCAGGGGAAATGCTGGGAACTAAAGGCTGGTGAGCTTAACATCTGTAATTGAAAAGTTACTAGAGAGTATTCTGAGGGATAGGTTACTGTATATAGGAATTTGGATGGGTAAGGGCTGGTTGGGGATAGTCAGCATGGTTTTGTACGTGGGCATCGTCTCTCACAAATCTGATTGATTTTTTTGAAGACGTGACCAAAATGGTCGATGAGGGCAGAGCTGTAGATGTTGTATACGTGGATTTCAGTAAGGCATTCAACAAGGTTCCACATGGTCGGCTGCTCTGGAAGGTTTGATCGCATGGGATCCAAGGAGAGAAAGTGGAATGGATAGCAAATTGGAAGGAAGCAGAGGGTGGTGGTGGAAGGTTGCTTCTTGGACTGGAAGGCTGTGACTAGTGGTGTGCCTCAGGGTTAGGTGCTGGGCCCATTACTGTTTGTCATCTACATCAATGATTTGGATGAGAACATGCAGGGCAGGTGGGCTGAGGAATGGTTGATGGAATTTAATACAGAAAAATGTGAGGTGTTGCATTTTGGGATGTCTAACAAGGGCAAGACCTACACATTGAATGGTAGGCTTCTGGGGAGTGTGGTAGAGCAGAGGGATCTAGGAATGCAGGTGCATGGTTACTTGAAGGTCGAGTCGCAGGTAGATAAGGTGGTCAAAAAGGGTTTTGGCACATTGGCCTTCATCAGTCAGAGTATTGAGTATAGAATTTGGGAGGTCACGTTGCAGTTGTATATAACGTTGGTGAGACCTCATTTAGAATATTGTGTTCACTTCTGGGCACCATGTTATAGTAAAGATATTGTCAAGCTTGAAAGAGTTCAGAGAAGATTTACGAGGATGTTGCCAGGACTAGAGGGTCTGAGCTATAGGGAGAGGTTGAGTAGGCTGGGCCTCTATTCCTTGGAGTGCAGGAGGATGAGGAGTGATCTTATAGAGGTGAACAAAATCATGAGAGGAATAAATCAGGTAGCTGCACAGAATCTCTTGCCCAGAGTGGGGGAATCGAGGACCAGAGGGCATAGGTTCAAGGTGAAGGTGAAAAGTTTTCATAGGAATCTGAGGAGTAACTTTTTCAGTCAAAGTGTAGTGGGCATATGGATCAAGACGCCAGAGGAAGTAGTTGAGGCTGGGACTATCCCAACATTTAAGAAACAGTTACATAGGTACAGGTGGGACTAGTGTAGCTGAGACATGTTCGCCGGTGTAGGCCAGTTGGGCTGAAGGGCCTGTTTCCACGCTGTGTGACTCTATGACTCTATTGACAAGGCCTCATTTGGAGTACTGTGCAGAGTTCTGGTCTCCCTGCTATCGGAAGGATGTCATTAAAAAGGAAAGGTTTCAAAAATGATTTATATTACCAGGTCGTGGTTTGAGCTATAAGAGAGCTTGGATAGGCTGAGTCTTTTCCTCTGGATCAAAGGAGGCTGAAGAATATCTTGATAGAGGTTTGTGAGATCATGAAAGTGGGAATATAAGGTGAATAGCCCGATTCATTTTCTCAGGGTAAGAGAGACCAAAACTAGAGGTTTAGGGTGCAAGGGAAAAGATTTAAAAGGTAACTGAGAGGCAACTTTTGCCCACAGAAGGTGTTGTGTATATTGAACAAGCTGTCAAGCAGAAGTGGTAGAGGCTGATAGTGATCTTTCAAGAATCTCTAGAATCAGCAATGGTTCTAGAGGACTGGAAAATCGCAAATGTAACTACTGTTTAAGAAGGGAATGAGGCAAAATAAAATAAATTATAGGCCAGTTAGTCAACTTCTGCAGTTGGTAAAATTTTAGAGTCCATTATTGACTATTTCAGGGTACTTGGAAGCACATGATAAAATATGCCAGTCAGCGTTGTTTTGCTGAGCTGTCAAATATGACAGATTCTGACAGATTTTGAGAATTTTAGATATTTTGAAAATTTGGAGAAAAAGGTGATTTGTTGAGGTGGATTTGACACACAAGACTCCAATAGTATTGGTGAATATCAATTCAAACCCGCGAGACCTTAATTCTATTGCTTATTTTCAATTATTTTCATAAAATTGTCAATTTCCTGATTATTTCCTTGAGTTTTGTTCCCATTAAAATTCCTTTGACAAAGATGTAGTTCATGCCTGTATGCAGACTGATGTGGATAATATCTAAACTAGGATTCTGAAGAGTTTGATTGAAAAGAACATATCCAACTAAGATGAATGCTAGTATTATCCCTTGACATCTATTGTATTTTTATTGCAATATTTCCCTGCCCGGACATCACTACTAACTGGAAACCTAAATGCCAACTATATGAGCTTAATTAGCCACTATAAATTGTCCCTAGTATATAGCAAGTGGCAATATTTTGGGGATGATGGGGTACATGTTGGTGAGAATGTGGCAAAATAACAAAACCAAGAATTGATGGGGAATTAGTGTGAATGGTTGGTAGACGTTGGCAGCGCCTCCGTGGGATGAAGGGATTTTTTCCATGCTTTATCTGTCTTTGATTAGTTATAGAGTCACGCAGCAAGCAAACAGGCTCTTCAGCCCAACTTGCCCATGCCGACTAAGATACCAACATCTACACTAGTCCCACCTGCTTGCGTTTGGCCCATATCCCTCTAAACCCTTCCATGTCCCTGTCCAAATGTCTTTTAAATGTCTATACCTCCTAAATTGTATTGTAATTAATTTATTGGCCAAATATGTAAAAACATACAAGGAATTTGATTTGCCATACTGTCATACCAAAAATCAACAAGATACACAACAACATAAAAATTAACATAAACATCCACCACAGCGTACTGTGATGGAAGGCAATAAGGTATTATTCTCTTCCCTCCTTTTCTCCCACGGTCAGGGCAGTTGAAGTTCCCGCGGTTGGAGTTCCTGAAGTCGATCCCTAACCAAGGGATAGCTCCACTGTGTTAAGTCTGCAGGCTCTTGCCGATCCCTGACAAGGAATCGCAGGTTCCACAATGTTAAAGGCGCTGTCCCACTGCGGTGACCTAATCCGCGAGTTCTGGCGAGTTTGCCCTTGACTCATACTCGCAGCATGGTCGACACGAGGTCCTAGGAGGTCTTTGTAACTCTCCTTCATGCTCGAGAGTAGTCCCCGCGTACTCGAGGCCTCAGCTAGGTCACGGGGTATTTTTTAACATGTTGAAAAATGCCCGCGAGTAAAAAAAGGTCGCCATGGAAAAAATCTATGGTTTTTTTACTCGTAGATTTAGTCGAAGTAGGTCGTAGTAGGTCGGCATGTCATTCTTAGGTAATCGAGGGTAGTCGAAGGTAATCGAAGGTAGTCAAAGGTAGTCGTTGATAGTCTTCAACATAGTCGAAGGGAGGTCGAAGGAGATCAAAGGAGGTCGTATTCACTCTCCACTATTCGGAATCCAATTTTCCAGAAGCTAGTCTTCAACATAGTCAAAGGAGGTCGAAGGAGGTCTGCTACATAGTCGAAGGAGGTCTTTAACATGACATTTTTTTCAAACTCTTCTAAGCTCGCGAATTAGGTCGTCGCAGTGGGACAGCCTCTTTAGTCTGCAGGCTCTCGCGGTTATAGCTCCTAACCTGATACGATACGGAAAAAGTTGCATCTCCGTCGAGGAAAGAGATTTAAACAAGTTCCTCCCCCCCCCCACCCACATAATACAAAACTGAAGATACGCTATAACATACATTTAACAACAGACTAAAAACCTCAAAAGAAAAAAAGGACGAGACAGACTGCTGGCGAGGCTGCCATCTTATGGCGCCACCCGGTAAAAACCCCTAACTGACACGACTGTGGAAGTATCTTCCACTTATGTTCTGCAATGTTCAGCAGAAAAGGTCAAGGCATATTAGGATATTAATCAAATCTAGCTTTACCAGTGGTGTCCGTAAGCCAAAGACAAATTGACAGAAAAGTTACATCGATTGAACTTGTCATTAAAGTGAGGAAACACATGGATATTCTACTTCATGCCAGATTTGTTCCTCGGTACTGATTTTATGTTCTGCTGGCTTTATTGTGCAATCTTATAATAGCAATAAAAATAATTCTTTCATGAGCACCACTGTTCTTCCATCCATCGTGCTTCAATGGAATGACTAAGCAGTTCTGTACAATCTGATTGCTGTCTAAGCCCCAAAGGCCACAATGGACATAATGGGTAAAGTGGAACAATAATTCCTAAGTCAACAGAATCTGTGACTCTGTTCTGATGACCTTTCCATAGAAGCACCATGACTGGCTGATGTCTTCCAGCATTTTAATTTTTCTTTCAGAACAGGAAAACAATATAATTACATAATACTGATCGTAAGCTCGAGAAATTCAGTAAAATAAGGTTTAGTCACATATAGAGTCACACTGAACGGACAGAGGCCCTTCGGTCCAACACGTCCATGTCGAACAAGGTGTGCCATCTAAGCTAGTCCCACTTGTCTTTGTTTGGCCAATATCCCTCTAAACTTTAACTATCTATATATCCAAGTGTACCTGCCTTAACTAGTTCTTCTGGGAATTTGTTTTTCTATATACCCACTGCCCTCTGAGTGAAAAGGTTGCCTCTCAGGTTCCTATTAAATCAGCCCTACTCATCTTAAACCTATGTCAAATGGTTCTTAACCAATCTTGTGATCTAAAGCCCAGCTGGTGCTAATTTCTGAAATTCCACACATCAGCTCCATCAATGTGGCTATCAGCCTAAGTCTAATTAGCAGCAGCCAACAGAGAAACAATTTATGTAAGAAAAAATCGCAGATGCTGGTTTAAACCGAAGATAAACCCAGACAGTAGCGATGTTACAAAACTTACCTTCAGCGGTGCTGCAGTTCTGCCACTGGCCGTGTGCGCGACTTTGGCGCCTTTGAGGGGGGGGGGAGCGGGATTAAAATGCCGATTTCTCCTGCCTGTCGGAGGCGGACTTCCTCGGGCTGCTAGCTGCTGAAGAATAATCGATCAGACTTCCGTTCCCGATTTTTTATTTTGTTAATCGCGAGACAATTTAATGATTTGATTAAAATAAAAAGCGACTTCTAACGCCCTCAACGCCTACAACATGACGGATTGCATGAACGGGACAAAACACCGGGTAAGTTGTTTATTTTACATATAAACTTGCTTCCTGGGATGGCTTTAATCAAATTTTACGTTGCGAAAATGTGATTTGGGCCCCATACGAACCGGCAGTGTTTTTCCTGCCAATATGGGGTTCAAATTCACTGCAAATGCAATGTTCCAATCGATCGTGTTCCAGAAAACCCCACTCGCAAGATGATTTAAATGCTCTTTTGTTTTGGACAATCATGTCATAAGAGCATCTAAATCGTTTATATTTTGTGTTATTGTCTACCCATAGTTAATATTTTTATACCAAATATCAGTTTCAGTCCCATGTATAGTGCAAAAAAAATAAAAATGTTGTTTATATTGAGTGGATGTTTGTAGATTAATTTAAGGGAATTAAACATCAAATTCCTTCCATCTGGCATATGAATTCATGACAGTGAGATTTAAAAATCATGTTATATTGCGAATACTTATGTGAATGGGATTAGTTTGTTATTTGGATACTTAGGCTATTTTGAAAAAATATCATTTTCTTAAGAAATTGAATCTACAGGGCATTCTTAATGGAAAAGTAGTGGGCAGAAAGGCATGTCATGCGTGGTTTGAAGAGCAAAAACTTGTAGTTTACAATGCCAAAATTGAAAAGTTGAGGAAAAACAAGGTGTACAGAGTTGCTTATTGGTTACAATCTGAGGAGTATGATGATGCTACTGATTATGATATGCCAATGTACCAGCTGGCAACTGATCTTCTCCATAAAGACTTGGTTTATTGCTAGAAATTGTAATTTGTTTACCTATCTGTTATGGACTTACAGCATATAATACAATAATATTGAAGTTCTGCTTGAGAATATCACATTTTTGAATTATCAAGGCAGTCTTGGTGTTTATTACTATTTCCGTCACAACGGTCAATTTTGTAATGGACTACAATTAGGTAATTAACTAATGATATGCTTTAATTTCAGGTCATCCAAGTAAAAATGTTTTATTTGTTTCAGAATGCTTCAATCTATAATAACTGAAAATTTCATTCATCTCAGCTTTTGTGTTAAGTCAATGCAAAAGCAATAGGGAACATGATGCTAATTTCCGAGTATGAAAATGGCCATAACTTTTTTAATACTGAAGATATGAAAGTGAATTATGTGTCAAATTAAACTTCTTTTTATGCTTTATCTGATGGGATAAATTGCAGACTTGATTTTTAAAATATCAAAATATTGTAACATTGCTACAAAAAGCTGGAGCAACTCAGCGGGACAAGCAGCATCTCTGGAGAGAAGGAATGGGTGACGTCACCCATTCCATCTCTCCAGAGATGCTGCCTGTCCAGCTGAGTTTCTCAAGTTTTTTCTGTTTATCTTCAGAGAAACATTGTATTTAGGCTTCTTCTATTAGACTTTGGAGATATAGCATGGAAACAGGCCCTTCTGAGTGCTCACTGAGTCCACTCCGACCAGCAATCGCCCTGTACACTAGCACTATCCTACACACTAGGGACAATTTACAATTTTACAAAGGCCAATTAACCTACAAACCAGTACATCGTTGGAGTGTGGGAAGAAACCGGAGCGCCCGGAGAAAGCCCACGTGGTTACAGGGAGAACGTACAAACTCCAAACAGGTAGCACCCGTAGCCAGGGTCGAACATGGGTCTCCGGCACTGTAATACAGCAGCTCTACCACTACGCCACGGTTCTGTTAAGAACTGTTACATTCTACTTGGTCCTCACCTTCCAAAGATGATGCGGCAGAGCGCTGAATCAAGATTAATTTGTTACCAGCCCTAATTTCACTTAAATAACCCAACAGCATCTGCAAAAAGGTCATAGGCATGCAAACCACAGTGGAAATATAGATTTACCTATTGAGTTTTATTTAATAGTCCTTATATTGATGCTGATTCCAAGTTGCTGTGCATCCGTAATCACATGATTGCCTCTGGCAATGTTTTCTTTCATGCATTTATTTATTTTAGAAAATGTGCAAAGGCCTTATAAGCTGTGCCACCATCTCCTAGTCCCTCAATATATTTTAAGATTCGATGCTATGATTCCACCTTTACGAGTTGTGGCTACACTCCCTCGGCATTTTTCATTCAGATCAAACCAGATTAGCTGGGCAAAAATCAACTCAGATAATTGCGAGACTGTGGGGTCTTATTCCTAGATCAAAGTGGTTGTGCGTGCAATTTCTACTGGCCTCCTTGCATAACTTTAAAGTTAGTTAGTAGTTTCCTAATGTTATTCATGTACTTTATTCGACTCATAGAACTTTTGGCTGCACCAACAGAACATTATCTTCACTGCAAAACTTTGGTTCTCATGAATGACTCCAACTGAATATCGTGATTTCACTTCAATTATGATTGCAGTGTTAGCTATCATTTCTGCTGTGATTGTGAATTTTCAATATTTTCATTTTTTTTAACCTTTCAAGAACATACATGGCATTCTACCCCTTTGAAATATTTCTTACAATTAATTGTCTTAGGAGGGCAGTGTGCCAACTATTCTAAAATATTAATGCAATATGTGACTACTGATTTATACTGTAATATTGCTCATATTCCAATAATATCCCTGTCCCAAAGAATAACAACATCTACATTATCCACCTCTCCGATATTACATTGGCATATTAACCTAGGTTCAGTATTCACTTTTTGGAAGATGCTTGAAATACAAATTGGTATGGTGGCACAGCAGATGGACCTGCCACCTCACGGCTCCAGTGATCCAGTTTGATCCTAAACTCTAATGCTGTCATTGTTGAGCTTGTACTGTATGTTCTCCCTGTAATCACATGGGTTTCCTCCCGGTGAACTTCCACGTTCCAAAAACACAGGTGGGTGTAGGTTAATTGGCTACTGTATATTGCCCCGTGTGTGGGAGAATTGTAGAAAGTGGGGCAAGATGACGTTTATGTAGCCACAGTAAAATAGAATTAGGATAGGATTGGTGTCAATGGATGCTTCATGGTCATTAATTAATGAATGTGCCAAAAGGTCTATTTCAGTGCTGTAAGATCCTATTACTCTGAATTTAAAAAAAAAATTTGATTCAGTGACTCTGGCAGGTACTATTACAACATTTAAGAAACAGGTACATGGATAGGATATGCTTAGAGGCATATGGGCCAAAGGCAGTCTGGTGGAACTAGTGTAGATGGGATATGTTGGTCGGCATGCCCAAGAAGGATCTGTTTCCACACTGTATGACTCACCAATGATAATTAAATTCAATGTCAAGCATTGGTGGTTAGAAGCTTGCTTTTTGAAGATGATCGGAGATGATATTCCAAGTACTTTGACATCCGGTTTTTAGCGAGGCAGAAGACAAGGCAGTAAACCCAGGAAGAATGTTAAGGAAGTCAGATGACTGGTTTAAAGAGCTTTGCAGGACTTACTCTGTGCAGGTAGTTATTTTAGTTTTCTCAAAATCTGACAGATAAAGAAAGACGAGGATAGCTTTGAGGAGAAGTTCTTTCACAGTATTCCTTGTTAGTCAGAAAGATCAGAGGTGCATTTACACCCTTCCCTCCTCCCTGTCCCTCATAATTTCCACCATCAGAGCCATCCCCCTCTCGCATGAAAACTCAGTGTCTGAGATTAGAAGGCCGAGGATACTACTTCTTGAGTAATGGATCACGCACCTGGTTTTGCAACTTACCCGAAAATATGTTGCATGCCACTTAAATGAAAGCCACAGCGATCAATCTGCTAACCTGCATGTGAAGCACACTATACCGTTAAAAATGCGCACCATGCAGATTCCCTGAAACTCTATCCCCTCGTCCTGCATAAATAACCCACCCTATTAAACTTCCAGGCCATTGATTCCAAGATTCAGCCTCATTCAATAAAGCTTGAAGCAAGAGAGGGCCATTTAGATCAATGATTGTCTGCAAGCCATTTGCAATTTGCTGTGGCCCTACCATCATAAAAATGAAACATACTGTATGTTCCCTACTTCGTTTCCTTTTTTGTAATGGTAATAATCTGTTGCACATATCAATCTTTGCTCGTTAAAATGTGAACAGGGAAGACGTCTATGTTTTTGGCTTTTGTTCTAATCTCTTTCAACAAGAGACCCTAGAGACCAACATGGAATTGCATTTAAGTTCTCTTTGTGCGTATGCAAGTTAAGTGACGTTGAACCTAGTTTAAGTACATTCAAAGAGTCTACACAACAGAGAAACAAGCCCTTCAGCCTAACATGTCCATGCCAACCAAGTTGGCATTCTGGGCTATTTCCATTTGCCTGTATTTGGCCTGTATCCCTCTAAACCCCTTCTATTCATATGTCCAAATGTCTTTTGAAAGCTGTTTCTATAGCTGCCTTTGGCAATTGACAGTGTTCTGTAGACTTACAGGAGTAGTTCATACAGAGTCAAATGATGAGTGCAGCCAGCTTATCGCCACTGCTCCTAGTGGATCGTGGCCTGATCTGACAAACCTTAAGAAATGCTCAATAATATTAATTGTTCTGACGGCATTCACCAGGAGATGTAATAAGCAATGGTGAAAGTGTCATAGAGTCATACAGTGTGGAAACAGGCCCTTCGGCCCAATGTGCCCACACCGGCCAACATGTCCCAGCTACACTAGTCCCATCTGCCTGCACTTGGTCCATATCCCTCCAAATGTGTCCTATCCATGTAATGACTGGCATAATCAAATGAGAATTGAAAATATGTTCCATTGTTTTTATCTTATATGATTTAAGTCTTTATCTCTCATTGGCTGGGCTGGTATAGTTACATTATCTAATTAAAATAATATGTTCATAGTTAGATTAAAAACTAAAATTATATAATTATGAACATTAATCCTTCAGAAAAAGTCCTTATTTGCAGATTAAGGTGACATTTTATTTTTAACAGCATATTATGCATATATGGGTGTTTTCTGTTCTTTCTGGTCTAGTTAAGAATATTCTAAATCAATGATGGCTTTCCTGCATAAAATGTAGGTGAAATATATCATTTTTGGTTATTAATTCTGCCAAATGAGCTGTAGGTCTGTTATTAAGCTGTGATCAAAGCACAGCTATTGTACCTGTATGAATCTTAACTGGGTGTTTCTTGACAAGATTAGCACCAAAGTAAGTGGCATTAATGTGCTTTGTCATTTTCATTGCAGTAATGTGACATGTCGATTTTGACAGTCTTTATTTCTCTCATAGTGGGATCCTGCTGATATTTAGCAGGTGGGACGTCTCTACCAATTATTCCAAGACTTCCAATTACATGATATGTGAGTTTATGCTTTGGCATAAATGTATTCCAATTACGAAAATGCACTCAACTGAACTGACAATTTCAAAAAGTTTTGAATTTAAATGAAAGCGACACTTCAGTCAAACCCTAACTAATTGAATTTAGAGATTAAACAAGAGATGAACTGAGTTTTCTATTACCTTCTAACCCTCCCATGGTGAGAAAGGATTGGTGCTTGAGGAACTATTATGACACTGGGATTTTCATGCTGCATGTTTATACTCTCTAAATATCTTATTGAAATTTAGGCAAGAAATGGCCAAGTCACCGAATGAGCAATTGAAGGTAATTTAGTGTCCTGTTTCGATGATAGTATTCGGCACATGTGTGACTTTATCTAATAGTCAATCTGTACCCTGTACAGAAACTGAACAGATTTAAAAAGATTGGCACTGTGCAAAATTAGGCCTAAATAATCATGTACTGTCTGTACATTTCAAGGAGTAGAGGGCATAGCTTTAAGGTGAGAGGGGCAAAGTTTAAAGTAGATATGTGAGAAAAGGTTTTTACACAGAGGGTGGTGGGTGACTGGAATGCACAGCCGGGGATTGTGATGGAGATAGATATAATAGAGTCTCGCGGATCAGAGCCCCGCAGGTCGGAGGCTCGCGAGTCGACTAAGCCTGTGGCTGGGTCAGCGCCACAGAGGCATCCGGAGAGGACCCGGTGGCGTTAGTGGAGAGGTTAGTGCGGCGGTCAATGATGGCGCCGACTGATGGATGAGGACAGACACGTGGAAGTGAGGAATGTGCTGCCGAGGGAAGGTGCAAAGGAGGACCCAGCGTGGGGGGACTGCTGTGAGGGAAAGAGCAAAGGGGGATGTGGGGCGGATCTGTTCTCCAAAACAACAGAGGCCCCCATTGTACCTTACCTCACTGTCTCTCATGCTAACGGTACGTGTAAGTTATTCCTGCTCATTTACCTTGTCAGGGTGAGCTCCTGTCTACAGTCAGATCCACACCTGTCCACTTTCACTGATGGCTTTCCTGAGGCCATCTCATTCCTATTAACTCTGCGTTAGAATCGTATCACAGTTAACGAGACTCAGGAGCTGGAATCCACTGGGAATCCTGCTTGAAGAAACTGGATGGAGCGTCACCTGAATTGGCCCCGTCTCGAACAAAAATCGAGTTGTGTAAGGAAGCTGCCAAAAGCCGCACGTTACAACTGCTGATAGAGGAACATGCAATGCTGCTGGTACAAACATGTTATTCAGCCTTGTCCAGCAGGACTGTGCTACCTTGTTCACAGATACACTGCTGTTGTTGTCTGAAGTCAGGCCTGTATCCTCTCAGTCAAACATTTTAATCTTTTTACTTCCAATTAGGATTTTTGAGTTCTTAGAATCAGCGCCTTCATTTCCCAGCCTAGCTGCTACAAACATAAATAAAACCAACAGAGAAACCGCTTGTATTTTTCTACCATTTAAGTCATCGCAGGACCGTATGAAATGAGGGAGAGGTCATACTTATTTTGGAAACTGCTAAGAACAAAAGACTGATTGCATTAGTTCTGAAATGGCACAACCACATACATTGCCCTGAGCGATGTTTCAATATTGGATCTCAGCTAGAAGCTGAAATCTCACAGCTACAGATGTAATTTAAAAGGTTCAATTCACTCAGGCAGAATCTTTCATATTGGATGAATGGGAATTTAGTACTGTGCTTAGATCTTGATAAATCAGCACATTTCTGTCCACTCCTACTGATGATATTCCGCAAAATATATCCCCCATCACTTTGAAATGTCATTCCTTAAAAAGTGAGAGATAAAATAATAAAGCTTGGTATTTGGAGTCATACAGCATGAAATAAACTTATCAGTTCCACACTAACCATCAATCACTCCATTACATTAAATTTGCTCCACATTCTCTCCATATTCCCAATGACTCCTTCAGGTTCTACAATGCTTTTTACACTCGGGGCAATTTAGAGAATGCAGAAAAATAATTTCACTGTACCTTGGTACACATGATAATAAAAAAAAACATTGAAACACTTTTGGGATGTAGAGGGAAAACTGGAGCAGCCGGGGGAAACCTCTGTCTCACGTGGTCACAAGGGGAACATACAAAATCCACAAAATCAGCACCACAGATCAGGATTGAATCTGGTTTGCTGGTGCTATGATGCAGCAGTTCTATTAGCTACACCACCGCACTGCACCAGAATCCGTAAAGCAGGTGCTTTATATTTATTACAATTTAATTAACACCACAATTTGCAGTTTTATAATGTTTTAATGGAGCAAACCAGATGGGACATGTTGGTCAGTGTAGGCAAGTTGGGCCAAATGGCCTGTTTCCACGCAGTATGACTATGACTCTATGATCAAACAAAATCTTACTTCTGACGTTATACATGACCTTTCCTGTTGTAATCATACATTGTTATTTACATTGTAATCATACATAATTTGTTCTTTTTAGTTGCATCCATTTTAAATTAGTTGTGCTTCCTTTAATGTTTACACTGTGCTGCACCTACTTCATCAATGACTCTCTGACTCATTAGAAGTTGCACAATGGCACTGTAAAAAAGCTTTGCTGCTGATTCTTCCAATTAATTTTTTTTTGTGATAACTGTATGTTTTGAATTCCACTTGAATTTGAAGTGTAGTGCCACTTAATATATTTCAATGTGGCGTATTATGCCACTTTTTTCAGCATTTGGCACTCAGCTGCCTGAAACATTAGACAGAGTGTTGCAATAATTATTATGTGATATGATGCCTTAAGTTAAATCAAGGCACATCTGACCTTAAAACAACATATCCCATAATGAGAAGAAACAATACTAGCTGGTGACACACAAAACAATGGGCCCTGTTATTCATCAACCCTACTTATTATATTTTCTTCACTGTTTAAACTGACCCGCCAGTCTTTTTATCGAATGCTGGATTACAATTGCTACTCAATTGTACACAGAATTGATGGTGCGATCAATGTTGATCAGGTTTCTGGAGCATTGAGTGAAAAACAAAGTGCTGGGGGATCTCAGCAGGTCAGGCAGCATCTGTACAGGGAGATGTTTTGGGTCAGGACTCTTCTTTAGATTTAATTCAGAGTTTCTCTTGGACTCCTACTGCCTTCCTACTACCAGTCTTTCTGCAGCATTACCAGAGAATGATGCTACTGAGAGAACATGTGTTGCAATGATCTATTCAATGGTGGTACAGGATCCCAATGGCAGTAGCTTAAGCCATTTTTGAGCAGTTGTGCACTTGAGTGAGGAAATAATCCACTCGTCTAAAATATATTCCAGAAGTACACCCTCTGAAATGACCGAACTGGCCATTTCCATATTTGTATTAGTGACTTAGGTGACCCTGCTTTGCAGTCCTGACACCTGAAGCCTACATTGATTAAATCATCAGTCAATACCCTGCTGAAAACCTAACATGCTGAGTCACAGCTTTCATGTGGCCACTCTCATTTGTTGAGCCTCAATGCAAGGCAATGTCTTTTGAAGAACCATGTGTTGCTCCACTTCATAAATGAGTCAAAAGGCTGAATTTCTTTGCTGATGCCCACTTTCAATTCTTGCCAGTCTGACAGGGTGTTCTGGTAGATGGAACCACATACAACATCTCATTGCCGCCAGTAATTTCATCAGCCATTACCAGGAAATCCCCATCCAGGCCCTGTTGCTGGTTTATGGTTATAGCATTAATATGGCATCATCCCTCAATCTTCTGCTTTGTGACACAGTATTCCATGAAGTAATCACAGAGTGAGAGCAATGTAACCCAGCACTACAATAGGAGAGGTTCATGGGTTACGATCAAAAGGAAAATGGATAAGGATTCTTTCTCGATCTTTACAATTTTTCTTAGACATGTGTGATGTATGTGCAATTAGCAGTTAATGCTTTAAGGGCCTGTCCTACAAACATGCAACTCTATGCAATTAGCGCGACCTAACGTGGTTGCTTGAGCCGTCCGGCGTCGCGGGGCCGGTCCCACTTCGATCACCGGAGCCTTGCGGAATTGTGCGGAGTTCGTCCCGAGTTCGTCCCGACACTGCGCGGGGCTCCGAAAAACTGACTATGTTCAAAATGTCCGCACGGCAACGGCTTGTCGGCTCGCAGTCGCCTTGACGCATTACATACTGCCCCGACATTGTGCCTCCGTGAACCTATCTGTAGGTGCCTCCGTGACCCTCTATGTGTGTGGCTCCGTGGCCCTCTGTGTGTGTGTGCTTCTGTGCCCTCTCTGTGTGCCCCTCTCTGGCCTGGCGAACTTACCTTAGACTTCGCTCCAAATTCGCCTCACTTTGCGCCGCGTTGCGCCACTCACCCGACCTCCGCGCGGCCCCTACTGCCGGTTTGGTTGCGCTTGCCGCATGCAGGCGCATGCTGGTGGGAACGGCCCTGTACAGGGGATCACCCGACGTCCGCGCGGCCCCCGCTTCTAGTTTGATCGCGTTCATCGCATAGAGTTGCATGCTTGTAGGACAGGCCCTTTAGTTATCACGATTGTCTTGCTCCAATGATAATAGCAGGCTTTCCAGTGGCCAGCTGGTTTTCCTTCACAACAACTCTCCCTACTCATATAAAGAGGTCACAGTAAAGAGGATGAGAATGCCATTGTTTAATCGGCAGACCACAAGGTTGCAGATTCCTGCACTGACTGTGTCTCACTCCTATTTTTTAATGCCCCCTCTATTTCAGCATCAATGCTATGGAAAGTGTGAGCTCCGGCTGAATGTGCTGGCGTTTGAGTCCAAATACCAGAACGCCTGGGTCCGGAAAAGTTGCAAAATTACGATGTCTCCCTACGCCTTTAAAATGCCAAAGGCAATCACTGATTGTTTCCTCTGGCACTTGTTTATGTATACCGGATTTATAGCTTTGAGGCATTTCCGATGGTGTGGGCTTCACTATCAGAACCACCTCATTAAATGGGCCATCAAATGTACTGCTTGGTGCCAATATATCAGCTGGTGTCATTCGAGTATCTGTGACCACCCCCAGCAATAGCAGGGCTTTCTATCATTCCGCACACAGATATCAGAAGTTGATTCTTGATGATCCTGCAAGATTTAAAATAAAATAATACAGCCCAAGGGTTAAGATATCCTAAAGAAGATAGTGTGAGATTATCATTTTGATGGTAGTAAAATTATTACTTTGCCACTAAGGTTTTAAATCTAGTCTTAAGCCCCTGTCCCACTTAGGAGACCCAAACAGCAACCACTGGTGACCTTTCCCGCCATCCAAGGTTTCCATGAGGTTACCGGAGGTTTTGGTCACGCTCCCTAATGGTCGAAAGTGGTTTCTGCGGTGGTCGAGGCTTCATCTTTGTTGCTGCTATATTTTCATCATGATTAAAACCGGCTCGACAAAAAATAGGTTGCCGTTTTTAAAATCGCTAATTTTTTAGTCGTAGTTAACGTTCATAGTTGAGGAAGGTTTTCAACATATGTGGGAGGTGGTAGGAGGTTGCAGGTCACCTCGACCTTGATTTTTTTTTGGGTGGTGGGCAAGGTCACCAGAGGTTGCTGTTTCGGTCTCCTAAGTGGAACAGGGGCTTTAGGAAATTTTATGAATTCCCTGAGTGACCATTTAAAAAAAAAATTCTCCCTTTTTCTGAAGAAGTACCCAGTTACTGGTTGGTATCGCGCTTCCCATGTGGTCAAGATCAGAGTGGGAACTAAATACATGGAATAAAAGCAGCTGTAAATGGTACCCTTGAACTCTGCTGGACTCCACAGCTCTCTGCTCTCACACCACTCACATCTCTACTCACATCTCTACTTCAACCTTTTGATGTAAATACCCGTGATCTAAAATAGATAAGATTACGGATATGACCCCATATATTGCCTATGTGACTATTTTAGCCAGAGTTTTAGTGAGTTTAGTGGTGAGGTTTTATTTTGCATACAAATAAGATGAAAATAGGTAGTGAATAATAATAGGGTTAGGAAAAATAGCTCTAAGTCTTTTAAATTTTAAACATTTGACTAGTGTAGATCATTAGGATAATACTATTTTCTTCAGCCTGAGAAGAAATCGCAACAGATTAATGAAAAAGCTTAAAGCTAAATGAGATGAAATATGGATAGTTCTGCTGTTACACGTGTTCCCCATAGCATGGATTAGATATAACACAATGATGAATTAGGCAACGCTATTTGTATTATGTGGACCTAATTGGCTAGAACATGATTTTAATCAGGAACTAGAGAAACACTTTAAAGTCACTTTAGAAATTAGCAAACAGGAAAAAATTGTCTTGGATAAAAATAGTTCCATGCAAGCTCCCCACAGAAATCAGACACCATTGTCTCTTAAGAACATAGCTCCTACTTTCACCACAGGAAGCAATTTGAAAGTGATTCGCAATTGCTCCAATTACACTTATGCAATGATTAATGAATAATGTAATATGTAACTTACAATATTTTGAGCTTGCAATAACAAAAATAAACTTCCAATTATTAAAAATAGATTTGTAGTTTAGAAAAGGGGAAAAATAACTTTGTTTTTGTGACTCTAAAAATCTCTCACCCAAACCCCCCATTTCTCCATTGACACCATTGTTTTTATCATGTGATTGTCTATAACGCAAGGTTTTTTAGGAATTCAACCATTGTGTTATAGCAAAACTACCCATACAAAGAACATTTAATCCACTGTTACCATTACGTTTAGTGGCCAGTATTATATTATCCATGTGCCTATCCAAGTTCATAAGTTATAGGAGAAAAATTAGGTCATTTGGCCCATCAAGTCTAATCTGCCATTCAATCATGGCTGATCTATCTTTTCCTCTCATCCCATTTCTCCTGCCCTCTCCCCTTAACCCCTGACACACAAATTAATATTTGCAAAGCACTCTTGTCATTTCTTCTGTAACTTAAAAAATGTAAATGTATATAGCACCATGAAGGTAGTAAAGTCTAATGGGCATCACAGGTATGTAATGAAACAACATTGACATCAACCCAAAGAAGGAAACAACAGGACGAATGATGAAAAGGTAAAAAGGCTTCAAGAGGCATCTTAAAAGAGAAGAACGATGAAGGGCTTAATGGGTGAACCAGACAAGGTGGGAAAATGTTCTGATTGTGAGCCAAAGGAAACAAGAAATCTCCAAGAGACCAGAATTACCTGTTGGATTTTATTCATAAATCTAACATATTGGGGGAAAAAATGTATTTGATTTTATGTGAGAATTCCATGCAAGCACATCAGTCATCACTTAAACTCACTTTCGATGTTCAATTCTATTGACGTCAGTGAAGTCAAACGTGCAGAGGTGAATACAACCTGTGGCCATAATTCTTGTATATATCCTTTGCGAGCAGCTGAAGAATTTCTCCTGCTTATACTTTTCCCATGGGAGAAATATATATTGGGAATGAATGTGGTGTTTAGATTATTTAAGATTAATTGATGGGTTGCAATGCAGAATCTTTGTGAATAGTTGTGGTAATTAATTATCACTGGCATTTTGGTTTTAATGTATTTATTGTTAAACGGAAAAATCTGTGGAGACACAGGAGACTGCAGATGTTGGGATCTGGAGCAAAATCTGTGGGTACAGAATGTGTTATTTTTCGATGTATATAATGAACTGCTGAATGTGTTCCATGTACAGCACTGCTATTCAAATACATCTGGCAAAGGCTGTTACAGTGAACGTTAGGTGCACTTTAAACCTTCACTGCAATACCATCAATAAAAGAATGCAATTAAAATATAATATAATTAAAACAATAACATTTAGCTATTTACAGCATGAAATATGAGGAGACTATTTTGCAAATGCTGACAGAAATGCAATTTTTCCAATGTTTTATATTGTGTCATCATAATGAATATTTAATGTCATTATAAATTTAGTACTAGTTTGTAGAGAATGGTCATATTTATCATTTTACCTTCAGTTGTAATCAGCTTTCCAATTTATAAACACTCGCTAATGTATTAAGGTGATCAGTTATCAGAGAAAACAGTTTGTTTTTTTGTCAATATCTGTATTTAGCAGATATTTTTCATCATTAAGGAATAAATTATTGTTTGTTAGATGGGATATATAACAGTAATTTTCTCTCTTAAATCTGCCACTATTGTTTTAGTTCCTTTAACAATAATGGCAGATTTAAGAGAGAAAATTAAATCTAAAGAACTAAAACAAAAAAGACACGAGTTAGAAGAGCTTCTAACATATAAAGCGGAATGAGCCCTTCGATTCTTAAATCAAAAATTCAATGAGAAGGGAAATAGGGCTAGTCGCCTTCTGGCATTTCAGTTGCGTAAGGAGCAAGCTAATCGAGCAGTTTCTAAAGTTCTACACCCGATTTCTAGAAATTTAGTCTCACAACCACGAGAAATCACAGAAGCGTTTGCATCCTTCTATGAACAGTTATACGACTCTCCTGAAATCATAGATAAAGAGGAAAAGATCAGAACTTTCTTTTCTGGATTAAATATGCCCTGCCTTTCTCAAGAAGCGAGAAATAGAAACATAGAAACATAGAAACATAGAAATTAGGTGCAGGAATAGGCCATTCGGCCCTTCGAGCCTGCACCGCCATTCAATATGATCATGGCTGATCATCCAACTCAGTATCCCGTACCTGCCTTCTCTCCATACCCTCTGATCCCCTTAGCCACAAGGGCCACATCTAACTCCCTCTTAAATATATCCAATGAACTGGCCTCAACTACCCTCTGTGGCAGAGAATTCCAGAGACCCACCACTCTCTGTGTGAAAAAATTCCTTCTCATCTCGGTCCTAAAGGATTTCCCCCTTATCCTTAAATATGACAGCACAAATAGAAGAGCAGGAAATAAAAGAAGTAATAAAAAACTTAAAGAACAACAAGTCCCCTCACAATTAAATGATCAGGTCAGGTTCCATTGGTCTCGGGAGGGTTTTAGATATTTAGGTATTGTCATCACTTCCTCTATCACTGCATTGTATGAAGCTAATTATGGTAAATTACTCAAGAATATTAAGGTAGACATGCACAGTTGGGATATTCTCCCTTTATCTTTAATTGGTAGAGTGGAAGTTGTTCTAATGAACATATTACCCCGACTGCTTTTCTTATTTGAATCTTTACCAGTAGGGGTCCCTAGCGCGGCATTTAAGGCTTTAGACAAAGAGTTAACGAGATTTGTGTGGCAAAATAAAAGACGCAGACCGAAGACACTGTTGTTATCAAAACAAAAAGGGGGCCTAAATATGCCCAACTTTAAATATTATTATTGGGCAGCGCAGCTGAGAACCTTGATGGCATGGTTAACGAACGTAGAGGAAACGGGATGGGTGTAAATAGAACAAAATACATGTCCTAGTATTGCCCTGGTTGGGCTCCCATTTCTAACTCAAGTAAATTGGAAGAAATTAAAAGTAGATAACGATTGAATTAAATTCAGAATGAAAACGTGGTTAGCTATAAGAAAGTAATTAAATCTTTTTAATTCAATATCTAGAGCAATGAAGATAGCTGCTCGTCCCAATTTTATACCCAGCAAAATTGATAAGGGATTTAGAAACTGGGCAGATAAAGGGCTTATTACTGTGGACCAGCTTTTTTGTGGGGGAGTCTTGAAATCTTACGAGCACTTGCAGAATGAATTTGGACTGTCAGGGTTGGATTTCTTTCAGTTCCTCCAAATACGCCACTACTTACAGACACATGTAGATTGGGAGCAGATATGTAGACTACCTTCAAATTTGGAAAATACTTTCTTGATGGCTATAGAGGGAGTGTTACAAAAGAATTTGATATCCCATTTATATCAAGGACTTCAAGGCTATATAAAAGGAAATACTATAGAAACAAAACAGAAATGGGAATTGGAAATGAACATTATTATTACAGATGAAACATGGGAAAGGACATGTCTCTTGGGCCATAAGCTGACAAGCAGCCCCTCTTGGAGGGAGTTCGACTGGAACATTAAAATTAGAGTTTTTAGGACCCCTTTAGTGTTGGCAAGATACAGTAACACCTCAAATTTATGCTGGAGACAATGTGGGAAGATCAGTGATCACACACATATTTTTTGGGATTGTCCCAAATTGTACCAATACTGGAGGGACATCCAGGTAGAGATTAAATTAATTGTGGGAGTGGATCTACCTTTGGAACCGGCTTGTTTTGTATTAGGAGATACTCCAGCAGCAACAGATATTCAAAATCAGAAATATTTGCTTGGGGTGATGCTGTTGATTGCTAAAAAGATGATAACAGTGCTATGGAGAAAGGAAATGCCACCAAATGTTCAACAGTGGAGGGAAAGATTGAAAAAATGTATACTTGATGGAAAGTATAACTGCTAAACTCTAGTTGAGGACCGATGCCTTTAATATTACATGGAAACCGGTACTATTACAAATGCCAAGATTGATTAAAGATATGAATGGATGAGCTTGCTATGGTGCCTGTGAATAAGATGTTTTTTATGATAGAATGTTAAGAGGATCCAATGTGATGCAAATAGAGGTTAGGTGATTTGTATTTTGTCATTTTATGATTGTCTTTTGTGTGTCTCTTTGTTCTGCCTGTATGTGTATTTTGTTATGTCTATAAATGTGGAGTTCAAAAAAAAAACCTGCCACTATTGATAAAATAGCACTTTCTCTAAGATCTTATAATAACTTATTTTATCATAAATACGTTATAAGGTAAGTTTGGCTAGTCTGAACAATTTATTATTAAATATCAAAGCACAGTCAGAAATGTTTGTCGGGTTGGAGGCAGGTGACTAGTGGGGAGCCTCAGGGATCTGTGTTGGGTCCTTTGTTGTTTGTTATGTACATCAATGATCTGGATGAAGGGGTGGTAAATTGGATTAGTAAGTATGCAGATGATACTAAGATAGGGGGTGTTGTGGATAATGAAGAGGATTATCGGATTATAGGATTAGAGGATTATAGGAGCAGGGAGGTTCTACTTCAGTTGTATAGGGTCTTGGTGAGGCCACACTTGGAGTATTGCGTGCAGTTCTGGTCTCCAAATCTGAGGAAGGACATTATTGCCATAGAGGGAGTGCAGCGAAGGTTCACCAGACTGATTCCTGGGATGTCAGGACTGTCTTATGAACAAAGACTGCATAGACTCGGTTTATACTCTCTAGAATTTAGGAGATTGAGAGGGGATCTTATAGAAACTTACAAGATTCTTAAGGGGTTGGACAGGCTAGATGCAGGAAGATTGTTCCCGATGTTGGGGACGTCCAGGACAAGGGGTCACAGCTTAAGGATAAGGGGGAAATCCTTTAGGACCGAGATGAGAAGGAATTTTTTCACACAGAGAGTGGTGGGTCTCTGGAATTCTCTGCCACAGAGGGTAGTTGAGGCCAGTTCATTGGATATATTTAAGAGGGAGTTAGATGTGGCCCTTGTGGCTAAGGGGATCGGAGGGTATGGAGAGAGGGCAGGTATGGGATACTGAGTTGGATGATCAGCCATGATCATATTGAATGGCGGTGCAGGCTCGAAGGGCCGAATGGCCTATTCCTGCACCTAATTTCTATGTTTCTATTTCCAAAGTCTACAGAGTGATTTAGGCCAGTTGGAAAAATGGGCTGAAAGATGGCAGATGGAGTTTAATGCTGATAAATGTGAGGTGCTACACCTTGGCAGGACAAATCAAAATAGGACGTACATGGTAAACGGTAGGGAATTGAAGAATACAGTTAAACAGAGGGATCTGGGAATAACCGTGCATAGTTCCTTGAAGGTGGAATCTCATATAGATAGGGTGGTAAAGAAAGCTTTTGGTATGCTAGCCTTTATAAATCAGAGCATTGAGTATAGAAGCTGGGATGTAATGTTAAAATTGTACAAGGCATTGGTGAGACCAAATCTGGAGTATGGTGTACAATTTTGGTCGCCCAATTATAGGAAGGATGTCAACAAAATAGAGAGGGTACAAGAGGAGATTTACTAGAATGTTGCCTGGGTTTCAACAGCTAAGTTACAGAGATAGGTTGAATAAGTTAGGTCTTTATTCTCTGGAGCGCAGAAGGTTAAGGGGGACTTGATAGAGGTCTTTAAAATGATGAGAGGGATAGACAGAGTTGATGTGGACAAGCTTTTCCCTTTGAGAACAGGGAAGATTCAAACAAGAGGACATGACTTTAGAATCAAGGGACAGAGGTTTAGGGGTAACATGAGGGGGAACTTCTTTACTCAGAGAGTGGTAGCGGTGTGGAATGAGCTTCCAGTGGAAGTGGTGGCGGCAGGTTCGTTGGTATCATTTAAAAATAAATTGGATAGGCATATGGATGAGAAGGGTATGGAGGGTTATGGTATGAGTGCAGGCAGGTGGGACTAAGGGAAAAAAGTTGTTCGGCATGGACTTGAAGGGCCGAGATGGCCTGTTTCCGTGCTGTAATTGTCATATGGTTATATGGTTACATGGTTATATGTCAGCTCTGTGTATTATGAGGTGACTTATCCATAAAACAGCATGCAAAAGAGAAATGAGAACATCATTCTCATGTGACGCTGAGTGAATTTTCATTCTTAATTACATACATATTACCTTAAATTCTAAACTCCAAAATAATCACATGAAAAGGTTTGATTTTCTAAAATTATTCTCAATTGGAAATGTTACTGGTGTCACTCTTTACTTCAGACTCAAATTGAAAGGATTATTGCTATTTTCTCAATGTCCCATTGAACAAATGGACAGGTAGCAACTTCCTTTCACAGTTCCCCATTATTCTGCAGGGAACCATGCAGGACACTCTGTGCAGTTATTCAGCTTGAATCTCTATAGATGCACTACAAGAATAATCTCTGGGTTTGATGATAAAACATATTTTTACTTCAGCAAAGACAGACACAAAGTGCTGTTGTAACTCAGCTGTTCAGGCAGCATCTCTGGAGAAAATGGGTAGGCAACGTTTTGGGTCGGGACCCTTCTTCAAACTACCCATTTTCTTTGGAATTGTACAAATTATCAGTGCCTTGTTTCTGATCTGGTAAAACAAATTTTATTGTGCTTACTGCAATTTTTAAATTACTTTAGCAACATATTTTCCTACAAAGTTTTATGGTTGATTCCTTAATTAAAAAAAATCTTAAATCTTAACATTGTTAAAGTTTATGGAAAATATCCAAAATTTGTGAGAGGTTGTCTTCAATCACCGATTGTCCAGGTTTTACAGTATGAGGAGATTTAAAAAGAAAACTTTGGGCATTTATTAGATTATCAGAAACGATATTTTAGAATTTAAAAAAATTAAAATTGAAACAAAAATAAATATTTCCAAATTTTCCAAATTATACCAATGGACTTGGTCATCACAGACAATGACTTCAACAAATTGGGAGACTGTAATAAACTTGCAACTCAGGCTTGGAAGAATTTAAACAAGATAGAATAATAGGATGGAATGGACAAATAATTAAAAGTAATAAAACAGGCTAATAAAAACAAAAAAATAAACTTATATGTTTAATTATCTTAGTATATTTTGAAAAATATTGAATGTACCATAAATTAGCATTGGCCTTTGTTTGTATTGCAGAATTTTTTGCCATCAAAGCACTGAAGAAGGTGCAAAATATGTCAAGGATGCCCCAGCAAAGCAAAGTTACTTACCAGAAAAAAATGAACACGATCAATCTCTTTTCTTTAGGTGAGAGAAGGGTGACCTTCAATAATAGGAAAAGTTTTGTAAAGGAGGGACAGTGAATGCTTTCGCTATTGAGAAACAGCAAAAGCAGAGGCTACTATTAAAATGCCGGCTCTAAATGAAAAGAAAGAATATTCACACAATACTTATTTTCTGGCAAGTTGTGAAAATTTGCAATTTGCTAGGGATTCTCGAGTTCAATTGATCCATTGAAAGGGAAGATTGATAAGAACATACCAGGAAGGCAATGGAAAGCTGTACTGTTTGTGTTAGGTAAGGAACAGCAAGCAGGTGGAGACTTGAAAGGAGCAAAATGTTGGCATGTATTGCCATGACCAAACAACTTTTGGCTGATCTGCATAAAGTTATTGAGTCGGAGTGATACAGTGTGGAAACAGGCCCTTCAGCCCAACTTTCCCACAGCAACCAACATGTCCCAGCTACACTAGTCCCACCTGCCTGTGCCTGATCCATATCTCGCCAAACCTGTCCTATCCATGTACCTGTCCAATTGTTTCTTAAATGTTGGGATAGTCCCAGCCTCAACTACCTCATTTGGCAGCTTGTTCCTTACACCCTCCACCCTTTGTGTGAAAAATTTACCCTTCAGATTCCTATTAAATCTTTTCTCCTTCACCTTGAACCTATGTCCTCTGGTCCTAGATTCCCCTGCTCTGGATAAGAGACTGTGTGCATCTACCCAATCTATTCCTCTCATGATTTTGTACACCGCTATAAGATCACCCCTCATCCCAGCCCACTCAACCTCTTCCTATAGCTCCTACACCCTCTAGTCCTGGCAACATCCTCGTAAATCTTCTCTGAACCCTTTCAAGCCTGACAACATCTTTCCTATAACATGGTGCCCAAAACGGAATTCAATATTCTAAATGCAGTCTTACCAATGTCCTTTACAACTGCAACATGACCTCCCAACTTCTATACTCTATACTCTGACTGATGAAGGCCAATGTGCTGAAATTGCTGCAATCTTTCACAACCATCTTCACTATCTACAAAACCACCCACTTTTGTATCATCAGCAAACCTGTTGTATCATCTGCAAAACCACCCACTTTTGTATCATCAACAAAAATGCTGGAGAAACTCAGCGGGTGAGGTAGCATCTATAGAGTGAAGGAATAGGTGACATTTCGGGAAGGGTTTCTACCCGAAAACGTCACCTATTCCTTCGCTCCATAGATGCTGCCTCACCCGCTGAGTTTCTCCAGCATTTTTGTCTACCTTCGATTTTTCCAGCATCAACAACCTAACCCGGTTCCTTCACAATTATGTAATGATTAAAAAAGTGCATTAGCATATTTACTTTCATAGGCATATGAGACGATTCAGTATGTTCATTAGAAATTTGTTCACATAACTTATGATGACAATTATTTGTTTAACTGAGAACACAGCAATTCTTCATGCACTTATCTGTGTTTGGCTGGCTATATTCATGCATGTTTGGAAATATTTAAACCTTCAAATTTTGGAGAGATTATGATTCTCCTAAGCTATTTTTTTTGCCATTAAATTCTCGCTATGCTTAGAAATTGTATTTCACCCTCAATTGGTGCAAAAGATAATCTAAACGAGGTAATTCCACTCCAAAATTTGCAAAATGGGTCAAAAATCTTTAAAAAGTGACACGCATTTAGTTTAGTTTAGAGGTACAGCACGGAAACAGGCCCTTTTGGCCCTCCGGGTCCGCGCCGACCAGCGATCCCCACACATTAACAATATCCTATACCCACTAGGGACTATTTTTACATTTACCAATCCAATTAACCTACATACCTGTAAGTCTTTGGAGAGTGTGAGAAAACCGATGATATCCAAGAAAACCCACGCAGGTCACGGGGGGAATGTACAAACTCCAATCAAACCTGGATCTCTGGCGCTGCATTCGCTGTAAGGCAGCAACTCTACCGCAGCTCCATCGTGCCTGTGTTGAAATAGGGCCTGTGTAAATGTAGAGGTATCAAATCATTTAGTATGTGACTTTTCGGATGTGAATCAATGTTAAAGAACTCTCATTATTGTAACTGCATACAATGCCAAAAATGGCTGACATTGTGGTGAGAGGAACCTTCTACTTCTTTCATGTGGCGTGCACAGTCTAAAGTTGTTGGACAACTTGTTCTATTTGATCTTTTGTTTGTGCACATCGAGGATTGCATTTGTCAAAACAGGGCAGGCCACGTGAAGGATGCAATCTTCCACCCCAGAGGAACGTCAGGAGATGGGAGATACAGTGCTCTCAAGTATTTCTGGACAACCCTCTTTGATGAATTATCCTAGGTTACTTCACCTGTCCATGAGTCAGCACAAGCCAGTGTAACGTGGGGCTGACCAGCAGGCCAGTGGTCACAGTAAGTAATTACTACAGGTTATCTTGTGATCAGTGAAGGTAGCTCCAGGGAATAATGAAACATTATACTCATCATAAGTTAGGTCACTTCAAGTGATTACTACAAGTTAAGTTGTAATTGTAAGTTAGCTCCAGGGAATAACGTAACATTATACTGATCATGTTCATAAGTGATCGGAGCAGAATTAGGCCATTTGGCCCATCAAATCTTCTCCGCCATTCAATCATGGCTGATCTATCTCTCCCTCTCAACCCCATTGTCCTGCCTTCTCCCCATAACCCCTGACACCCTTACTAATCAAGAAGCTATCAATCTCTACCTTAGAAATATCCATTGACTTGACCTCCACAGCCTTTTGTGCCTTTGAAAAAAAGTGAGGCTGAGAGATGGTGTGTGCAGGATATAGATGTGAGAATGTAAACTCATTCATTGCTAAACTATGCAGGATGTGCTCTTTGCTTTTTTGTCAGTTAATAACAAATATCATACATTTCTGAAAAGCTCCAATTTATGTTAGCAGTGGAGAAAGCCTGTGCTGTGTTATCAGTGACATATTTTGGCTGCTTGATTGAAGGTGGGCAGTTGTCAGCCTCACTAAGGTGAACTACGCCTGATAGCGGCTGAGCCAATCTTGTGGCGGCTGCTAATCAACACAGAAATGATCACTAATGCAATCTAAAACGTGCTCAATGGCTTTTATGAGCTACAAGGGCACAAAAAATTATTGTAAATAGGTCCTATTTCGAGGCAGTAGAATTTTATGGCACAGAAGGAAATTATTTATCCCATCATGCTTTTACTAACTGCTGGAAAGATATGTACTCAGACCCATTTTCTTTGGTCAGCCTTCATGACCTTTAAAATGTCTTTTCATTTATTTTTTGATGCCTCATTTAAAGGATAATGTCGATTCTGTTTCGATCAGCATTTTCGGAAACAATGGTTTTCAATACATAGAGTCGCCACATTCCTACGCCATCATGAAATCTTGTCTTAACACCCCATATATATCCAAATATTTCCTTTGTTCATGATCTTGCTGATCTGAGATCTCTGCTATCCATTTTCTTGTTAAGCTTACTCTGAGAGCTGCTTCTTCATTATGCATCCATGATAAGTTCTGTGGAGAACACATGTTATCCAGTTGACCTTTGACCACAAAAGGCCACTAAGTGCTGGAGTAACTCAGCAGGTCAGGCAGCATCTCTGGAGAACATGGATGTTTCAGGTCAGGACCTTCCGTCAGACGTGGCGTAGAATGATGTAAAGTTGGGGTGCATTGCAGGCAAGTGAGACCCGGAGGTGTAGGAGAGTAGGAGCAAGGGCCTTCTGGTGTCAGCACATGGTGGCCAGTGTAGAGCACGCAGTATGTAAGGAGAACTGTTGCAAGAGGCAGTGGATTGAGTGCAGGAACCTAAAATCAGGGTTGGAACAGAATTGGGAGGCGTGGAACTGGAATTGGAAACCATGAGGCATAAGATGGCGGCAGAGAAAGTGTTGATGAAACACACATAGCTGTGGTGGCAGAGAACAAAGTAAAGTTGCTGTCCATTTAAGGATCTTTGAACCACATCTCGAAATTTTAGTTTGGTTCAGTCACCACCTTGCTGATTAGAAAAGCGCAGAGAGGGATGGTATAACACACATATTTGATTACTGTGATAAGGGCAATTATGAAATCAAAGAAATGACCTGCTGGTCATTGCTGCAGGGTTGTCGTGTTATTTTAATTAAGACTTTCACTAAGTTTTCATTTGTCTATAGAGGATATGAACAAATTGTTGAAGAGTCCCATGTATGATTGCACTCCTCATTTCACAGGCAGTGAGTTTCATGATTGCCGGATTCTGCTGTTATACTGGACAGAAAAGCTAAACACCTAATGCAAACTAATCGTGACTTCTGTTTACAGGAGAGGCTAGTAATAAAGATTTTGAAAGAGTATCTCATAAAGAGAGGAAATCTGTGACAGCAATGGTATCACCTGTGGACTATACCCTCCACTAATTTGCCGATCCAAACTATTTTGGCAGTGCTCACCAGGTGGTGCCAGGTTCCTCTGGTACAACCACAATTCTCTATCCCTCAAGCCTATCATAGAACATAGAATAGGGAACATAGAACAGTACAGCACTGTAACAGTACCTTTTGCCCAGTGTGTCTGTGATGAACATGGTGCCAGGTTAAAGTAGTCTCCTCTACCTGCACGTGATCCATATCCTGTGTTTCACTGCATAGCCATGTGCCAATCCAAAAGCCACTGAAATGCCACTATCGTTCAATATTTTGTCACATAATTCTTCCAATCTCCATGAAATATCACTTGATTTCTTCAGGTCCTTCTCTGATTATACTGAATGGATTCCATAATTTTACTCTTCTGGCAAATCTTTCAAAATATATCCTCTTCCACTTTTTCATCCCTTGGATACTTACAGTATACCACCAGGTAGTTTGCTTAAATACTCTTTCTACTTTATTTTTATTTCAGCAACAGACTCGTTCCACCAAGACGTAACACTGAACCCCACAGGAAATCCTTTTTCCCTGTGGTTATCAAACTATACATCTCGTCCCCGTTCTGTCATGGGGTAGACTGACTTCCCTCCTCCACCTTGAGTTAAGTGAATATTCCAGAGACCATAACAATTGCAGCATTGGAAGAGACACTGTGGGAGCCAAGAAAAACATGGAAGGAGTTAGGAGTGACACCGCAAAGCATAAGAGAACCAAGTCATACTTTCAAAGTCACGGGCTTTCACCCTTCCATCCAGTTATTCTGAATGCAGAATGCTAAGGGGAAGAATGCTTTCAGTCCTGTTAAGTCAGCCCAATGCCGTGGCAGCTTTCTCTGATCATAGAAAGCTGGCGGCCTGCAGCACCAAATACTTGCTGGGGTACTTGATCTGAAAATGATGGGAATCAACAGAGATTAACAGAAGTGCTGATCTACATTTTTTTACTCAGCACAGATACACAATCATTAAAACCTTCGCTCTGAAGAATCCAGACACATATTTTGTAAGACTTCCTCTCTGAACACCATGAACAAATGCCCAGAATTCCTTGAACAAGTAAGTCAAGAACTGAAATGTTGGTCCCCATTGTAGATGTGGTATATGGGTATTTCAGTGTAGTGCACAGAGTTGAATGAGCCTGGGTCCCGCTGCTTTCGAAGGAGCAAGGCCTGTGGCTATTGGCACAAATGGAGACAGTACCTTGGGTCAGGATAGGAGTGATCGTGGAGAATGATTAGCATTGGTGCTGGGGGTATCAGTCATGACCAATGCCTTTGGATCCAAATGATTGCTCCAGTGCTGTAGAGGAGAGTTGGGGTAGTCAATGATGGATAGACACAAAATGCTGGAGTAACTCAGTGGGCCAGACAGCATCTCTGGAGAAAAGGAATAGGTGATGTTTCAGGTCGAGACCCTTCTTCAGACTTGATCAGTTCTTCAGATCAATGATGTGGTTGGGGTGAGTAGTGAATGACTGACCAGTTTGGGAGGATACCAGGGTCGGTGATGTGGTCAGAGTGGAGTGGGATTGGGACCAGTGGTTTGGTCAGAGGTGGAGGAGAAGTAATTTGGGGCCAGTGTGGGGAGGGAGGATTGGGACAAGTGCTCTGGTCAGAATGGAAAGGAAAGGGGATCGGGGCCAGTGTAGTGGACGTGGTTTGAGGGGAGGGAGGATTGGGACGAGTGTTGTGGTCAGTGTGGAGAGGAAGGGGATCAGAGCCAGTACTGTGCTGTCAGGTGGGGGGTAGTGCCATATGGACCAGTGTTGTGGTCAAGGGTGGAGGGGAAAGGGAAGTGGCACCAGTAGTTTGGTCAGCGGTGGAGGATGCATGGGATTAAAGTACAACCAGAAATTGAGGGGCCACCATTTCAAATGATGGATAAAGACCTGACCAACTCATCCAATGTTGTTTGAGGTTGATGTAAATATCCAAATGGCAGCTGAAGCAGTCCAGCACTGCAAACAAGAAATAGGTCAACTGGTGACAATATCTGGAGAAAAAAAAATGATGGTTCAGTTTTATTACCATTTGTTTGCTAATGTACATTGCTGAATTATGTGATTGAATCTGTTCACTCAGCAGTGGCTCTCTGAGTAATAATCCCACAGCTGAGTCAGAAGACTGGCCTTAAGTCCCACTTCAGCTTGTAATGTACTGTAGGTTGTCTTGCTAATACAGTACTGTGAATGATTTGTATGATTGGCATTGAAATTTGCTTGACCTTTTAACCAAAGGCCCCATTTGCAGTCAGAAGTGTGTATTAATTGTTATGACTGCAGAGTTTGCCTTGCGCCCTAATAACAGCATAATCGCATTGTTTGTGTGCAGTTTTTGTTAACTTGGTTTCCTGACTTAAACTGTTAGTTGCGTTGACTGTAAAATGCTTTCAGACTTGCTGAGGTTGTAAATGCCACTGCATAAATGCATGTTCCAACATTCCATTTTCCTTTATAATGCATCTGTCAGATCATGAATTCTGATGTACTCTGCCTTCCAGCTAATATTATTGGAATTCATTCTAAAGGGCAGCATAAACTTTCATTTGGAAAGAAACATTAGCAGGAACAGGCAACATAGATTTGTTAAGAGAAGGTCATGCCTAACTGAGCTGACTGATTATTTTTGAGAGGGTAAAGAGAAGCTTGAAATAGGACAATATAATTGAGTGAGAATGTACAAGGCACGGCTAGTAAATTTGGAGATGACACTAAAATAGGTGATATCGTAGCGGCGAATATGATTATCAAGAATTACAGCAGGAACTTGATCAGCTGGCCAAGTTGGCTGAAGAATTGCGAATGGAGTTTTGTTAGATAAGTGTCAGGTGTTGCATTTTGAGCAGAATATATAGTGCCCTCAAAGTGGTGTCACAGATACAGTAGGTAGGGTGGCAAAGAGGACTTTTGATACTGTGCCTTCATCAGTTGGGGAATTAAGTGTAGAAGGTATGATGGAGAGGTATGATGGAGACTGAAGGATTCATTGAACCTATGGAATCTATGGAATTCATTGCCACATACGGCTGTGCAGGCCAAGTCAATGGGCGTTTTTAAAGCATTTTTAGGTTCTTGATTTGTAAGGACGTCAAAGCTTATGGGGAAAAGGCAGCAGAATGAGGTCGAGTGGGAAAAATAGATGTGCCAGGATTGAATTGCGGAGCAGACTCGATGTGCCGAGAGGCCTAATTCTGCTCCAATGTCATACGGTCTTACAGTCTAAAATATAACTATATTGTATTAACATTACTCATTAGCCACTTTTAGATGTCAATCATGCTGAATCTTTGTGTTAAGACAAAACTGACTGGGTGATATGAGTAATGAGAAAGCTCTGGGAAGAAAGTAACCAGGTTGGAGGTCAGACTCTTGCAGTACAATGGGCAAGAACGTTTTCTATTTCGGAAGACCTCATTCTGCACAGGTGGTCTGGACACTCTCAAATGCATGATTGATTAGCCCCAGGACATTAGGAAAGTTCTCTGTTCATGCTCCACTTGATGCTGCTGCTGTGCAATTAGGAAAAAAAGAAATAACAATTTCTGTCAAATAATGCAGCCAATCTTTCTGCCACACACCGAGATGCAAATGACTAACATATTCCTCCTCTGTCTGGGTCTGGGAAATAAACAAGCAATAACATGACAAGCACGCGGTGGCATTTCACTGCTCTGAGCAATCGGGTTCTGGAGGTTATTGTTCTGAAAACAACAAAGCGTCTCTGTGTTGGTCTGGTTGACTTTTTGTGAGCAGCCCGCATTGTTTTATCATAGAATGCCAGTATACATGGTGTTGTTATGCAAAACCCCTTAGTATTGTACTAAAGCTTGGATCAGAAATAACTGATCCATCATGTTTAATAGTTTATTGAAAGGATGCTAAAGAACGTCAGCAATACAATGATATTTTAGCAATGCTGACATTTAACGCAAGCTCACAATAGTTTCTCAAATGGAATTTTTGAGAAATTGGATTCAATCCTAGTAATGCTGATTTGAAATATTTTGGTGAAATGCTTGATTTCCAAATAGGGAAAAATGACAGGGATTGTGTTTTCATTCCAAGTCAAACATGTGTTTACTAAATATGTCTGTAAAATGACAGGTAAAAAATCACAGGGTTGATCAATCTATAGCTGCCAGAAAACACAAAGGTAGTAGGCGAAGCTCTGCTCCCAACACACTGCCTTGTTGTCAGTGACCAGGTATTAGGGACCAAGATTTCAGTGAAATCCTAATTCCTTCATAGCATTTATTACTGAAGAGGCTCTGAAATGGTAGGTTATAATTTAAAATATACAATCTCCAGAGATACTGCCCGACCCACAGAGCTATTCCAGCATTTAGTGTCTATCAATGTTTTCCAAAGTTCTCCTGACTCCTAAGAATAATTCAACCGTAGAAAAATGTGTAATGGGCTGCACGTCTGGCCAACTGCATAATATGCTGACCTTCTGCTGCCCTTCTGCTGTTGGAGCTCATTAACCTTCCACCACCAAACATCTTACAGGTACTGCAGACACAGGAGTGCAGATAATGGAATCTAGAGCAGGAAAGAAACTACTGGAGAAACTCAGCAGGTTAAACATCACCTGAAGAGGTCATAAGGTTAGAAGTTAGACAAGCATAATTAGACCATTTGTTCCATCAAGTCTACTCCACCATTCAATCATGGCTGACCTATCTCTCCCTCCTAACTCCATTCTCCTGCCTTCCCATACCCCCTGACACATGCACCAATCAAGAATCTATTTACCTCTGCTTTAAAATATCCATTGACTTGGCCTACACAGTCTTTTGTGGCAAATAAAGCAGAGGAAAATAAATAGTTAACATTTCAGGTCTGGATCTTGATTCAGGATTGAGAGAGCGATGGGAAGACAATCACTGATCTTTGTGTTATATCACTTGCCACAGGCAGCCTGACTTCCAAAAAAACATCTTGACCAGTCTGAAGAAGGCTCCCGGCCCAAAACAACACCTTTCTATGTTCTGTTGCGATGCTGCCTAACCTCTTGAGTTACTCCAACACCTTTTGTGTAAACCAGCATCTTCAGCTCCATATTTCTAATCTTGACACCCAACTGTTTCTCTCACCAAGCCAATTAAATTTGTCAAATTTCCATGGATTCGATGAGCTTTTATCTTTGGAGCAGTCTTCGATGTGATAAAGGCCTCCCTGAAGTCTATGTCCACTAAGTAAACCTCATTACCCTTCAATAGTCATGAAGACATCTCCTCACTGTGGACGCCACAGTGGCATAGTGGTAGAGCCGCTGCTTTACAGCACCCAACATTGGTGACTATGGGTGCCCTCTGTCGGGTGTTTTTACGTTCTCCCTGTGACCGGGTTTTCTCAGAGTGCGCCGGTTTCCCCCCGCACTCCAAAGACGTATAGGTTTGTAGGTTAATTGGCTTTGTTAAAATTGTAAATTATTCCTGGTGTGTAGGATAGTGTTAGTGTACGAGGTGATCGCTAGTCGGCACAGAATCGGTTGGCTGAAGGGCCTGTTACCGCATTGTATCTCTAAAGTCTAAAATAAATCAAAAACATTTAGATATCAAATGCACTGTGCATTTAACCAGCTTTTAAATTATCCTAATATAACCAGAGACAGTAATTTGAAAAATGAGACAGGATTGATTTAGCATTTCATGATGTGAGGCAAATTTGAATTGGCAATCCTTATGGACAACTGTGCAGTATCCTTTTTTTCTCTTCACTCCTGAAGATGGCAGCATTTCTCCAGCACAATGAAATCTGGACTGGCCAGTGTGATCACGTCACTTAAATGTTCAAATTATTTCTATCCACATGAAGATTATAGAAGTTTTCTCGAGATTTGTTTTGTGAGAAAACAGAACATTTTACATAATTTATTAAGTAGTCAGACTGTATTACATTGCAGCAAAGCTGTAACTTTACATCAGTTTATAAGAATGTATTGAATAGGAACAGGCAAATTGGCCCCTTGTCTTTGCTCTGCAATTCAATTGGAGTTCAATTGGATTTTAACTCAATGCCACTTTCCTACATTGCCCCATATCCTTCGATCCATTTGTGTTTGATCTCTGTCTTTCTTAAAGTTTAAAAAGATTAAGGCATGTCACGGAAAACTCTAACAAACTTCCACACATGCACTTTAGAAAACATTCTGCTTGGTGGCATCATGGGCTAGTACAGCAATTCCAACATATAGGAACATAAACGGCTGCAGTGAGTGGTGGATTTAACCCAATCCATCATAGGTACAGCCCATCTCACCATCAAAACTATCCAAATGGTCTGTAGCCACAAGAAGGTGGCATTTATCAACAAGGATCCATTCTATCCGGGCCACACCCTCTTCACACTGTTACCATCAAGCTGGAGGTGCAGAAGCCAGAGGTCACACACTGTCATGGTTATCCCTTGAGGTTGATGATGATGGTCTACGTTGTGTTGTTTTTATGGACTCTGTGGTGGCTTGTGAGTCCAATCCTGGCTTTGAACGTTCTTCGGCATTCAGGGCAGGTAATTCCAGATGGCAGATTGGGCTTTGGTTGTTGCTGCATCTCTTTCCGTTTCTTCTCTTTTCTTCTAGTTCTGTGCATCTCTTGGCTTCGAAGGTCGCTGTTTCTTCTTGGATGACTTTGCCAGAGTTTCCTGTCCTTGGCATTGGTATCCCAATTGTCGATGTCGATTTCACATTTCTTCATGGTGGCTTTTAGGGGTTCTTTGAATCTCCTTTTTTTTCCGCCTCTATTACATTTGCCTTCTTTAAACTGGGAGTAGAAGGTTTGCTTTGGTAGATGCTCGTCTTCCATCTGAACAACATGACCCAACTATCTTAGTTGGTGCTTGATGATGAAGGCTTCGATGCTAGGTGTTTTTGCTTCATTCAGCATGCTGACGTTGGTTCTTTTGTCTTCCCAGCTGATAATTAAGCTGCTTCGAAGACATCGTTGATGGAACGTTTCAAGTGTTTTCAGATGGCGTCGGTATGTTATCCAGGTTTCTGATGCATACAGGATCATTGGAATCACCACTGCTTGTACACTAACATTTTGGTGTCTGTTCGGTGGTTACGAGTTTGTAAGACTCTTGTTCGAAGACATCCAAAAGTTGTTGCAGCACATTTAAAATTATGTTGGATCTCGTCATCAAGGGCGACATTGAAGGAGACTTCCAAAGTACGGAAAGCAATTCACATTTTCCAGGGTTGTTTCACCAAGATGAATTGATGATTCTTTCCGATTTGTCTCAGTTGGTGACGATTTGTTGATAACCTGAGTCTTCTTGGAGTTGATGGTAAGTCTAAGTTTTGTGTATGCACTGTTGAAGGTAGTCAGGATCTGTTGCAGATGATTTTCTGAGAGAGCTGCAACACAGTTGTCATATGAGTATTGGAACTCGATGAAGGAGCTCATAGATGTCTTAGTTTTGGACTTGAGATCGGCAAGATTGAAAAGCCTACCATCTGTTCTATAAACGATTTCGATTCCTGGGGTTGGGTAATCCTAGATGATGTGGATGGTTGTCGCAATAAGGATAGTGAACAGTGTTGGGGCAATCACGCACTCCTGTTTCACTCCTGATCTGACTTGAAATGGCACACAGTTGCTGGTGCTGACCATGACTGTGGCAAGCATGTCATCGTGGAGGAGGCTCAGGAATTGAATGCACCTTTCAGGACATCCATAAGTGGATAGGACGTCCCATAAGAGTTCCCTTGATACCGAGCCAAAGGCCTTAGTGAGATTGATGAATGCCATATACAGAGGTTTAAGTTGTTTACGACATTTTTCTTGTAGTTGACGCATTGTGAAAGATCATGAAGCTCTAGGACTCTTCATAGAGCTGGCCGCCCGGCCAAACTGAGCAATCGGGGGAAAAGGGCCGTGGTCGAGGAGGTGACCAAGAACCTGATGGTCATTCTGACAGAGCTCCAGAGTTCCTCTGTGGAGATGGGAGAACCTTCCCGAAGGACAACTATATCTGCAGGACTCCACCAATCAGGCCTTTATGGTAGAGTGGCCAGACTGAAGCCACACCTCAGTAAAAAGCACACAACAGCCCATTTGAGTTTGCCAAAGGGCACCTAAAGGACTCTCAGACCATGAGAAACACGATTCTCTGGTCTGATGAAACCAAGATTGAACACTTTGGCCTGAATGTCAAGCGTCACATCTGGAGGAAACCAGACACCGCTCATCACCTGGCCAATACCATACCGCATCATGCTGTGGGATTTTTTTTCATTGGCAGGAACTGGGAGACTAGTCAGGATCGAGGGAAAGATGAACGGAGCAAAGTACTGAAAGATCCTTGATGAAAACCTGCTCCAGAGCGTTCTGGACCTCAGACTGGGGCAGACGTTCACTTTCCAACAGGACAACGACCCTAAGCAGGCAGCCAAGACAATGTAAGAGTGGTATTGTGACAAGTCTGAATGTCCTTGAGTGGCCCAGTAAGAGTCCGGACTTGAACCTGATCGAACATCTCTGGAGGGACCTGAAAATAGCTGTGCATCGACACTCCACATCCAACCTGACAGAGCCTGAGAGGATCTGCAGAGAAGAATGGGAGAAATTACCGAACTACAGGTGCGCCATGTTTGTAGCGTCATACCCATGAAGACTTGAGGCTGTAATCGCTGCCAAAGGTGCCTCAACAAAGTACTGAGTAAAGGGTCTGAATACTTATGTAAATGTGATATTTCAGTTATTTCTTTTGAATTACTTTGCAAAAATTTCTAAACACCTGTTTTCACTTTTTTATTATGGGGTATTGTGTGTGGATTGATGATAACAAAAATGAACGTAATCCATTTTTGAATAAGGCTGTAACATAACAAAATGTGGAAAAAGTGAAGGGGTCTGGATAATAGACAATAATTGATAATAGTCAATATGTGTCAGAGTATTACCATCCAGCCTTTCGAGCCAGCACTGCCATTCAACGTGATCATGGCTGATCATCCCCAATCAGTACCCCGTTCTTGCCTTCTCCCCATACCCCTGACTCCGCTATCTTTAAGAGCCCTATCTAGCGCACTTGTGAAAGTGTCCTGAGAACTGGCCTCCACCGCCCTCTGAGGCAGGGAATTTCACAGACACAGAACTCTCTGTGAAAAAGTGTTTCCTCATCTCCGTTCTGAATGGCTTACCCCTTATTCCAAATCTCGTTGCACATATGTGCAATGACAATAGAAGATATTATTATTATTATTATTATTATTCTTAAACTGTGGCCCCTGGTTCTGGACTTCCCCAACATCGGGAACATGTTTCCTGCCTCTAGCATGTCCAAACCCTTAATCATCTTATATGTTTCAATAAAATCCCCTCTCATCCTTCTAAACTCGAGAGTGTACAAGCCCAGCCGTTCCATTCTCTTAGCATATGACAGTCCCTCCATCCTGGGATTTAACCTTGTTAATCTACACTGCACTCCCTCAATAGCAAGAATATCCTTCCTCAAATTAGGGGACCAAAACAGCACACAATACTCCAGATGTGGTCTCAACTGCAGAAGGACCTCTTTGCTCCTATACTCAATTCTTCTCGTTATGAAAGCCAACATGCCATTCGCTTCCTTCAACGCCCGCTGTACCTGCAGGCTTACTTTCATTGACTGATGAACAAGGACCCCCAGATCCCGTTGTACTTCTTTTCCCAACTTGACACCATTTAGATAATAATCTACCTTCCTGTTTTTGCTACCAAAGTGGATAATCTCATATTTATCGACATTAAACTGCATCTTCCATGCATCTGCCCACTCACCCAACCTGTCCAAGTCACCATGCATTCTCATAGCATCCTCCTCACAGTTTACACTGCTACCCAGCTTTGTGTCATCTGCAAATTTGCTAATGTTACTTTGAATCCCTTCATCTAAATCACTGATGTATATTGTAAATGGCTGCCGCCCCAGCACCGAGCCTTGCAGTACCCCACTAGTCACTGCCTGCCATTCTCAAAGGGACCCGTTAATCCATACTCTTTGTTTCCTGTTTGCCAACCAATTTTCTATCCATGTTGGCACTTTACTCCCTATATCATGTGCCCTAATTTTCCCAACTAATCTCCTATGTGGGCCCTTAACAAATGCTTTCTGAAAGTCCAGGAACAGTACATTCAGTAGCTCACCCTTGTCCATTTTCCTAGTTACGCCCTCAAAAAATTCCAGAAGATTAGTCAAGCATGAATTCCCCTTCGTAAATCCATGCTGACTCGGACCAATCCTGTTACTGCTATCCAAATGTGTCGCAATTTCATCTTTTATAATTGACTTCAGCATCTTCCCCACCACCGATGTCAGGCTAACTGGTCTATAATTCCCTGTTTTCTCTCTCCCGCCTGTCTTAAAAAGGGATAACATTAGCTACCCTCCGATCCACAGGAACTGATCCTGAATCTACAGAACATTGAAAAATTATCACCAATGCGTCCACGATTTCTAGAGCCAGCTCCTTACGTGCCCTGGGATGCAGACCATCAGGCCCTGCGGATTTATCAGCGTTCAGTCCCAACAGGCTACCCAACACCATTTCCTGCCTAATGTGGATTTCCTTCAGTTCCTCCGTCACCCCAGATCCTCTGGCCACTAGTATATCAAGAAGATTGTTGTCCTCCTTAGTGAAGACGGATCCAAAGTACCTGTTCAACTCATCTGCCATTTCCTTGTTCCCCATAATAAATTCACCTTTTTCAGTCTTCAAGGGTCCAACTTTGGTCATAACTATTTTTTTCCTCTTCACATACCTAAAGAAGCTTTTACTATCCTCCTTTATATTCCTGGCTAGTTTACCTTTGTACCTCATCTTTTCTCCCTGTATTGCCTTTTTAGTTATCTTTCTGAATGCACTGTGTGCCACCCAATTGCACTGCCTATTCAGTCTGATGGATTATAAGTGTCCAATTGAACATCCCTTACTTTTTCTAATAATGTTAATTAATTTTAACGTTATACCTTTTCAACTGGAACTTCTTAATGAAAATTTATTTACTGTCAGTGTTATTTGTTTTGCATAAAATCCCAAGTGTACTTATTGATAAATTACTTAAATACCTGTAACCACTTGATTATTCAGCCCTTCCTGCTAAATAATTATACAAGCTATGGATATATATAATGAGAGAAAATTCTAAAGATTGAACCATGTCTTAGTGGTAGCACTTTAACCTCTAGTCAAGGATTATGGAACCACTTCCCATTAAGAGATGTGTGCCACTAATGCAGTGAAATGAAGAAAGGCTGATTTCAAATGAGAATCAATGCTCTCCTGTCTTCTCAGATGGAGATAAATGATCCTGTCACATATGAAGAAAAGGGTACTTTGGCCTGTATTTATTTCTCAATCAACATTGAGAACAAATGATTCGGTCATCTCAATTTTGTTTGTGGTGCCTTGCCGTGTGCTATTATTCATGAGAGCAGGTCCATTACTCGCAATCTTCCTTGCATACTTCAGAACACCCATGCAAAATGTCTTGAAATTGTAAACTACATCTATCTTTTAACTTTAAGGGCAACACTGTGGTGCAGCGGTAAAGTTGTTGCCTCGTAGCGCCAGAGACCCGGGTTCGATCCTGACGACGGGTGCTGTCTGTACAGAGTGTGTACGTTCTCCCTGTGACCATGTGGGTTTTCCCTGGGTGCTCCAGTGTCCTTCCACGCTCCAAAGACTTGAAGGTTTGTAGGTTGATTGGCTTCAGTAAAGATTGTAAATTGTCCTGAGTATGTAAAATAGTGCTAGTGTACTTGGATTACCAGTCAGCATGAACTCGGTGTGCTGAAGCGCCTGTCTCTGCACTGTATCGCTGAATGAAACTAAACTGAAGTGTAGTGGACTCTTTCCCACTTATATATATATATATGATGCTCTCATATACACATCGGACACAATGCTGAAGTTTGCTGATGAACCAAAATCAGAGAGTATGCAAGGAAGATTGCGAGTTGTAGCGCGACATAGATTGATGTTAGAGTAGACAGGTAAATGACAGAAGTAATTCGACATGGAGCAATGTGAGATTCATTTTGTGAACAAGAATTATAGAAGAATTACTAGACTAAGTGGGACCCGTTGGGTCCCATGTTCACACAGTAGGGCTGGTCCCCAAACGCCATATTCCACTTCTCCACCAATTCCAATATTGGTGGCCAGTGGGTGGCTTTCTGGAGCGCTGGTATGTGTGTTGTGGGCTGGCCAGAGGGCTAGTATGGGCATTGTGGGTCAAATGGATTATTGGGGTGACAGCTCAGTCCCTCAAGCCTGATTTGATGGCAGCTCACTCACGGCTGGTGGGCTCGCAGTTGACTCATGGCTGGTGGGCTCACAGTTGACTCACGGCTATTCCTTGAAATTCCATTTCAAGCAGGGTGCAAGGCCATCAAATTCAAATCCATTTTCCTATCATTTCAAGCAGGGTGCAAGGCCACCAAATTCAAGTGTAGTTTCTTATCACTTCAAGCAGGGTGCAAGGCTACCAAATTCAATTGCAGTTTCATACCACTTCAAGCAGGGTGCAAGGCCACCAAATTCAAGCGCAGTTTCATACCACTTCAGGCAGGGTGCAAGGCCACCAAATTCAAGTGCAGTTTCATACCATTTCAAGCAGGGTTCAAGGCCACCAAATTCAAATGCAGTTTCATACCATTTCATGCAGGGTGCAAGGCCACCACATTCCAATGCAGTTTCATACCATTTCATGCAGGGTACAAGGCCACCACATGCAAATGCAGATTCATACCATTTCAAGCAGGGTGAAACCACCATAAACCACACAAAACACCACACTGACAGTTCAGTGGACATTCAGTGTGTGCAGTTGATTCACAGCTCAGACATAGTCATGACCTCTCCCTCCCCCATCATGCAGAGACTGAGCCACATCCACACTTCTGGGTTTTATAATCCCTCTCCCCCCCACCGGAAAAGGTGTGGCCCTCATGGCATGATTGACAGGAGAGAGATTCTCAACATTTTTTAAACACTAATAACACTTTTATTTTTCATTGATGGGAAGAATCCTCTGCACCTGCTGAGCGGAGGGGGACTGAGTAATATGGCCAAAAATCACAGCGTTTAGCATTTTATCTAAAATCAATATGCAGTGCAAACAGGAAGTTGTCAAGTTTAGACTTCTAACCATTTGCAGTGCGTTTACTTCAACCCAACCCCCACCAACCATTTGTAGTGCTTTTATTTCAACCCAACCCCCACCAACCATTTGTAGTGCTTTTACTTCAACCCAACCCCCACCAACCATTTTCAGTGCTTTTACTTCAACTCATACCCCACCAACCATTTGCAGTGCTTTTACTTCAACCTAACCCCCACCAACCATTTGCAGTGCTTTTACTTCAGCCCAACCCCCACCAACCATTTGCAGTGCTTTTACTTCAACCTAACTCCCACCAACCTTTTGCAGTGCTTTTACTTCAACCCAACCCCCACCAACCATTTGCAGTGCTTTTACTCCAACCCAACCCCCACCAACCATTTGCAGTGCTTTTACCACATTTCCAACCACCCACATTTCCATTTTCAAACCACATTAAGGGCACTCAAGGTCAGTAAATCCACACTCACAGTTTAGTAGACATGTGTTCAGTGTTATTCACAGCTCAGACTGAGAGACATGACCCTCTCACTTCCCCCATCTTGCAGAGACTGACAGAGGCACAACACTTACTGTTTTTATAGTCCCTCCCCCCTCTCACCAGCATGGCCAGCAGAGAGAATCTCAACATTTTAAAAACATTAATAACTCTTTTATTTTTCATCAATGGGAAAAATCCTCTTGTCCTGCGCAGCGCAGGGGGACTGTGAGTAAGATGACCAAAAATCACAGCCGTATGTGGCAGTGTTTTTTCTAAAATCATGAAAGAGAAAAACAGGAAGTGGTCAAGATCAGACTTTTAGTAATGTAGATAACACTGAGTGGTAAAGCTGAACAACATAAAAATGTAGGAATACTGATATATGACGACAAATAGTGGGTTCACAGGGTTATGTCTTTAAAAACCTTGCTACATTATGTAAAATGTATTTTGCAGTATGAATAATTTTCCCTTTCATCTATATACAAACGTTATATTCAACCTGGTGCAGAATATAGCATGTTAGTACGGTAATCCATGAGGCCAGTTGAGTGCTTAGTATCCAGGCCAAGTTCTATCCCTCAGTCAACACAGTCCCCAGTCATTGCTTTATTGTATATTTGTCTCTGCATCCTTTCCAAACTCTCCACATCCTTCTTGTATTGTGGTGACCAGAACTTCACGCAATACTGCAAATACATTCATAAACTTCAACTAGAATCAGCAGAAATAGTAAGATTAAATGAGAACTTACCAGTTTGAAGTTTGATCCTTATTTTATGAGGAGTTGCGATGAGGGAGTACGTGAAGAAGCCCCGCCAGGCACATGGGCGTCATACTTCAAAGCAGCGGCGTGAAAACACAGAAACCGATAGCCGAAGTAACATAGTAAGGCTTTAGAAGACTCAAACTACCAGATGATCCTTTAGATTATGAGGACGGGGAGCCGAGGGCACGTAATCCCTCATCGGTAACTCCTCATAAAATAAGGATAAAACTTCAAACTGATAAGTTCTCGTTTAACCTTACTATTTTACTTCGGAGTCACGTGAGTGACTATGTGAAGATTTCAAAGCTCTGTGATTTCATGCCGTAGATGCACTCCATACGACACGCTGCTTCAGTTGACACAGTAGTGAATAAATCATATATTGAGCATTGCTTCGAATTATCCAATAATCATTTTTTAAAATAACAATACAGTAATAACCCCTCTAATCCAGGGGAAATTACAAATGAAATGTATGAAGACAAAGCAAATCAAATCAACCGGAACCCAAAAGAGCATGCCCAAACCCTGGCACTGTCAGGACAGGTTTTTCATAATTTTAGAAAGTTGATTCCTTAGACCATCCTGCGGCCTTGCTGCGGATGTTGATGCCGCCCTGGTGGAGTGAGATTTAAACACATGAGTGTCTACTCCAGCGGAATCCAAAACCTGTTTTACCATCTAGAAATAGTTTATACTGACACCTCTTATGAGGTTTTTTGTGACTGATGAGCATTGCTGTCTCAGAGCCTCTGAGATTCTAAGTTACCTTGATATATTGATATAGGTGCTTAACTACACATAACCTTCGGTCAACACGGTATGCTTTAAACTTACTTTGGTTCTGGCCATTCCTGGCCTGCTTTGTTAGATTAAATCTTACACATAAAACGCAATTTTATCTGCAGAGGAATACATGCTATCTAGTCGTAACTTTGCAATGTCTGCACTCTTTGCGCTGATACTGGCGCCACGAGCTTCACGACTTTAAGTATTAACTTCTGAAAAGGCAATGACGTAGTTGGAGCCCATTGCCGAAGCAGTGTGAGAACTATACCGACACCCCAGATTTCTGTATATCTTGGTTTAGGAGGATTTGTGTTACAATATTCCTCTCATGAATTGGGACACTAATGGATGAGACCCAATAGGTTGTTGTTCTGAAACTGCCCTAACTAGGGGGACAAAACACTCTGAGTACTATTAATGGCACTATAACTTAAGTGTTCATCAAAAATGCAACATAGCAAGGAACTCCAATACATCCGGTATGCTTGCAGTATGATCAAATATATCTGACTGTAAACAAAACATCTCCTATTTTTTAATATGAAACACATATAGTTTCTTAGTGCTATCTCTCCAAGCTGCAGTTATGACATCCATCGTCCTATTCGCCAGTCCAAAGCCTTGGAACGGTCTGGTCAGAACCTGCAGATCAACAAATTTATGATCCTGTAACGGATGACTTTCTTCTGTTACTGGATGCACCAACAAATTACTGCAGTTGGGGACAGTCATGAATGGCTAAGTCATCATTCTGAGCACCAATGGAAACCATGGCTCTGTAGTCCAGTCCGGAACCACAAAAATGCCTGAGGCGGAGTCCTGCTCTATTTTGCTGAGACACTGCCTAATCGGGCAGAATGGGGAAAGCATAAACGAAGTACTTCCCCAATGTAGCGAGAATGCATCCACCGCTACTGCTCCTGGACCCAGTCCCCATGAAACATATTTAGGCAATTGGTCATATAGCCTGGATGCAACAGATCAATATCTGGCAACCGATAGCGGCTGACAATCATTTTAAAACTTCAGGATTCTATGTTGTCATTGAACTTTCGTGACCTGTTGTCTGCCACCATATTGTGTTAACCTAGTAGGTAGATAGCTGAGACCCTGTGCAGGATCAAATCATCTTGCACACTCCATCTACCACCACAGCTAAACTAGCTGTCCATAGCTCACCATCCAGTAGCACTCACATATGTCTGTAAAAGCACTGAAGGTTGCTGAACCAAAATGTTTTTGGTAGTTTGTAATTGAGCTATGGCTCTGGTTGGTAACTGCATAGGGCTATCAAAATGACCTGCATGTTCTTTAAATGCTAGTTCTCTAGCTCGTTGCGGACTTCGATAGTGCAGTGGTACAAACTGCACTGCAGGGAAAGCTGCCACCAGTTTACCAATAACAGTAACTACTTCCAGGATGGAGGGATATTGTTTTTCAGCGAGACGAGTAGAGAGCTCTGTGATCTCCACAGCCTTGGCTGTAGGCAAAGTCACTGACATATCAACTGAATCATGACAAATCCCAAATGAACATTTTTTCAGGATTGCTCTAACTTGGATTTGGTTGGATGGACCAGGAACCCAACCCTTTCAAACAGGTATTTGGTTGCTGAAACCGATTCCTCAGCTGCCTGCTGAGTGTTGCTTGTGATTAAATATTATCCAGATAAGCCATTACCATGTGATTCTGGGCCCAAAATAGTGCCAGCACTGGTTTCCACTATTTCTTGAATAGCCGAGGAACTGAGGTTAACTCATTGGGTAATGCTTTAAATTGCCACAGCTGTCCCATCCAACTAAATTTCAAGTATCTCCGATACTGATAGAAACATAGAAACATAGAAAAATAGGTGCAGGAGTAGGCCATTCGGCCCTTCGAGCCTGCACCGCCATTCAATGTGATCATGGCTGATCATCCAACTCAGTATCCCGTACCTGCCTTCTCTCCATACCCCCTGATCCCTTTAGCCACAAGTGCCACATCTAACGCCCTCTTAAATATAGCCAATGAACTGGCCTCAACTACCTTCTGTGGCAGAGAATTCCAGAGACTCACCACTCTCTGTGTAAAGAATGTTTTCCTCATCTCGGTCCTAAAGGAATTCCCCCTTATCCTTAGACTGTGACCCCTTGTTCTGGATGATGAATTGGTACTGAATAATATGCATCTTTCAGATCTATAGTTGCCACATAACAGCCTTGTGATAACAGCCGTTTCACAGTATTGAAGGTGTCCATTTTAAAAATGCCTATAGTGAACATCGGAATTTAACTGGTTTAGGTCCAGAATGCCTCTACATCCCCCACAGGTGGCGGAGGTATGCGTAGGGGAGCACTTCGGGTCCAGTGATCACAATACCATTAGTTTCAATATAATTATGGAGAAGGACAGAACTGGGCCTAGGGTTGAGATTTTTGATTGGAGAAAGGCTAACTTTAACGAGATGCGAGATGATTTAAAAGGAGTGAACTGGGACATTTTGTTTTATGGGAAAGATGTAGAGGAGAAATGGAGGACATTTAAAGGGGAAATTTTAAGAGTACAAAATCTTTATGTTCCTGTTCGGTTGAAAGGAACCAGTAAAAATTGGAAAGAGCCCTGGTTTTCAAGGGAAATTGGACATCTTGTTCGGAAAAAGAGGGAGATCTTAAATAATTATAAGCAGCATGAAGCAAATGAGGTGCTTGAGGAGTATAAGGAATGTAAAAAGAATCTTAAGAAAGAAATTAGAAAAGCTAAAAGAAGATATGAGGTTGCTTTGGCAAGTAAGGTGAAAGTAAATCCAAAGGGTTTCTACAGCTATATTAATAGCAAAAGGATAACAAGGGATAAAATTGGTCCATTGGAGAGACCGAGTGGACAGCTATCTGCAGAGCCAAAAGAGATGGGGGAGATATTGAACAATTTATTTTCTTCGGTATTCACCAAGGAGAAGGATATTGAATTATGTGAGGTAAGGGAAACTAGTAGAGTAGCTATGGATACTATGAGTTTCAAAGTAAAAGAAGTACTGGCACTTTTGAAAAATATAAAAGTGGATAAGTCTCCAGGTCCTGACAGGATATTCCCTAGGACATTGAGGGAAGTTAGTGTAGAAATAGCCGGGGCTATAACAGAAATATTTCAAATGTCATTAGAAACGGGAATAGTCCCCGAGGATTGGCGTACTGCGCATGTTGTTCCATTGTTTAAAAAGGGCTCTAAAAGTAAACCTAGCAATTATAGACCAGTTAGTTTGACTTCAGTGGTGGGCAAATTAATGGAAAAGATACTTAGAGATAATATATATAAGTATCTGGATAAAGAGGGTCTAATTAGGAACAGTCAACATGGATTTATGCCTGGAAGGTCATGTTTGACTAATCTTCTTGAATTTTTTGAAGAGGTTACTAGGGAAATTGACGAGGGTAAAACAGTGGATGTTGTCTATATGGACTTCAGTAAGGCCTTTGACAAGGTTCCTCATGGAAGGTTGGTTAAGAAGGTTCAACTGTTGGGTATAAATGCAGGAATAGCAAGATGGATTCAACAGTGGCTGAATGGGAGAAGCCAGAGAGTAATGGTGGATGGCTGTTTGTCGGGTTGGAGGCAGGTGACTAGTGGGGTGCCTCAGGGATCTGTGTTGGGCCCTTTGTTGTTTGTCATGTACATCAATGATCTGGATGAAGGGGTGGTAAATTGGATTAGTAAGTATGCAGATGATACCAAGATAGGGGGTGTTGTGGATAATGAAGAGGATTTCCAAAGTCTACAGAGTGATTTAGGCCAGTTGGAAAAATGGGCTGAAAGATGGCAGATGGAGTTTAATGCTGATAAATGTGAGGTGCTACACCTTGGCAGGACAAATCAAAATAGGACGTACATGGTAAACGGTAGGGAATTGAAGAATACAGTTGAACAGAGGGATCTGGGAATAACCGTGCATAGTTCCTTGAAGGTGGAATCTCATATAGATAGGGTGGTAAAGAAAGCTTTTGGTATGCTAGCCTTTATAAATCAGAGCATTGAGTATAGAAGCTGGGATGTAATGTTAAAATTGTACAAGGCGTTGGTGAGACCAAATCTGGAGTATGGTGTGCAGTTTTGGTCACCCAATTATAGGAAGGATGTCAACAAAATAGAGAGGGTACAGAGGAGATTTACTAGAATGTTGCCTGGGTTTCAACAGCTAAATTACAGAGATAGGTTAAATAAGTTAGGTCTTTATTCTCTGGAGCGCAGAAGGTTAAGGGGGGACTTGATAGAGGTCTTTAAAATGATGAGAGGGATAGACAGAGTTAATGTGGACAAGCTTTTCCCTTTGAGAATAGGGAAGATTCAAACACGAGGACATGACTTTAGAATTAAGGGACAGAGGTTTAGGGGTAACATGAGGGGGAACTTCTTTACTCAGAGAGTGGTAGCGGTGTGGAATGAGCTTCCAGTGGAAGTGGTGGTGGCAGGTTCGTTGGTATCATTTAAAAATAAATTGGATAGGCATATGGATGAGAAGGGTATGGAGGGTTATGGTATGAGTGCAGGCAGGTGGGACTAAGAGAAAAAAGTTGTTCGGCACGGACTTGAAGGGCCGAGATGGCCTGTTTCCGTGCTGTAATTGTTATATGGTTATATGGTTATATCTTTTCTCTGTCTGGGGAATATATTGGACACAAATTGTTGAAGATTGTTTATCGTCCTCTCAATTACCCCTTTTTTAGGACAAAACCATAGTTTCTTCTTTTACCTGCTGAGTTTGTGCAGAAACCCCAATACTATTAGGCATATTCTGTACGGATCAATTCTTGACATAAACTGTATTCGAGCTCGAGACAGCATATAATATAAACCGATGAGATGTTATGCAGCACCATTCATCATAACTAATTGCAACCTACCCCCAACCGGAGGTCCCAGAATCTTATCCTGGACAGAATGAATCACCTGTACCTCTACAGTCGGCCTTTATTCCTTCTTTCCATATTGGGGTTGTAGCTGGGATACACAGGTGAGTAATACCGTCGTCCCACTGGCCCCACTCTGCTTGGCCCTGCCCGCTGAAACGACCTGCGAGGTGGCATCCTGGCAGAAGGGACGTATGGCTTTGTGAGACGGATTGTTTTGGCATGTTCCTCCAGGTCCTTGACTTGTTCGAGGAGGTCCACCCCAAATAAATAGTCTGGGCTTGGATATTGGTGGACCTACATAGAGCTGCAACTTCGGGTTCAACGTAGCATTGCAGAACAGGCCAGCATATCTTGTTGAGTATCAGACATCGGTGCCCCCTGGACCTTCTCTGAATGCCTGCTGCCAACAACTTGAGGACACGTTGAAATCTCACTTCTTGTCCCCGCATCCTTGCACTCATTTGTTCCGAGTTCATGGTTGGCATTTTGAGTGAAGCACACTTTACAGGTGTTTTATAACATGTGGCAGTCTTCCCTGAATGTATCCTGGAGCTGGTGAGAACCCATGTAATTTACATTGGCAGCTAGAGTTTTCTCGATAGCCTCACCAGTCCCTTCCGGGTTTAGAGAAAGTTTAACGCTACGTCCGGGACACGTAGAGCATGGCTCGTGTGCGCTGGTGTGTGCACATAAGCAGTGACACCAACTTCAGGGTCAGACTCCTTCTGCCCTGCTTCTCCCGAGTCATGCTCTAGGGAGGTCTCATCCAGCCCTAAACAAGGTGCTGGAGGGAATGATTCCCACAGTTATCCATAAGCGGTGTTTTCTTCTTTGCTGCATGGACCTCTGCGAGAGGCTGTGGGGGAATCCAAGGGCATTCAACCCCTATTGAAATTTTCCATGACTCTTTAAATTTGGAGCATTTTCCCCCAAACCTTTAAATTAAAAGGAGGGAGCCTTGCATATCATCAGACTCATGAGACAAATGAGCCTGAGAGTACTTTAGTTTGAAATTTCAGAATGCCTTGAAACACTGGAAATTGATGGAGATAGTTGAGAAATAAAGTTAGCAGTTCTATGTATTTCATTTGGATCCGGCATTTAGCGCAGCCGTTATCTCCAAACTAGATCTAAATAGCGGTAATAGCGGGAGCCGGCCTTAGAGCAGCGTTATCTGCCGTCCAGATCAAAAAGCGGTAACTGCGGTCCCCGCGCGTTCCACTCCATTACCGCAATTTAACAATATATATTTAGCAACTCTGGCTGGCTCTGCGAGCCAGACTTACAGAGTTTAACACTCACAGGAAAGGCAGAATATTGACTTACCTGCGGGTTGCTACTTATCTGCTGGTGGAGCTGCGCTCTGCAGCCAGTCGGTGCAACATGCGTCGACGTAAAGTCCATGCCGCGCCCACGGCGCATGCGCCTGGCGGGGCTTCTTCACTCACGTAACTCTGAAGTAAAATTGTGTACATTCAAGGAGATGCTCAATCTACAGCTTCATTATTTCACAGGTAGGATCATTCAAAAAGCTTGGTTTTCGATTAGGAAATAATAGCTGCACAGGGAAAGAACGAAAATTAGAATTGTAACTCTTTTTCCTTTCTCCAATCCCACCAACAATACCATACAATACGGTTTTATTCATCACATTGCACATAAAGTGCAAGTGAAATGAATTTGCCAGCAGTGGTACAATGATAAAGAACACACAATACACAATAGAAATTTAACACAAACATCCACCACAGCATTCATTACTGTGGTGGAAGGCACAAGAATTGGCCAGTTCTCCTCCATTTTTCCCCGTGGTCAGGACCTCCAACTGCCGCAGCCATCGCTGCAGGCATCCAGATGTGCAGACAAGGTAAAAAGTCCAGGTAGGTCCTGAATCGGTGCCTCCCCGCCGGAGACCATGGCTTCGGGCTGGTGTAGGCCGCAGGCCGGCGGTCGGAGATTTAAAGTTCACGCCGCAGCCAGAAGCACCGCAGACTGCAGGGCCGGCGGTCTGGAGCTCCTCTCCAGGGATTCCTTGCGAGGGACCCCGCTCCTGATGGTAAGTAAGTCCATGCCGCGCCCACGGTAGAAGTAGGCAGCAGGCCGGCAGTTGGATCTCTTCTTCCCCCGGGTCCCCACGAGGGATCACAGGCTGTGGATGGCACATCAGGCTGCCGGCTGCCGCGGGCCAGCGAAACGGAGCTCTCCCCTCCGGCGAGGGCTCGCCCGCTCCCCGCCGAGTGTCTGCGCTGCGCCCGCCGATGAAGCCCCGGGCGTGTCTCCGGGAAAGGCCGCCCGATCCTCGCTATTAGGCCACAAGGGAGGCGACCTGGAAAAAGTTGCCTCTCCGCAGAGGAGGCGACCGAAGCGCTTACCCCCTTACCACCCCACACCACCCCCCACACAAGACACACAAAGAAACATTAAAAACAGACATTAAAACATACTAAAAAAACAAAAAAAGTTGAAAAAAATGAACACGGTGCTGACAGGGCTGTCGGCTTGCAGTGCCCCCACCAACCGATTTTTTGTCATGGCCACTGCTCTGTAATCATTGCACTTGCATTGTCTACCACCACTCTCCAGGTCTAGAAGCTGATGACAATGACAAAGTTGCAGGCAGCATCTAGGTGAGTATATGCATGAAGCATAAAGAGAATGTTATTGCAGCAGAAGTTGCATCAAGTTGGCATCAAATCCCATTCAACGAAACTAGCAATCTGGGGCCTCTTATTGCATCTCACTGCTCAAAGGCTAGCATATTCTTGCAGGTACCCAAAGACAAGCGGAGCCACAAACAGATCGTGGAGGAAGGAGGAGTGGAGTTGAGAAGAATAGACATGGATGTGTCATTGATTCCAAACTCCAAATGTCTTTATGTGATACCACATCACTATTTGAAAGACAGCAGGGGAACGTTCCCGATATCCAGGCCAAATCCCATTATCTCCCTCAAAGAATTGTTGAGCAATGATTTGAATGCTATCATGGGACCCATGATCTGCAAGTTAACTGCTGCGTCCGCCTATGTCACAATAATACTTCCATACATATTAGCATTCATGAACATGTAGGAACAACCACCTGGCCTGAGGTAATTTGCTGCTGGCCCTGATTGGTCTTTTCTCACTTCCTGCTCTTCACCCCCACCCAACCTCTACTTTCAGTCTGAAGAAGCGTCTCAACCCAAAACATCACGTATTTTTTTCCAGTGGTACTGCCTGACCCGCTGATACTCCAGAACTTTATGTTTATCTGAGGAATTGCAGGTGTTGATTTATTAAGGAAAGACACAAAATGATGGAGTAACTCAACGGGTCAGGCAGCATCCCTGGAAAACATGGATAGGTGACATTTCGAGTCATAGCAGAAGGGATCAAAGTCGAAACGTCACCTATCCATGTTCTCCAGGGAAGCAGCCTCTCCCACTGAGTTACTCTAGCATTTTGTGTCCTTACTCGAACATGGGTTTATCCAGAGGTCATGAATGAGTCAATATGACTGCATAAATTGTCTTTAAATTCAGGTGGACACTTTTTCAGATACACATGAGAAGGCTTCTGCAAGGTTTTTTCAATTTGTGAGCATGTGCCCAAACATAAATGTTACTTTCTGGAACAGAAGAGTAGAAACAAAGGAAATAAATGCAAATAACAATAAACTGTTGAAAGCAAATGTTCCAAATTTGACAGGATCCACAAAATGTGCACGATTTAAATGCTGCAGTGTTGATCTGATTTTTAACTCAATGGGCTCATTTATCACGATTCAGTTATTTGGGACAGAGCAAAGGATAGTTTAATAAAACACTTATGCTGAAACACAATGAACTGAGTGTGATTCTGTTATTATGAGACCAGAATCCTGAAAAGATTTGACCACACACAGCACTGTTTAGAAGCAACATCTTATATGAAGCCTTGCCAAACACGTAAATGAAAAATAAATAATTCATTTAATAAGCACCCTCCAGAATGTCCGATGAGTAGTTTTCATGCATTTGGACTGCGGTAAAATAAGAAACGTGTACAGGAATCTCCTCTACCAGGTATTCTGGAAATATTAATTTAGGGGTTAAACATTTGCAATGACTCTGGGAATAACCTTTACCCCGTGTGTTGCTCTTCTTTGAAGGAGAGCTGTGAAACCTTGCATATCCACCTGAGAGAGTAGAGTCTCTGTTTATTATTCTGTCTTAGCACCTCTGAAAGTAGAACACTTTCTCACTATTGCACACGCTAGAATTTTGTGCCTGTGGCTTTTAAGGGATTATAAATACAGTATAAATGGAGAAAGATTACGGAAAACTACAGTCCAGAGGAATGTGGGCTTTTGCATGAAACATAGAAAATCAGCAAATAGGTGCCGCAGATAATAGGGAAGGATAATAGAATGTTAACTTTTTTTGACAATTGACAATAGGTGCACGAGTAGGCCATTCGGCCCTTCAAGCCAGCACTGTCATTCCATTTGATCATGGCTGATCATCCCCAATCAGCACCCCGTTCCTGCCTTCTCCCCATATCCCCTGACTCCACTATTTTTAAAAGCCCTATCTAGGTCTTTCTTGAAAGTATCCGGAGAACCGGCCTCCACCGCCTTCTGAGGCAGAAAATTCCACCGGCTCTGTTTGAAAAAGTGTTTCCTCATCTCCATTCTAAATGGCTTACCATTCTTAAACAGTGGCTTCAGAGGGATTGGAAAGATGAAATCAGTTTATTTTATGGTGCAATTAAATTATTTGTTCTTATGAAGTTCATAGAGTATACACAGTAATGATAGATACAACAATAAATAAATAAATAAACACAATGACAAATGCAAAGCAGCAGAATGGTGCAAATTACAATGCAATCTGAAGAAATGCAGATTGGGCAACAAAAGGGCAATGGCCAAATGGAGTTAAGAGTATGTGACAACGCCTCTTGGAAGGGGCTGTGAAAGAGAAGAATGGTTCAGAAGTCTCAATAACTGGGGGAAAAGCTATTCTTTATGTCTGGGCTTTGAAACACATGTATTTTCTCGCAGAAGGTAGAAGAGAAAAAAACAAATGGCCTGGGTAGCAGGCATCCTTGCTGATACATCCATTATTCTCGATGCAATGCTTTGTGAAGATGGAATGGGTGGGATGAAGTAACGAACCTATGATGGGATGGGCTTTGTTCACCACTATCTTCAGGGGGTCAAGAGCAGTCGACATACCAGGCTGAGATGCATCCCGTCAGAATACTTTCCTTAGCACATCTTTCCACTGACTGGTTAACATGCAACAAAATCTTTTAACTGTACCTCAGTAAACTAAAACTGAACCAAAACTGAACTGAACTTCAAGATCTACTACAGATGTGCATGTGGTTGTGCACCTCCAGAATCATCTCAGATCCCTAAGAAAGTAGATATGCTGGTGTGTTTTCTTGAGCACCACATCAGAGTGAAGGGACCAGGATAAGTTGATGATGATATGGATGCCTAGGAGCTTGAAGATGCCTTTTATCTCTACAACAGCTCCGTTTATTAAAACATGATTGTGTTCATCTCCTCACTTTCTTAGCTGACCAAGCAAATCTTTTGTCTTGCTGATGTTAAATGCTTGACTGTTGTTCTGACATCATGACATAAGATTGCCGATCTCTTTCTTGTACTCTGTCTCATCATTGTTGTGGATCCCGCTGACAACAGTAGTATCATCGACATACTTGAAAATTGAGTTGCAACTATATTTGGACATAGTGCCATGGTTCTGCATGGAGAAGAGCAGGAGACATAGCACACAACCTTGGGCGGCACGATGGCGCTGCGGTAGAATTGCTGTCTTACAGCGCTTGAAGCACCAGAGAAGCAGGTTTGATCCCTACTATGGGCGCTGCCTGTACAAAGTTTGTACATTTGTACATTCTCCCTGTGAACACGTGGGTTTTCACCGAGATCTTCGGTTTCCTCCCACACTCCAAAGATGTAAAGGGTTTGTAGTTTAATTGGCTTGGGTTTGTATACTTGGTATAAGTGTAAATTGTCCCTAGTATGTGTAGGATAGCATTAATGTGCGGGGATTGCTGGTCGGCAGGTACTCAGTGGGCCAAAGGGCCTGTCTCCATGCTGTATCTTTAAACTAAACTAAACTTGAGGAGCTCTAGTGTGTTCAGGATGGAGGAAATGTTATCACCAATTTTATCACCAATTCTAGCTGAGGTAAGATTTGTCGAGAAGCTAATTGCAAGGTCCAGAAGTTTATGGAGAGATTGTTTGGTATTATGCTGTTGAATGCTGAGCTGTAGTCAATGGCTGTGGGAAAGTAGCTGTTCCTGAACCTGGATGTTGCAGATTTCAGGCTCCTGTACCTCCTACCTGATGACAGCAGAGAGATGCTGCTTGGAGTGAATTGAAGGGTTGGTCTGTACTGTGCTGCTTGAACTGAATTGAAGGGTTGGTCTGCACTGTGCTGCTATAACTGAATTGAAGGGTTGGTCTGCACTGTGCTGCTTGTACTGAATTGAAGGGTTGGCCTGCACTGTGCTGACTGAACTGAATTGAAGGGGTTGGCCTGCACTGCACTGCTTGAACTGAATTGAAGGGTTGGTCTGCACCGTGCTGCTAAAACTGAATTGATGGGTTGGTCTGCACTGTGCTGCTTGAACTCAATGTCGTGCTCATTCTGGAAGTCCCGCTCACTGCAGAAGTCCCGCTCGGGGAGAGGCCGAACTCAACCGCGCGAGTAGATTCAAGAAAGTTTTACTGTCTTATATATGTTGCGTGTGAGTGCGCGAGTGTGTAAGTTTGTGAGAGTGTGTGATGGATGGTGTGATGGATGGTGTGAGTGTGTGTGTGAGAGATGGTGTGTGTGTCAGATCATGGGTGTGTGTGTGAGATGGAGGGTGTGTGTGCATGAAATGGAGGGTGTGTATGAGAGTGTGTGTGTGAGAGATGGAGTGTGTGTGTCAATCTGTGTGTGAGATGGAGTGTGTTTGTCTGATGGAGGGTGTGTGTGTGGGTGAGCCCACCAGCCATGAGTGAGTCAACTGCCAGCCCACCAGCTGTGAGTGAGTCAACTGCCAGCCCACCAGTCGCAAATGAGTCAACTGCTAGCCCACCGGCTGTGAGTCAACTGCCAGCCACCAGCCATGAGTGAGTCAACTGCCAGCCCACCAGCCATGAGTGAGTCAACTGCCAGCCCACCAGTCGTGAGTGAGTCAACTGCCAGCCCACCAGCTGTGAGCGAGTTAACTGCCAGCCCACCAGCCGTGGGTGAGTCAACTGCCAGCCCACCAGCAGTGAGTGACTGAGCTGCCAGCCCACCAGGCCTGAGTGACTGAGCTGCCAGCCCAATAATCTATTTAGCCCACAATATCCATACTAGCCTTCTGGAAACCAGTCCCTTTGGCCCACAATACCCATACTAGCACTCCAGAAAGACCCCTCCCCCCTCCCACTGGCCACCAATATTGAAATTGGTGGAGAGATGGAATATTGCGTTGGGGGACCAGGCCTCCGATGTGAACATGGTTCCCCATGGTCATGGTCTAGTATTTTAATCTCATGCCTACCGCATCCAGGGTAGCTCAGTTTCAGGAAATAATATTAAATCCCTTATTTCCATGTGAAAATTGTAGGTTGGCAGCCAGACATTTTTTAAAAAGATTTTACCAACTGGAGAGCCGCCTTCTATCTTACTGGACATTCAATTTGTGTTATCAAATTTATGTCCTAGTGCCTATTCTGATAATCATATATATGTTTTAATTAATATACTCTAACAATTAATAATCTCAGACTATACTATATAAATAATTTGTGGAACAAATGAAGGAATCATGCTTCATCGGGGCAAAGAGACAATGGAAGCACTGGTGTGTTTAGCTTCTATGTCACTTCATCCAAGGAGAGGTAAGGGTGGATACAGAATTGGCTTCATTGAAGGAAACAGAGGGAGGTGGTGGAAGGTTGTTCTTCTGATTGGAGGCCTGTGATGAATGGTGTGCTTCAGAGATAGGTGCCGGGCCCACTGCTGTTTGTGGTTTATTTCAACGGTATAGATGAAAATGTACATGGAAATGATTAGTAAGTTTGCAGATGACCCTATAGTACAGAAGATTTATGAAGATGTTTTCAGGACTCGAGGCCCTGAGCTATCGGGAGCGATTGGGCAGGCTAGGACGTTTTTCCTTGGAGCACAGGAGGCTAAGGGGTGATCTTAAAGAGGTGTATGAAATCATGAGGGGAATAGATAGGGCAAATGGACAGAGTCTTTTGCCCAGGGTAGGGGAATTAGGAACCAGAGGATATAGGTTTAACGTAAGAGCAGGAAGATTTAATAGGAACCTGAGGGACAACATTTTTACTAGTCTAGTGGAGGTAGTTGATGCAGGTACAATAACAACATTTAAAAGATATTTGCACAGGTACATGGATAGGAAAGATTTAGAGGGATATGGGTGAAATGCAGGTAAAGGGGACTATCTTAAATGGGCCATGAACAGGGTGGGCTGAAAGGCATGATTCCGTGCTCTATTGCTTCACTGCTGTGTTATCTGGTTTGTCAACATGGATGGTTTGCAGATAAATACGTGTGTATGTAACATTATGTGTGATTTATGATTTAAACAAAAAAGACAGGTTGGTTATGAACAGCCAATCATTCGATGTTTGCAGAAGCAATGTAAGCATTAAAAAAAATCACACTCAGAACAATAAATTACCATTTTTTCTGTGGAAAATGGTATTGGTATGAAGCTACACATTACTGTACTTATTTTCTGGGATAGGACATGTAACACAGTGGAAAGGTCATTCAATACACTTTTACATGAATCGAAGTTCCAAACCTAAGAAATTGAACGATTCTAAATAGTTTATCTGTCCTGAGGGTATACTGTAGGTATAAAATATATTATTTAATTATGTTGGATATCTATTAAATTCAACTCTTTCTCAACCCTTGGCCATGAGATACATTTATCTTAGTTGAACGTCTTTATTAAGTTGATTCAAGAAGTGCGAGTTTCTGAAACCTGAGAATCCCTTATTAGTCTGACTATGTATTCTGCTTGGTGATTATATGCCACTTTTAGCACTTCCATCGAATGTGATCGGAGAGTCAGTGAAACATGGTCAACAAAGGGGCCGCATGGTGGCACAGCAGTGGAGTTGCTGCCTTACAGCACCAGATACCCAGGTTCGATCCTGACTCCGGATGCTGCCTGTACGGGCCTTGTACATTCTCCCCTTGACTACGTGGGTTTTCTCTGGGTGATCCAGCTTCCTCCCACACTGCAAAGACGTACAGGTTTGTAGGTTAATTGGCTTTGTTAAAATACTGTAAATTGGCCGTAGTGTGTAGATGGTGCTAGTGAATGGGGATCGCTGGTCGGTGTGGATTCGATGGGCGAAAGGATCTGTTTCCATATTGTATCTCTAAAACTAGAACTAAAGGATAAGTAACAAATTAACTACTATTTCCTTCAGAGGCTTAGCATAAAAGTAATGCATGAATACGTGCAAAGGAAGTGAATTGAGAAACCTAATAATTAATAGAAATGACACCAGTAGGAATTAAATTATTTTTGAAACTGAGTTTGCTATTCACAATAATATTGCAGTAGCAGTCGGCAATCAAAATATTAGGGTGTTCTTCCACATTCAAATGTTGAGTGCATGAGTCATTCACGGCTTTATTTCTCACAATGTAATCATATCAATGTAATCATCAACCTTGTTGATGTGAGTCATGTTACAAAAGTATCAGAAACTAATAGAACTATGAGGAACTTCATGATATACAATAACTCCACACCATAGCATGACCAATAAACTATCACACCAACTCTAACTTTCAGATAGATGGTTGCTGACAAAAACTATCCTTGATCTTAAGATTGTTAAGGGAATTGATATATTGTATTTTGATTATAGATTTCAGGTTTCCATAATAGAATCAAGGGCATTGGCCCAAGGATACATGAGGTAAGCTGCAGACATAGTTTAGATTTAACCTCTTGATAAATTTAACTAAATTTAAATAGATGTGATTTTAATAAAAGAGTACTGTCTTCCATAAGAAATCGGTGGAGAGATGTCTAAGTGACTGAGTGGGAGCAAAAAATAGATTAGGTGCCAACGAACACAATTCCCTGCTGGGGGACTGATACTGCCTTTGAGATGGTGAGAGCAGAGTTAAAACAGGCCTGTGTTGGCCCAAATACTCATGTACTGCTGATGGAAATATACCTGCTTATTCTGGCCACTGAAAATCCCACTTACAAATAACGTATAACTATTTAATCCTTTCTCCTCTGACCAGCTCTACCATGGTAATGTAAACACTGACTACAAGCACTGGATCAATTAACTTTATTTTCCAAACACAATCACACTACCTATACGATACCTAATCCAACACCGCGGGTCCAATCCTTGTCTCTACACGTTCAAGCACTTCAGCCTCGTGCGAATAGACCACCTCCAGAAGGTTAGCACGGTCCCAAGTGCTACCCCAGATGATCGGTTCACTCCCATGTGCTCTCCCCTCTTTTATACCCTCATGGACCCTTAGCACGAAATACATGTGGGGGGCAACCCCTACAAGCCAATCATCAATAAAGATTATAAAATACATTAATTGACAGTTCCCAAACCCAATCACAAAATATCACATAACATTGTTTCGACAGAAAGCACTTAATGGGAAACAGTTCTATAAGCAAAGAAACATTTTACCAGGTAATGTAAACAATTTGTGCAAGGCCCCTCTCCTTGACCAATCATGAGTAATGGATTGAAGAACATGCAACATAGTTATCAACATTACTATAACCCCACCATCTCCCAACCAATCCTGAGCATGCATTTGCAACAGGACCTAGCTCCCTCTGCAAAACCTTCATACATATTATCTTTTAATCTCATTGTTGGTTGGTTGGTTTATTATTGTCATGTGTACCAGGATACATTATAAAATTTAGTTGAGTTTAGTTTAGATTTGTGGACAAAAAGGCTTTTGGTATATTGGCCTTCATCAGCCAGAGTACTGTATTGAAGTTGGGAGGTCATGTTGCAGTTATATAGGACGTTGGTGAGGCCACATTTAGAACATTGTGTTCAGTTCTGGGCACAGTGTTATAGGAAAGATGTTGTCAAGCTGGAAATGGTACAGAGAAGATTTATGCAGATGCTGCCAGGATTAGAGGGACTGGGCTATAGGCAGAGTAGGCTGGTACTCTATTCCTTGGTGCGCAGGGGGATGAGGGGTGATCTTATAGAGATGTATAAGGTCACGTGAGGAATGGATTGCATGATGCACAGAGTCTCTTGCCCAGATTGGGTGAATTGAGGACCAGAGGACATAGGTTTACGGTGAAGGGGTAAAGATTTAATAGATAGCTGAGGGGTATCTTTTTCACACAAAGGGTGATGGGTGTATGGAACAAGCTGCCAGTGGAGGTAGTTGGGGCAGGAACTATCCCTTCATTTAAGAAGCAGTTAGACAGGCACATGGATAGGGCAGGTTTGGAGGATATGGTTCAAATGCTGGCAGGTGGGACTAGTATAGCTGTGACATGTTGGCCGGTGTGGGCAAGTTGGGCTGACAGGCCTGTTTCCACGCTGTATCACTCTACGACTCTAAGAGTGCTATTCAGTACAAGAAGGAGACGGAGACCTTGGGTTTTAGTTTATTATTGTCACGTGTACCGAGGGTCAGTGAAAAGCTTTGTTTTGCATGTTATCCAATCAAATCAGATAATACTCTACATAAAACTATACATAAATACAATTAGGTCAACCTCAAGGTAGTGCCATGTAAAAAAAAAAAACAGTGCAGAATATGATGTTACAATAATGTTACAGGTACAAAGTGCAGTTTAAAAAAAGGCCACAATGAGGTAGGTTGAGAGGTTGGGATGACATCCTTAGCTTAGGAAAAGTTCATTCTGTTGTCTGATAATGGTAGGGAAGAAGTTTTCATTGAATCTGGTGATGTGTGCTTTCAAGTTTTATATCTTCTGCCCCAATGGAAGAGGGGAGAAGGGGGAATGACCAAGGTGTAAATGATCTATGATTATGTTGGCTGATTTTTCAAGGCAATGTGAAGTATAGATGGAAATGATGGGGGAAGTGGTTGCTTGGTGTGATGGACTGGGGTCCAGATACAACTCTCTGCAATTCATTGCGTCTTGGCCAGTACTGTTGCCTAATTAGGTTTCTTAGACGCAAAAAGCTGGAGTAACTCAGCGGGTCAGGCAGCATCTCTGGAGAAAAGGAATAGGTGACGTTTCGGAAACATCACCTATTATTTTTCTCCAGGGATGCCGCCTGACCTGCTGAGTTGCTCCAGCATTTTGTGTCCGAGAAAAAAAATTCAAAGGTTAAAGTGAACAAAAAAGCACAGTTAAAATGAGGCAATTTTATTTGCATTCATGTTTTCTGATTTTACTTGGACAAGGATAATATAATTGTTTTCATTCTTTGCTTTACTGTATTCTTTTGTGAAAGTAAAGACAAATTACAAGAACATTTAGAAAAAAATGTTTTACAGGGAATGTTATGTCCCTGAGAAGGCTCTGATAAAAGTGTAATGTGACTGTGGGATTAAGTTCAGCAATAACTATAACTGGAACTGTTCTGTTATTTTATTCACTGATGTCATTTCAACACCAGCTGGGCTAAGATTTCCCTTGTGTGAAGAAATTGTAAGTGATGCTCTCACAGTGATGCATACACAATATTCTGTGGTTCAACAGAGGTGATAAATTTCTCAATGAGGGAGGAATGGCTTACCCGTTCGAGCAGCTATTTTGAACTTCACCTTCACGGAAGATACTTTGTCCCTGTAACTTTTTGTGCACCTCTGATCCACGTCCACTTAGAAGGCACATGTGTTGAATCTCATATCTATTGTCAGACTTGAGGGTTGGCTGGTAAATGCTGGAGAAGTTCCATCATAAAGAAGCAGCATCTGTGACCACACGAACAGATCAGCAGAGTTTCATTCTGAATGGATATTAAACAGTTTCTGAAGTTGGTGCGCTTTTCTTCCACGCATGACCAAGTGATGCTTCATGCTTCAGATGCATATCCTTGTGAGATAGATGATAGTTAATCTGTTGTCTCCTTACTGGAGAACGACATAGGAGTTTGCTTAGGCCACATTTGGAGTATTGTACGCAGTTCTGGTCGTCCCATTACAGGAAAGTTGTGAAAGCTTTGGAGAGTGTGCAGAAGTGGTTTACCAGAATACTGCCTGGATTAGAGGGTTTCAGCTGCAATCTGACTTGGATTGTTTTCTCTGGAATGTTGGAGGTTGAAGGGAGACTTGGTAGAAGTATGTAATATTATGAGAGGCATGGATGGGATAGACACACAACCTTTTTTTCCCAGGGTGGAAATGCCCAACACTAGAGGGCATGGGTATAAAGTGAGAGGGGGAAAATATAATGGAAATTTGGGCAAGTTTTTTTTACACATTGTGGCATTTAAGATGTTTTTAGATAGGTACATAGATTTGCAGGGAATGGAAAGATATGGACCACATGCAGGAAGATGAAATCAGTTCAGCTAGGCATCATGTTTGGTACAAACATTGTAGGCCGAAGAGCATGTTCCTGTACCATACTGTTCTATGTTCTATGATACAAACAATTGATTATGCATTGACAGAGGGTATCAGCACAGTAGAAATATTTTACGAGGATGTTTTATTGCAAGACAGATTGGAGGGAATCTTCATAAGTGAAGATCCCAAGTAGCTGCTCCACTGTCCTCCATGGTGACAGATGTCAGCATGTTTGGGAACTGCAGGAGGGTTGTGTGGGTGGCAATGCAGAAGAGTGCTGAGGTTGTGGTCATAAGAAGAACCAAGGTAATAATTTGGAGGGGCATTAAGGTAATGGTTGGAAGGGGTGTGTAGTGATTAGGAGGGGGAATATAGGCAGTATTGAAGCAGGAGTGGGAGGAGATTTGGAGGCAGAGATCAGGAAGACTGTTGGAGGTGGTGATCAGGAGGGGTATTGAAGGTAATGATCAGGAGTATTGAAAGCAGGTGGTGATCAGGAGGGCTATTGGAGGTGGTGATTAGGATGGTTGGTGGCGATCAAGTCTTGGAGTCATGGAGTAATCGAGCTGTGCAGCATGGCCACAGGCCCTTCAGCTCATCTTGTCCATTTCAACCATGTTGACATTCTGGGTTAGTCCCATTTGTGTGCATTTGGCCCATATCCCTCAAAACCTTTCTTTTCCATTTAGCTATCAAAATGTCTTTTGAAAGTCGCCATTTCTGTTTCTATTGTTTCCGCAGGCTGTTCTTTCACATATGGACCACTCCGAGTGAAAAAGTCACCTTGAGAGTGACTAGAGAGAGAATAGGGCCCTTCAGAAATCAAAGCGGTCATCTCTGTGTGGAGTTGCAGGAGATGGGCAAGGTCCTCAGTGAGTATTTCTCCTGTTTTAACTTTGGAGAAAGACACTAAGACTGAGGAGCTTGGGACAGTTAATGAAGATGCCTTGAGGGCAGTCGGTGTTACAGTCGAGTAGGTGCAGGATGCCCTAAGGCTTATTAAAATAACTAAATACCCCATGTCTGATCAGATATATTGAAGGACTGTGGGGAAACTAGGGAGGAATTTGCAGGAGGCCTGGCTGAGACACATGAAACATCTGTAGATGGGTGAGGTTCTGGAAGACTGGAATGTGGCTAATGTTGTGCCCTAATTTAAAAAGGCTTTTTAAGAAGTAAACAAAAAAGTTGATGAGGGTTAAGCAGTAGATGTTGACTACATGATCCTCACATTCCTCACTCTCCACTGTACCAATATTGGTGATTTGTGTGGGAGCAGTAATCAGGAGGGCTCTTGATAGCAGTGATGGGGATGGTTGCTGGAGGTGGCGTTTGGGAGGTGTGATGTAGTGATGGATAAGACAAGTGATGCAGACATCAGATGGGTTATAAGATTGAGAATGTGATGGATATCAAGGCAAGTTCAGATGGGATATTAAAGAATGCTGAGGTGATGATCGGAGTAGGTGTAGGTGTAGCCAACTTGAAGCCGCGGTCTCTGGTGGGGAGGCACCGATTCAGGACTTATCTGGACTTACCTTGTCTGAACATCTGGCTGCCCACAGCGGCAACTGCGGAGGGTTGAGGTCCCGACCACGGGGGGAAATGGAGGAGGACCGGCCAATTTTTGTGCCTTCCACCATGGTGATGAATGCTGTGGTGGATATTTGTGTTAGATTTTTATTGTGTATTGTGTGTTTTTTTTTATTGTACTGCTGCTGGCAAGTTCATTTCACTTGCACTTTATGTGCAAGTGACGAATAAAACTTGACTTGACTTGAGTAATGTTGAAATAGTGATCAGGAGTGGGGTTGAAGGGGTGATTGGGAGGGTATGGGTGGGGGCAAATGCAAAGGTTGCTAAGGCAATTATCTTTTGGGATGGGGGGTTTTAGGAAATGATCAAGAGCTATAATGATTGGGATGGGAGCTAAAGCATTGATAGTGGTGTTGTGGCAGGTGGTGACCAGGTAAAGTGTGGAAGTAGTGATTGGGTGAGGTACTGAAGCAATGATTGAGGGGGGATTGGAGGAAATGATCAGAAGGTGGTGTATTTGAGAAGTATGCCAAGGTATTGACTTGGAGGTTCTGAAGCTGTGATTGAGAGGGTTGTTGAGGCAATGTTTGACCCGGTGTTGAGATGGTGCTCAGGAGGATTGTGGCGGAGATTGGGTGGGTACGACATGGTTATTTTGAACTGGAATTATAGAGTTGATAGAACTTGATGTTGAGCTGATAATTGGACAGTGGGGTGATTTAAGTATGTAGGAAATGGGGCCAATAGTGCTGATGCTCTCCATGATCTTAAGATACAAAATCTGGACAGGCACATGGCTTTCTAAGTTAACAGCAGCAGAGGAAAGGATTATTAATTCCTTGAATGTTTTTAAATTGTCATGATTTTGTAGTGAGATTTTATACTCCAGAATTGCTGGGTATGAACTAAACTGGCTTCAAAAATGTCCTTCGTTAATAAATTATATTAGACCTTAAAGTACAAAAAGGTCTGTAAATGAAAAATCTTGTTATTGTTGTTCTCGTGATTTTTTTAAATGTAAGTGCTGTATTTCATTTGTGAGATCATGCATGCATTGTTATATTTGGCAGGCTTCTCACAGTGTGGTCCAACAAACACAGCACACCATTGTTGAAAATTGACCAGTTCTACTCAGATTGTTGTCAAATTCAGGCATGTGGCTGCATAAATGTGTGTGATGTACAAATGTGTTGCCTTCTGCCAAAATGTTAGTACGTTAGTTGAGGGAGTTCAGAGCATGGTTAACAAAATTGAGGTCTATGAAATTAAATGGTCTTCGTCCTGATACATCCCTTGGGATCAAAAATGACGTGGACATTCCAGCTTAGTGGTGTCTGAACTGGATGATGAGGCTCTCATGGGACCCACACAGCGAGGACAATTCTCAGCGTTACACCAAATACTCCTTTTCCATCGTGAGCAAACAGGGGTCAGGGATTCCCACAGGCAGTGGGAATGTCGTATTTTCTCAAGGTGGATTTGAGAATATCCTTGAATCTTTTCAAGAGTTCATAAGTGATAGGAGCAGAATTAGGCCATTCGGCCCATCGTGCCTACCCTGCCATTCAATTGTGGCTGATTTATCTCTCCCTCTTAATCCCATTCTCCAGCCTTCTCCCCATAATCCCTCACACCCGTGCCAATCAAGAATCTATCTATCTCTACCTTAGAGATAAAATATCCATTGACTTGGCCTCCACAGCATTTTTTTGTGGCAATGAATTCCACAGGTTCCCCACCCTCTGTCTAAATACTAAACCCTTGTTGTGTCAGTACTTAGAATGGTTTAAACCTGCATCTGATGTTCCTACCTACACATTTTTTTCTGCTCCACTACAAAATCTCCACAGGTACGCCTTCCTTGATGAAGAACTTTGCCTCTCGCTGATGGAAGTTCTGCAACATCCATTCTAACTTCTAAATCTTCTGTGATTTGTATCTTTCATTAATTTGTCCTATATACCTTCTATGTTTCTCCTTTATCTTTCCCCTGACTCAGTCTGAAGAAGGGTCACGACCCGAAACATCACATATTCCTTTTCTCCAGAGATGCGGACTGAGCCGCTGAGTTGCTCCAGGTTTTTTTGTATATCTTGGAATAGATTGTCTGTTTGAGGAATCTGGTGCGAGGCATGTGAATGATGTAGCCTGCACATAGGATCTATCAGCATATAATTGACCTTTTAGTGCGGGAATAATGGCTTGTCATGGCCTGTCAACTCATCTTTTTCACCAATGGATTTGGAGGACTTTGCGTAGACAGCTTTGCCATTGGTATCTCTCTGGAGGCTTGAAGAGCCTTCTGTAGGCAGTAGATGTCTCAGATGTAGATGGGATGGTGGGCAGGACTGCAGACCAGTACAGATTTTACGTACCAAACTCTAAATACTCTTTCCTCAGTTGGTGCACTGAAGGTGATGGTGAAATTCAACATTAAGGAGCTCAGTGGCAAAAGGAAGTGTTCATGGAATTAAAGGGTTAGCGGCAACATAAACAGCATATTGACTAAATGCAAACAGTCTAGAAAAATAGTAAATTGTTATTTTTTAGATTGTAGAATGGTAATCTGTGTTATTCCCAGTCAATTTTGTTGATATTATATCTAAAAAGGCTTACTAGCACGCAAGGTAATATTTCTAAATGTGCAGGTAACACAAAACTTGCAAGTGTGATCAAGAGAAAATAGATGGTACTGACTTGCAAGGTGCATTGGCATCTCTGCATATAAGTGACAGATGGAATTTAATACCGTGAAGAACAAAGTGATATATTTTGACAGGCAGAAAAGAAACAATGTAAACTAGATGGCCAAGTTCTAAAGGTTCAGAGTAAACAGGAGCCCAGATAGACAATTATGCATAACTTCTTGAAAGTGGCTTGGCATGTTGGAGGAGTGATAATTAAAGCAGATGGAACCCTGGCATTTATAAACAGGGGCATACAATACTATCCCAGGAAATTATGCTGAACCAATATAAAACAATGCTGAGGCCACAACCAGAACACTGTGTCTAATTTCAGCCCCACATTTTAGTGATGGTTCCAAATGGAGTGCGGAAAAGATTTTAATGGAATGGTGCCAGAGAGAGTTCAGTGACTAAGTTAGAGAGGATGCAGGAAAATTTCACAAGGATGTTGCCAGGCCTGGAGGGCTTGGATTGCAAGGAGAGACTGGGTCAGCTGGGGCTGAGAGGGAGAATGGGATTTTACCTGATAAAGGTTTAAAGAATCATGATGACCATTGAAAAGGTGGGTGGCCATAGTCTTTTTCCCAGGTTAGCACTGTCCAAAACTAGAGAGTATAGGTTTAAGTTGAGAAAGGAAAGATTTAAAGGGGATATGTTTGTCCACTCAGTGGGTTGTGGGTTATATGGAATGAGCTGCTGGAGGAAACATAGAAACATAGAAAATAGGTGCAGGAGTAGGCCATTCGGCCCTTCGAGCCTGCACTGCCATTCAATATGATCATGGCTGATCATCCAACTCAGTATTCTGTACCTGCCTTCTCTCCATACCCCCTGATCCCCTTAGCCACAAGGGCCACATCTAACTCCCTCTTAAATATAGCCAATGAATAGGAAGTGGTAGAGGCAGGCACAATTACAAGTTTTAAAGACATTTGGATAGGTTCTTGGGTTGAAAAAGGTTTAGTGGAATATGAGACAAACACAGGAAAATAGGACTAGGTTAGGAAGCCTCCTTGGTCAGCATGGAAGAGTTTTGCCGTTTCTACGCCGTATAAATCTATGACTGACTTAAAAATTTAACAGGAGAAGTTGAGTTCCTCAAAAGAAATAAGGCTGAGAAACAATTTGATAGATTTACATTTTCCTATATTTTTGGCATCTGGGCTTCGTTGGCAAGCCGGGAGTTGTTGCTCATTCCTAACTGGCCTTGGGAAGGGAGTGGTGATCTGCCTCTTGAACCGCTGATGGTCCCTGTGGTGATGTTGGGTAGTGAGTTCCAGGATATGGATACAGAAATGATAATAGAATGACAGTGTAATTCCAAGTAAGGATGATCTGACTCAAAGGGAAACCAAAGATAGACACAAAATGCTGGAGGAACTCAGGCAGCATCACTGGTTAGAAGAAATGGGTGATGTTCTGGGTCGAGACCCTTCTTCAGGCCATCTTGTGGTGCTGTTCCCATTTGACTGCTGTCCATATCCTTCTTGGTGGTAGATGTTATAGCTTTGCAAGGTGCTGCTGCATTAACCTGCATGAATAGTGGCAGAATATTTTGCGAAGCGATGCACTGCATCTACTGTTCAATGCCTATTTAGGGTGGTTGATGAAGTGACAATGAAATAGACCGCTTTGTCCTCAATGGTGTCAAACGTCTGCAGATCAGTTAGAACTGCACTGATCCAGGCAAATGGAAAGTGTCTTGTACATGGTAGAAAAGCTTTGGGTGTCAGGATAACCAACTTCTGACCTGTTCTTGGAGCCAGGGTATTTATATGAGAAGGAATTCACATTACTTCTCTCCAAAGATGATACCTGTCCTGCTGAAATACTTCAGCTTTTTGTGTCTATCTTCGGTTTAAACCAGCATCTGCAGTTCCTTCCTACACAGGGTATTTATATGGCTGGTCCAAAGTACTGCTACAGATTCTTACATGTCAGATTGTCAAGGGTTACGGGGAGAAGGCAGGAAAATGGGGTTGAGCGTGGAAAGATAGATCACCCATGATTGAATGGCAGAGTAGACTTGATGGGCCGAATGACCTAATTCTGCTCTTATGACATGGACGTTTACCTGAAGGGATGACAGTGTTCCACTCTATCAAAGCAACCTCAAACAGCACACTTCCTGAACTTTGTGCTGCCATCTCTGGAGTGGTTTCTGAACATACAGCTTTCTATCCAAGATGAGAGTCATGCTTGACACATATGCTGTTGGACTTTGAAAGAAAGACCTGGCATTAAGGAATATCTTTACATCCCCCTTCAGAATATCCCAAATCCAAGAATGCAGTTATCTTTCAATAGAGAAAATGCACCAGTCAATTTAAGTTCAGCCAGCTCCTACAGAGAACTATGATAAAGGTTACATAATCTGCTGTTGTGCTGTCTCTCCCTCCTAAACCCATTCTCCTACCTTCTCCCTATAACTCCTGAAACCATTATCTCCATATCCTTGGATTCCAGGAAACAAATGCCATTGCTTTGTTTCTTTGTAAATGTAAAACGATAAAATTGGCATACACTGAATAAAGGGGATCCATTAAAAAAACTAAAATTTATTGTTTTAACATCATGTTTATAAAACGATATAGACTTAATGCTGGTACTTAGAGCCCGCTACTTGTGGTTTACGAGTGCCTGGCACCAAATGTTCATGTACACCAACAGCTGAATTGCATCTAAATTGTACTCTGAATCTCTTGCGCAACCACATACTCAATGCACTGCAAAATGACACTCAATAATCAATAGCGTCTTTGTGTATTTCTCATTACTGTCGGGCCCGGTGAGATTTACGTTCCTCCGTTCAGTGATCCTTTGATTAAAAAATATTTTAAAAGTATGTGCTGCATTTGAAATTCTGTTGATTTTCATTCCCATGTTTGGTGTAAACCTGCTAGCTTCTGCGGAGTACAAGCATCCAAAAGTTTTGAGCAAGTTCTGGTTTACTTCCATGCAACAGACAGTTCTAGGCAACTTGCCACATCTCGGCAGCCAAATTAGTCATTGTCCTCGTGATTTTTGGGATTTAACAAAATCGTAATTGCAAAATATATAACAATATGTTTCTTAAACTCCACATTTTTACCAGAGATGTACATTTTACAGGACAGAATTGAACTTGGCCTGTTTGCCAGCTGGAACACTGGAGCAGAGACTCGAATTTAGGTGCCTTCCTCCTGCACCCAAAAAACATCAGAAACATGGACAATGCCATTTTGGTTTGGGGGCATTAGAAGTGTCCTTCTCATCAAGTGGTGGGATATGTGAGTGGTGGAGGATGCCTGGAATGGGTTGGTGGTGGAGGCAGATAGGATAGTGGCATTTAAAAGAATTTTGGATAGGCATATGGATATACAGGGAATAGAGGGATGTGGATTATGTGCTGGCAGACAAGAGTTTGTCGTGGCACCAGAATTCTGGGCGGCACATTGACACAGCAGGTTGAGCTGTTGCCTCACAGTGCCAGAGACCCGGGGTTGAATCCTGACCTGGGATGCTGTCTATGTGGAGTTTGCAAATACACCCTGTGACCACGTGGGTTTCCTTCGGTTGCTCCGGTTTCCTCCCATATCAACAAAGAAGTATGGGTTTGTAGGTTAATTGGCCCCTGTAAATTGCCCCTAGTGTGTAGGCAGTCTATAAGGCAGTGGGGTAACATCGTATTGGTGTGAATGGGTGATCAGTGTGATCTCGGTGGGCCAAAGGGCTTGTTTCTATGCTGATATCTAAACTCTAAACGAAATATTGTGGGTTGAAGGGCCTATCCCTATGTTGTACTGTTCTATGTATGTCAAGTTAATTAGGCAATATGCTTCTTGACTATATAATGGTTGACGTGGACTTTTTCATCCTGGTCAGGTTGTGGGAGTGTATTCCCCTGAATTTACTTGCTGAGAGCCTTATTTTTTGGCGCATAAACTATTTTTTTCTCCTATTAACCAGATCATTAGCTGCACGAAAAGACCACCGAGGAGCTCAAAGCCAAGTATATTTCAACAGGTGATAGCACAGTAATGCAGCGGTAGAGTTGCTGGTTTTATAGCCCCAGAGATTTGTGTTCGATCCTGACTACAGGTGCTGCCTGTATGGAGTTTATAGGTTCGGCCTGTGACCGCCTGGGTTTTTCACTGGGTGCTCCGGTCTCCTCCCATACTCCAAAGACATACGGCTTTGAAGGTTATTTGGCTTTGGTAAAATTGTCGCTAGTGTGTGGGACAGTGCTAGTGTATGGGATGATCGCTGGTCGACGCGGTCTCAGTGGGCCGAAGAGCAGGTTTCCACATTGTATCTCTAAAGTCTAAATCAGTTAAACTCTCTCAAACTATCTTAAAGTGGAGACAGGAGTTGCAAGACTGTTTCTCCTATTACCACACCAAGGTTGCTGCTTAGTTACAACCACTTCTTACCCACTACCGCTTCATTCCCCTCCTTTTCCCTTTGATTTACATGAAAGAGGTAAATTCAGACCTACTTTACCGGAGTGCTGAAGGCACAAGAAACTGCGGATGTTGAATCTGGCGCATAACGCAAATTGCTGGAAGAACTCAGGAGGTCCGGCAGTATCTGTGGATGGAATAGCTGGGCAACTATTGAGGTTTGAGACCCTTCCTCAGACTGACTGTTGTAGAGGGGAGAATACAGGTTAAGAACTTCCAGCTTTCTTCATGACCACTCCGCCAGGTCTGAAGAAAGGTCCAGACCAGAAACATCGCTGATCCATTCCCTCCACAGTTGCTGCCTGGCCTGCTGATTTCCTCCGGCAATTTTGCTAACGGAAGAGTTTTTTAGGGATGCAGCTAAAATTTTTCCTGGAGCTCAATAAGCCTTGATCTTAGATGGTGTGGGGAAAATAAGTTATTTACATCTCAAGAGCGAGCGGCATGATGGCGCAGCGGAAGAGCTATTAACTTACAGCAGCAGAGTCCATGTTCGATCCTAACAGGTGCTCATCTGTACGGATTTTGTACGCTCTCCAGTACTCCGAGATTTTTGTTTTCTCCCACACTCCACAAGTTAGTTGTCTTGGTATAAATGTAATATTATCCCTAGTGTGGGTAGGGTAGTGTTAATGTACGGGGATCACTGGTCGGTATGGACTCGGTGGGCCAATTAGCCTGTTTCCGTGCTGTATCTCTAAACTAAACAAGTGAAACCACATTGTACCAATAGTGTTGCGGTATGAACATTAGTTACGGTATGAACATTGACGTCCCAAATTTCAGGTAGTCCCTACATTCTCCTCCCCTTCTCAGCTCTCCCTCAGCCCACTGGCTCCACCTCTTCCTTTCTTTTTCCCGCCACCCCCACCCTCACATCAGTCTGAAGAAGGGTTTCGACCCGAAATGTTGCCTATTTCCTTCGCTCCATAGATGCTGCCTCACCCGCTGAGTTTCTCCAGCATTTTTGTCTACCTTCGATTTTCCAGCATCTGCAGTTCCTTCTTAAATAAAATAGTGTTGCGCACTCTGCTTGTGCATAGGAATTTAGAAACATAGAAAAATAGGTGCAGGAATAGGCCATTTGGCCCTTCGAGCCAGCACCGCCATTCAATATGATCATGGCTGATCATCTAAAATCAGTAACCCTCTTTCCTGCTTTTTCCCCATATCCCTTGACTCCTTTAGCCTAAGAGATAAATCTAACTCTCTTGAAAACATCCAGTGGTTCCAGACTCCCCCAACATAGGGAAACATTTTCCTGCATTTAGCCAGTCCAATCCTTTAAGAATGTTATATGTTTTTCTAAGATCCCCTCTCATCCTTCTAAATACCAGTGAATACAACCCCAGTCGACCCATTCTTTCAACATATGTCAGCCCCGCCATCCTGGGATTAACCTAGTGAACCTATGCTGCAATCCCTCAATAACAATAATATCCTTCCTCAAATTAGGAAACGAAAATTGCACAGAATACTCCAGGCGGGTCTCACCAGGTATCTGCACAACTGCAGTAGGACCTCCTTGCTCCTAAACTCAAATCCTCTCTCAATGAAGGCCAACATGCCATTAGCTTTCTTCACTGCTTGCTGTATCTGCATGCTTACTTTCAGTGACTGATATACAAGCACACCCAGGTCTCGTGCACCTCCCCTTTTCCTAATCTGACACCATTTAGATTAAAATCTGCTATCCTGTTCTTGCTACCATAGAAAAACATAGAAACATAGAAATTAGGTGCAGGAGTAGGCCATTCGACCCTTCGACCCTGCACTGCCATTCAATATGATCATGGCTGATCATCCAACTCAGTATCCCGTACCTGCCTTCTCTCCATACCCTCTGATCCCCTTAGCCACAAGGGCCACATCTAACTCCCTCTTAAATATAGCCAATGAACTGGCCTCAACTACCCTCTGTGGCAGAGAGTTCCAGAGACCCACCACTCTCTGTGTGAAAAAATTCCTTCTCATCTCGGTCCTAAAGGATTTCCCCCTTATCCTTAAGCTGTGACCCCTTGTCCTGGACCTCCTCAACATCGGGAACAATCTTCCTGCATCTAGCCTGTCCAACCCCTTAAGAAAAGTGGATAACCTCACATTTATGCACATTATACTGCATCTGCCATACATATGCCCACTCACCCAACCTATCCAAGTCACCCTGCAGCCTCACAGGATCTTCCTCACAGCTTACACTGCCATCCAGCTTTGTGTCATCCGCAAATTTGGAGATGTTTACCAAATCCATTCAGTCTATTTTTTTTTCACCCATACATCATTTACTTGGAGAACATTGTTTGTCAATCTACACTCTCATTGCAGCTACTATACACACTTGGAATGAGAGTAACAATTTAAATTCCCCAATCCATATTTTTCCATCTCTTAACTTTCACCCACATCTGAAACAGCTGACCATTATATTTTAATTATTATCATGCAGAAGAAAATAAATGTTGCACAAATTAATGTTGTGGTTTGCTGGTTGGATTAATTCATATAATACAGCCAAGCAATCAAAAATTGAACAGTGAGATTTGCACTTACTTTATCCTTTCAAAATGGTATGCAGTTTTCAATACTGATAAATAGGTTTTGGACGTCACATGCATTTGAGAATAATTGTTTGGTTATAATATTGACCGTTTTAATTCAAAAATTGAAATAAATTATTTATCTCCACATGCTAATAACATCTCATGTAAATAAAGCTAATTATGCCTGCGCAACCCTTTCCCTGGTCATATTTAAGAATAATATTTCTCACCTATCTTGGCCCTGGTTTCCTTTATTTTGGGAAGTTCTGAAGAAGGGTCCCAACCCAAAATATCTCCTATCTATATTCTCCAGTGATGCTGCCTTAATTGTTGAGTTATTCCAGAACGTTGTGTCTTTCCCAGGTAAACCACCATCTGCAATTAGGGCACAAAGCACAGCAGTAACTCAACAGGTCAGGCACCATTTCTGGATACGACGGAGAGGTGACTTTTCAGGTCGAGACCCTTCATCAGACCCTGAGATCATTGCCTGACCTATTGAGTTACTCCAGCACTTTGTGTCATTTTGTGTATTAAGCAGCACCTGCAGTTCCTTGTTTCTACGAAGAAAATAAGCTGTTCTTATCTCACAATTTGTAAAAAAAATATTACTAGGTAGAATTTAATCACGAAAAGATGGTGTACTATTTTGAAAATGTTTTTCATGTGGCAACTCTTCAACAAATTCCCCTTTGGTCTGCTTCCTGTGGAATTGCCACCCATCAGTTGGAATACTCTGAGGACCAGCATGCAATACATGAGAAACCAACAGTAGGGGGCACCCTCTACCAAGTTTCAAACGATAACTTATTATTCATAATAGACTTTTCTTTTGGCCAGAATATCTTTTACTGCTGCTTCCAAGTGCAGATGCTCAATATTTTACAGCCTGTGTTAGGCTGATTCCGCTGTCACCTAGCCAGCATTAATTGGGTGCGGCAAATAACTGGCACTGCACAACACAAAGCATAACTATGTGGAAAACATAAATGGGTGAATGTTTTGAGGCAGGCAGCAGCCGTAAAATTACTTGAATAGATCAAAGTACTCATAAATTTGCACTGATAGTTTTTACCACTGAATGGCATACAAGAAATGCTATACTTTTAAATCCAGCATGCTGTATCTTTCCCTTTTGTAAGTTCATAAGTCATCAGTCATAGGAGCAGAAGTAGGCCAGTTGGCCCATCGAGATAACTCCACCATTCACACAGGGAGTTAGGAGTCTGTGGAATTCTCTGCCTCAGAAGGCAGTGGAGGCTGGTTCTCTGGATACAGAGAGAGCTAGATAGGGCTCTTAAAGATAGCGGAGTCAGGGGATTTGGGGAGAAGGCAAGAACGGGGTACTGATTGGGGATGATCAGCAATGATCACATTGAATGGCGATGCTGGCTTTTTCCTGCATCTAGCTTGTCCAGTCCTTTTATAATTTTATATGTTTCTATACGATCCCCCCTCATCCTTATGAACTCCAGCGAATACAAGCCTAGTCTTTTTAATCTGTCCTCATATGACAGTCCCGCCAACCCAGGGATCAATCTCGTGAACCTACGCTGCACTGCCTCAATCACAAGGATGTACTTCCTCAAATTAGGAGACCAAAACTCTACACAATACTCCAGATGTGGTCTCACCAGAGCCCTATACAACTGCAGAAGAAATCATGGCTGACCTATCATGGCTGACCCATCTTTCCCTCTCAACCTCATTCTCCTGCCTTCTCCCCATAACCCTTGACACACTTACCAATCAAGTGTCTGTCAATCTCCACCATATAAGTACCCAAAGATGGTCTCCACAACTGTCTGTGGCAAAGAATTCCACAGATTCACATCCCTCTGACGAAAAAAATTAATCCTTAACTCCTTTCTAAAGGTACGTCCACACTGAGGCTAATAGCCTCTGGTCCCAGACTCTCCCACTATTGGAAACATCCCCTTCACATCTACTCTGTCCAGGTCTTTCACTATTGTTCCAGAGTTTCTACTTGAGTGTGGCTTGATTGTATTTATCTATATTATTTCTTATATGACCTAGAGAGCATGTAAAACAAAGTTTTTCAGTCTACCTCTGTATTCATAATAATAAATCTAAACCCTAAGCGTGCATAATTTCTAATAAATGATTTTGATTTCAATTTTTAACTTATTATGTACAATCTTCGCAACATTTATTATTTCTGGAAAATGAGGCAATTTTACTAGTCCACGCTGTTGTTAGTTTTCTGTCCACTTTTTGGCAGTCTAAACATTAAATTGTGGGAAATCATTGGAAGCATAATCCTAATTTCTAACCTCAACAGCCAAAGTTGGGGCTACCCTGAGTTTGAAGGACAGTCAATTCTGTGAGAACGCAGAGCAGCCAACAAAGGAAAATGAAACATGAGCTAAAATGCAAAACTGATGTTGTGTGGAGCTTCATGCCTGGTTTTGAAGCCGTCAGATTGCACTTTGGCTACTGATTTCCCATCGGATTTCTGAGGTCCATGAGGCTGAGCTTTGCAAGTGGCATGAAATCGAAGCATTAAACTGAGTGTCTAATTCCCCAAGGACTGAGGATTGGTTTAATAGAAACCAATTGGAAAATGCGGTAAAAAAAAACTGCAGATGTTGGTTTATACCAAATATAGACACAAAATACTGGAGTAGCTCAGTGGGACAGGCAGCATCTCTAGAGAGAAGGAATGGGTAACGTTTCAGGTCGGAACCCTTTACTTTAGTTTAGTTTAGAGACAGTGTAGAAACAGGTCCTTCGCCCCACCGAGTTACTCCATACACAAGCACCATCCTACACACTAGGAACAATTTACAATTTTACCAAAGCCAATTAATCTACAAACCTGTACATCTTTGGAGTGTGGGAGGAAATCAGAGCACCCGGAAAAAACCTTATGCAGGACACAGGGAGAACATACAAAACTCCATACAGACAGCACCTGTAGTCAGGATCGTACCCATGTCTCTGGCACTGTAAGGCAGCAACACTACCGTTGCACCACTGTGCCACCCTTCTTCAGAACTTTTCAGGAAAATGTGGTCTTTGGCTTTAAAAAGAATATGTTAAATGAAATTTAAATTTGCAGCTGGTGCTGCAATTAGCAAATTGGCTAATAATTAGGTTATACAGTCATAAGTGATAATAGCAAAATTAGGCCATTCAAGCCATAGTCTACTCCGCCATTCAATCATGGCTGATCCATCGCTCCCTCTTAACCCCAGCAGAGAGAGTTTCCTTGCACTACAGAAATAATTTTATCTGAGGACAGGTGACCTGTGCATCTGGATTTGTGATCAATGTCCATCATACACAGAGGTCACTGAGAATATTTGATTGACATCAGAAGATAGACAAATAAAGCTGGAGTAACTCAGCAGGTCAGGCAGTATCTCTGGAGAAATAATAGATGACATTTCAGGTTGAGACCCTTCTTCAGACATCAGGCAATGTGCAATGCATGATTGACTTCACTGTTCCTAAACGTTATCATGGCAGTGGAGGTTTGCTAAGATAGGAGATTAAGATAATTTATCCCATCTCTAATTATAGGACTTGTCCTAACCTGGCTTAAGCTCTTTGAATTGGCTAGATAGGTTCATCATCTGCTTTAGCAGGAGTTCTGGCCAGCACAATCCTTCCTCTTGATGTCTGCATTCAGTGGCACAATATCCCTTCAGTCATACAAACAGGAATTAGGAGCAAGAGTATGCCTCTTTCATCACTCAAGCCTGTTTCACTTCTCAATCAGGTCATAATTGATCTGATTGTAAATGTAACCACATTGTTACCATCCCAGTTACCTTTCACAGTCCTGCTTCTCAAGAATGTTGCTCAAATTGCCTTAAAAATATTCAAATACTCTACTTCCATTTCACTTTGAGAAAGAAAGATCTGAAGACATGATCCTCTGAGAGAAAAGACTTTGCTTCATCTTGGTCCTAAATTATTCTTAAATGTTGCCCTACTTTACATTCTTCCAGAAGAGGAAACATCCTCTCCACAGCAACTTTTGTCAAGACCACTCAGAATCTTATATATTTCAATTGTCCTTTTGCACTCTTCTAAAATCTAGTGAATACTAGATTAAGTGGGACCCGTTGGGTCCCATGTTCACACGGGAGGGCTGGCCCCCGACGCAAAATTCCACCTCTCCACCAATTCCAATATTGGTGGCCATTGGGGGGGGGGGGCTTTCTGGAGTGCTGGTATGGGTTCTTGGGATGGCAGCTCAGTGCCTCAAGCCTGATGTGCCGGCAGCTCACTCACGGCTGGTGGGCTGGCAGTTGACTCATGGTTATTCCTTGAAATTCCATTTCAAGCAGGGTGCAAGGCCACCAAGTTCAAGTGCAGTTTCTTGCCACTTCGAGCAGGGTGCAAGGCCACCAAATTCAAGTGAAGTTTCCTACCACTTCAAGCAGGGTGCAAGGCCACCAAATTCAAATGCAGTTTCATACCACTTTCAGCAGGGAGCAAGGTCACCGAATTCAAGTGCAGTTTCCAACCACTTCAAGCAGGGTGCAAGGCCACCAAATTCGAGTGCAGTTTCATACCATTTCAAGCAAGGTGCAAGGTCACCAAATTCAAATGCAGCTTCATACCATTTCATGCAGGGTGCAACGCCACCACATTGAGTGGGAGTGGCGGCGCCTAATGGCAGCGGCTCGTCTACAGTCGTCCGTCTTTTTTTAATTTTTGTCTTGTTAAATGTAGGTCTTGAGCTTAGTTCTTTATTTATTTTTTAGCTGTGTATATGTGGGGGGTGGAGGGGGGGGATGTAGGGGGAAACCGTTAGTCTCTTCCCTGTACGGGGACCCTATGTTTTCCCTGTCGGGTCTCCGGTGTCGTTGGGCCTAACATCATAGAACTGGCGGCGGCCTCCGACCTGGACCAACCTGAGGGCTCCAGTCGCGGAGCCTGCGGACCTGACATCGTGGAGCTGGCCGTCTTTGGAGCGGAGAGAGCTGTGGTGGTGCTCGGCTGCGACCCGACTTTGGAGCCTCGGAAGCTCCGGCTGCAGGCCCGGTGGTCAGGAACATCGGGAGCTCCAGGTCCCTGGTGGGAGACGGCTTTTCGGAGCTCCCGCAACGGCAACTTCTCCCGCTGGAACACGGAGCGGGCCTAACATCGCCCAGCGCGGATTAGCGGCCACGGAACTTACCATCATTCACCGGGGGCTCTATCATCAGAGTCCCAGTTCACCTAGACACTGCAGTTGGACTGCTGGACCACGGGTGAAGAACTAAGGGAAGAGATAAGACTTTGCCTTCCATCACAATGAGGAGGTGTTGGAGACTCACTGTGATGGTTGTTTGTGTAAACTGTGTTAAGTGTGGGTCTTAGGTTTTTTTGTAATGTAAAACAAAAACAAGAAAATGCAATTTCATTCAAACTTGTTTGAATGACAATAAATAGCATTCCATTCCATTCAAATGCAATTTTCATACCATTTCATACAGGGTGCAAGGCGACCACATTCAAATGCAGTTTCATGCCATTTCAAGCAGGGTGAAACCACCATAAAACCACACAAAACGCCAAACTCACAGTTCAGGCGACATTCACTGTGTTCAGTTGATTCACAGCTCCCTCATCATGCAGAGACTGAGCCACACCCACACTTCCGGGTTTTATAAGTCCTCCCCCTCCCACCGGAAAAGGTGTGGCCTTCATGGCATGATTGCCAGGAGAGAGAGAGATTCTCAACATTGTTTAAACACTAATAACACCTTTGTTTTTCATTGATGGGAAGAATCCTCTGCACCTGCTGAGCGGAGGGGGACTGAGTAAGATGGCCAAAAATCACAGCCGTAAGTGGTAGCGTTTAATCTAAAATCAATATACAATGCAAACAGGAAGTTTGCCAAAGCACCCAAGCTACCATTTGCAGTAGTGCCTTTTAACTTCAAGCCAAAGCACACAAGCCACCATTTGCAGTAGTGGCTTTTAACTTCACCCTAAAGCACCTGCCACCATTTGAAGTAGTGCCTTTTAACTTCAGCCCAAAGCACCCAAGCCACCATTTGCAGTAGTGCCTCTTAACTTCAGCCCAAAGCACCCAAGCCACCATTTGCAGTAGTGCCTTTTAACTTCAGCCCAAAGCACCCAAGCCACCATTTGCAGTAGTGCCTCTTAACTTCAGCCCAAAGCACCCAAGCCACCATTTGCAGTAGTGCCTTTTAACTTCAGCCCAAAGCACCCAAGCCACCATTTGCAGTAGTGCCTTTTAACTTCAGCCCAAAGCACCTTAGCCACCATTTGCAGTAGTGCATTTCAACTTCAGCCCAAAGCACCCTAGCCATCATTTGCAGTAGTGCCTTTTAACTTCAAGCCAAAGCACCCATGCCACCATTTGAAGTAGTGCCTTTTAACATCAACCCAAATTCCCCAAACAAACATTTGCAGGCAGTGCCTTTTTATTTCAAACCAACCATATTTTCATTTTCAAACCACATTTAGGGCACTCACAGTTGAGTAGACATGTATTCAGAGCTCAGAGAGACATGACCCTCTGACTTGCTCCATCTTGCAGAGACTGAGTGAGGCTCACCACTTCCTGGTTTTATAGTCCCTCCCCCTCCCTCCAGCAGGGGCAGCAGAGAGAATGGGGATTTAAAAAAAAACATTAATATATCTCTGATTTTTCATCGATGGGAAAAATCCTCTGGTCCAGGACGGCGGAGGAGGGCTCTGAGCGAGCTGGCCAAAAATGACGGCCGTAGGTGGCGGCGTTCTCTCGGAAATCACAGCACACCGAGCCAAAAGCGGTCAAGATCAGACTTTTAGTAATCTAGATAAGTGCAGCCTATTAAACCTTTCTTTAAAAGATAATTCAGTAACTCTGGGAGGACTAACTCTGGTTCAGTGAGGAATGCAGAAGACCTTGCACCAAGTGTATCGAAAAATGTTTAGCTACAAGCCTGGTGAAGCTGCAGCGTGGGATCACCTGGTGCTAGGGGTACAGTGAATAGACAGTTTTAAAAGATCTCAGAACTGGTAGACCATACCAAAGTTCTGCAGTCCAGAATGGTGGTGAACAATTAAACAGCTTGTGGAAGACACCCCAAAACATTCATATCCTCAGCACCAACAAGACAATGCCACAGAAGGCTGCAGAGGCCAAATCAGTGGATATTTTTAAGGCAGAGATAGATTTTTGATTAGTATTGGTGTCAGAGGTTCTGGGAGGAAGGCAGGAGAATGGGGTTAGGAGGGAGAGATAGATCAGCCATGATTGAATGGCGGAGTAGACTTGTTGGGCCGGACGACCTTATTCATCTCTATCAGTTATGACACAATCAGATTCAGATGGAGATGCCGAATAGATGGTTCATCTCAGCTTCCACCATCACTAAAAGTGGACTTTGGCCATTTCTTCACCACATCATATCAAGAAATAGCTGACTGTGGTGGAGATAGTACATGTTAGAAACATAGAAACATAGAAAAATAGGTGCAGGAGTAGGCCATTCGGCCCTTCGAGCCTGCACCGCCATTCAATGTGATCATGGCTGATCATCCAACTCAGTATCCCATACCTGCCTTCTCTCCATACCCCCTGATCCCTTTAGCCACAAGTGCCACATCTAACGCCCTCTTAAATATAGCCAATGAACTGGCCTCAACAACCTTCTGTGGCAGAGAATTCCAGAGACTCGCCACTCTCTGTGTAAAGAATGTTTTCCTCATCTCGGTCCCAAAGGAATTCCCCCTTATCCTTAGAATTCCCCCTTATCCTTAGATATGTTATAGGACGAGACAGCATCATGTCTTGCCTTACACTCCAACACAAGCCACACCTCTAGCAAAACTGTTCCAATATCATTATCCAGCAGACACTGTGGAAAAATACCTACGTATGCCCTATCCAAAAAACATGGAGAAATCTAATTGCATTAATTCCTGTCCAATCAGTCCATATTCAAACATAATGGAAGCTGCCATTGATAATGGTAACAAGCAGCACTTACTCACTGAGAATCTGCTCATCAGTTAGGCTGCACTGAACCGTTTAGCTCTGCACCTCATCACCACATTGGTTCAAAAATGGACCCAAGAGCTGAAATCTAGGGGTGAGGTGGGAGTGACTATCCTTGCCATCAAGGCAGCATTTAGCCAAGTGTAGCATTGGGGCAACATAGTCGTTTTGTTTAGTTTAGTTTAGTTTAGAGATACAACTCAGAAACAACACCGGGTCCGTGCCGACCAGCGATCCCCACATATTAACACTATCCTACACACACTAGGGACAATTTTTACATGTACCAAACCAATTAACCTACATACTTGTACATCTTTGAAATGTGGGAGGAAACTGAAGATCTCGGAGAAAACCCACACAGGTCACGGGGAGAATGTACAAACTCTGTACAGACAGCACCCGTAGTCGGGATCGAACCCGGATCTCCGGCGCTGCATTCGCTGTATGACAGCAACACTACCGCTGTGCCACCGTGCTGCCCTATGGTGCAATGGTCGAGTTGCTGCCTTACAGCACAGAGATTCGGGCTTGATTCTGACTGCGCGTGCTGTCTGTATGGAGTTTGTATGTTCTCCACGTGACCATTTAGGTTTTCTCCAGGTGCTCCAGTTTCCTCCCACACACCATAGGTGTACATTACAGGTTTGTACATTAATTGGCTTTGCTAAGTTGTAAAATTGGCCCTAGTGCGTATAGGTTAGTGTACAGGATGATCGCTGGACGGCGAGGATTCGTTGCTCCGAAGCGCCTCTTTCCGTGCTGCGTCTCTAGTCTTAAATAAAGTCAGAGAAAAACTAAAGTCAATGGATATCAAAGGCAAAATAATCACATTGAGTATTATTTTTTACAAAGGAAGACAGTTGTGTTTGTTTTAGATCAATCATCCCAGCCGCATGACATCTATGCAGGACATGACTCAGTCCGGTGTCCCAGGTCCAGCCATCTTCAGCTGTAACAACGATGACCTTACTTCCTACATAAGGTTACAACTGGGATGTTCACTGATGTTTGCATAATGTTCAACTCCAGTCACAGCTGCTCAGAAAGTCTATGCAGCAAGGCATCAATAATATTCAGGCATGGACTGACAATTGGCAAATGACATATGTCGCACAGTGTCAGGCAGTGACTAACATTATCCCACTAGAGAGAATGTAACGAGCTAACTGACATTCAATGGCCTTACTATCAGTAACATGAATCAGGTTCACATTCGGTGCCTTGGTCAAGGCAGGGTGGTCTGTCCCGTTTAATCTCTCTTGGTGTGAACTCTGTGGCAATTGAACAACTGAGCAGCTTTCTAGGCCACTTCAGAGTTACCCACACGTGGTGTGTCTGGCGTCACACACAAAGCATGAAAAGACGAGGATGGGGTTTTCATCAGAGACATACGTGACTGAATTATGTGGATTTTTATGATAATCTAAAAGTCTTTGAGATCACCATTATTAAGACAAGTTCTTGCATTTCCAAATTCCAGATTTTTAACCAAATTTAAATTTCACAACTGGCATAGTGGAATTAGATCAGCCATGATCATATTGAATGGCAGGGCATACTTGAGAGAACTGGTAGCCTAGTCCTACTTTCTTTGTTCTTGTGAACTCAGGTCCCTGGATTATTGGTCCAGGAATCTGGATTACTTAGAATATAGAACAGTACAGCACAGGAACAGGCCCTTTGACCATCAATGTTTGTGCCGAACATGACGCTCAGACCAAATCTTATCTGCCTGCACATAATTCATATCCCTCCATTCCCTGCATATCCATATGTGGGGGAAAAGGTCATAAGGTAATAATTGATAGGAGTAGAATTAGGCCATTTGACCCATTCAATCATGGCTGATCTATCTCTCCCTCCTAACCCCATTCTCCTGCCTTCTCCCCATGACACCCATACTAATCAAAAATATATCTATCTCCGCCTAAAAAATATCCACCAACTTGAGCTCCACAACCTTCTGTGGCAAATAATTCCACAGATTCACCCCCCCCAAGACATTAATCTTGATGCATCCTTGATATCAAGCATCTGTACTGTGTACTAATGCACATCATAACCACAAGCTCCAGGTTAATTTCCCTGGAGACTTATTGCACATTTGAAATTTCCTCCCAAAGATACTGATTTTCAATTGCACTTGACTTAAAATGGCAGTGCTACACAAAACAATGTCTAAGGAAATATTTTCCCTTTGGAAATATTACTCTTCGGAGAAATATCTAAACAATAGTTCAACAACCTTGTTGGGTAATTTATGGGTTTGCTGCATATTCTGCTCTTTCACCCAGATATGATAAAATTACTCTGTTTTTTCTGTGTTATCTGCACTCAAATTCCATTAAGAACCAAGATACGTAAAAGGTAAAGCAAAAGGATAATAAAATCGCATATCAAAAAATATTGAAGATGCTTGAGATTATGATATGTTCTCACATAAATGAATGCCACTTGTATAAAATTCATTCTGCCTTAATATGAAATACCACTCTATTTATCTAAGTAATACATTATACAAAAAAATCTTCATATTGTTTCTTTGTTGTATTTTTTGCCACAGAAAACCAGTGAATAGATGAATATTATTGAGGATTCAAAAGTTTTAACTTATACATGCTAAACATGTGTACTTCATATGACAGGATGGCACAGTGGTGCAGCTGGTAGAGCTACAGCCTCACAGCACCAGAGGCCCAGGTTTGATCCTGACTTTGGGTGCTGTTTGTGTGGAGTATGAACACTCTCCCGGTGACCGTGTAGGTTTCCTCTGGCTTCCTCTCATATCCCAAAGACGTGCAGGTTTGCAGGTTAATTGGCCTCCGTAAATTGCCCCTACTGCGTAGGAAGTAGAAAATAAAGTGATATAACATAGAACGTGTGTGAACGGATTATTAATGATCAGCATGGACTTCTTAGACCAAAGGGCTTGTATCCATGCTGTATCTCTAAACTAAAAAAGACATAATGACATTAAAAAAGATTTGTAGACAGAGTGCTTTTCACGATCTGAGAATGTGCTCCAGTGTTTTACAATATTCTCAGAATATTATTTTCCAAATACTGTCTTCGGATTTAGTTTTATCTACATGGACAAGGCGGATGAATCATTGTTCAATATATCCTCTAAAAAATAGTGCATCCATCTCCAGCTCTTCCTTGGGAATAACATTGCCAACCAACTAGCATTATTACCAAGAGATGTTATGGAGGAAACATTGCAAAATATTACCAGTCATATTATCCAGCATTTGTTTCTATGCTCATTTAGGAAAATAGTGACGTGGTGCCTGTTCAATTATCATTGTTTAATTATGGACTCAAGCAAAATCTACTTCTCACTTTTTGATTGTAGCTCAGTTAAGGGCCTGTCTCACTTGGGCGTCACTTGCGCCTCATTTACGCGACATCATTTACGCATCACAACGTGTGCATGGTGTGCATTACGCACGCATGGCCTGTGGTGAGGCGTGGTGGCGTAGGCAGTGACGTGCGGTAGCGCGCGTCCCCAGGATTTTGGGATACACACAATCTTCGCGCGCCACCTGTGTGACGCGCAAATGATGCCCAAGTGGGACAGGCCCTTTAGTTTGCAGCAAGCATGTTAAGCTTTTGTCTGAATAAAGACAGTACATCAATGGTCATAAGTAGGTGCACCTTTTTATAAGGATAAAATGTATGCACATCAAAAGTATTAATATATTTTTGGAATACTTGAACAGTTTTAGTCACAAGGTAAAGTAATAAAGTCTATAAAGTTTTCTTTTCAATATATTGCTTGAGAAATGTGGTACAAAATTTCACTAACCAAGAAAATTTAATTAGCATGATGTGGAAAAATTAATGAAATTATCTTTTATGTCTATTTGACCTTGATGGTGACATTTTGATTGATGCCAGAAGGCTGCTAATTGTTTTGACTTGCATTCCTTCGTTTCTAATACTCAGACCATTAAAAACCTACATTTGGAGCCATTTAAAAGCAATCATAATTAATGTTAAAAAAATCTACTGACAAAAATTGGCCACACGTTAAGAACTTCCTCCTGCCATGTAAAAGTTCAGTTTGTTTTGTGTACTGAATTTGAATGGATGGAGTCATAGAGCCATAGAGACATACAGCATAGAAACAGGCCGAACAGCCCAACTTGTCCACACCGACCAACATAGCCCATCTACACTTGCCTATGTTTGGCCCATAGAATGCAGGGTGGAATTAATACTGTGCAAGCATCTTCATGAATAGTTCAGAAAGCAGTGTGTGGATACCAATGCCTCATTTAAATGCATGTGCACAGCTTTGATCTCCTCACCTGAAAAAGGATGCCGTGGAATGTGAGGCAGCCGAAAGGAGATTCACCAGCGTGATTCCTGGGATGAGAGGGTTGCCAAGAGAGGCTAGACAGTTTGTGTCTGTATTCCTTGGAATTTGGATGAATGAGGGGTGACTTTAGTCAAGTATCTAAGATTCTGAGAGGGTTTGACAGTTGACATATTGAGCTATTTTCAAGAGTGGATTAGTCACAGACAAGGGACCTGTTGTTTAAAATAAATGAATAGAATTATTTTCTCTCAGAGTTTGGGGAATCTCATAAGTTTATAAATTCTAGGAGTGGAATTAGGTTGTTCGGTCCCCCCACCATTCAGCCATGGCTGATCGATCTTTCCCTCTCAATACTGTCCTCCTGCCTTCTCCCCATAACCCCTGACACCCTTACCAAACTAGTATTTGTTTCCCTGCCTTAAAAATATCATTGACTTGGCCGCCACAGCTGTCAGCGATAATGAATAGACAATAGGTGCAGGAGTACGTCATTCAGCTGATCATCCCCAATCAGTATCCGTTCCTGCCTTCTCCCGATATCCCCTGACTCCGCTATCTTTCAGAGCCCTAGCTAACTCTCTCTTAAAAGTATCCAGAGAACTGGCCTCCACTGCCCTCTGAGGCAGAGAATTCCACAGACTCACAGCTCTCTGTGTGAAAAAGTGTTTCCTCGTCTCCGTTCTAAATGCCATACCCCTTATTCTTAAAATGTAACCCCTGGTTCTGTACTCCCCCAACACCGGGAACATGTTTCCTGCCCCTAGCATGTCCAAACCCTTAATAATCAAATATGTTTCAATAAGATTCCCTCTCATCCTTTGAAATTCCAGAGTATACAAGAAATATTTAAGAAGGAACTGCAGATGCTGGAAAATCGAAGGTAGACAAAAATGCTGGAGAAACTCAGTGGGTGAGGCAGCATCTATGGAGCGAAGGAATATCCTTCACTCCATAGATGCTGCCTCACCCGTTGAGTTTCTCCAGCATTTTTGTATACAAGAAATACATTTGTTCAGCAAGACACCCTCTGAATCTCAGGGTTCCATACTACAAAGGGACTTGGAGGCCATATAATTTAATATGAAGATAGATACAATAAATCGGGCCTGGCAAACAGGAAGACAGTATGGGGCCCGGCAAAGAGGTTCAACAGCCATGATCAAATTGAATGGTGGGAAGGTTGAGAAGCCAAGTGATCTACCCCTGAATACGTATTCTTATGTTTTTGTGTAATGAATCTCTTATGCATTCCTCTCACCACAATATGCAAGTCGAATCGATAGTAAGGAAGGCAAACGCAATCAAAGCATTATTTCAAGATGGCTAGAATACAAAAACAGGGATGTAATGCTGAGGCTCTATAAGGCGCTGGTAAGGCCACATTTGGAGTATTATGAGCAATTTTGGGCACTATATCTGAGGAAAGATGTGTATGCCCTGGAGAGGGTCCAGAGGAGGTTTACCCGGGAATAAGTAGGTTAACATATGAAGAACGTTTGACAGCACTGGGGCTGTACTCGCTGGAGTTTAGGAGGGTGAGGGGGGAACCTCATTGAAACTTAACAAATAGTGAAAGGCTTGGAAAATCTAGGACTAGCCTCAGGAGTTTCTCGAGCATTTTTGTCTACCTCAGAATTAAAGAATGTTCCTTTAGGAAGGTGGTGAGGAAGAATTTCTTTAGTGGTAAATATGGGGAATTCTTTGTCACAGAAGGTTGTGGAGGCCAAGTGAATGGATATTTTTAAGGCAGAGTTAGATAGTTTCTTCATTAGTATGGGTGTCAGGGGTTATGGGGAGAAGACAGGAGAATAGGATTAGGAGGGAGAAATAGATCAGCCATGATTGAATGGCGGAGTAGACTTGAAGGGCCAAATGGGCTAATTTTGTTCCTATCTATTGTGACGACAGTCCCCATCGGTCATAAAGACAGTGAGAAATTAAATTGCTCATTTGGACCAAAAATTATTAAATGAAAGCTTTCCAGAAATTATATTGATATGCTGTGGATAAACAGGACAGTTAATTTAAATATAGTACAAATATACAATAAAGCAATGACTGGGACTGTTTTGACCGAGGGGCAGAATTTGGCCTGGATACTAAGCACTCATCTGGCCTCATGGATTACTGTACTAACATGCTCTATTCTGCACCAGGTTGAATATCTTAACCTTACATCTGCTAATTAGCAATAATAGTGATCCAAAGAATAGTTCTTATGATAGTGCACTATTCTTTAACACACCACTAAAATGGCTGTTGGTTTATTACCAATGAATCAAGGTATATAACGTATGTATATGGATAAAAGTGAAAATTATTCATACTGCAAAATAAATTTTACATAATGTAGCAAGGTTTTTAAAGACATAACCTTGTGAACCCTCTATTTGTCTTGTCATATATCAGTATTCCTACATTTTTATGTTGTTCAGCTTTACCACTCAGCGTTATAATTCTTCTATAATTCTTGTTCCCAAAATGGATCTCAAATTGCTCCATGTCGAATTACTTCTGTCATTTACCTGTCTACTCTAACATCACTCTAACACACATACCAGTGCTCCAGAAAGCCCCCCACTGGCCACCAATATTGGAATTGGTGGAGAAGTGGAATATTGCGTTTGGGGACCAGCCCCACCGTGTGAACATGGGACCCAATGGGTTCCACTTAGTCTAGTAATTCTTCTATAATTCTTGTTCACAAAATGAATCTCACATTGCTCCATGTTGAATTACTTCTGTCATTTACCTGTCTACTCTAACATCAATCTATGTCTCGCTACAACTCGCAATCTTCCTCGCATGCTCTCTGATTTTGTTTCATCAGCAAACTTCAGCATTGTGCCCCATGTGTATATGAGAGCATCATATATATATAGAAGTGGGAAAGAGTCCACTACACTTCAGTTTAGTTTCATTCAGAGATACAGTGCAGAGACAGGCTCTTCAACACACCGAGTTCACGCTGACTGGCAATCCCCGTACACTAACACTATCCTACATACTCGGGACAATTTACAATCTTTACTGAAGCCAATCAACCTACAAACCTTCACGTCAATAAACGATTCTGATTCTTTGGAGTATGGGAGGAAACTGGAGCACCCGGGGAAAACCCACGTGGTCACAGGAAGAACATACACACTCTGTACAGGCAGCACCTGTCGTCGGGATCGAACCCGGGTCCCTGGCGCTGTAAGGCAACAACTCTACCGCTGCACTACAGTGCTGCCCTTAAAGTTAAAAGATAGAAATAGCTTACAATTTCAGGACATTTTGCATGGGAGTTTACATCAAATTAGCACACAGCAAGGCACCACAAACAAAATTGAGACGACCAAATCATTTGTTGTCAATTTTGATTGATAAATAAATACAGGCCAAAGTACCCTTTTCCTCATCTGTGACAGGATCCTTTATCTCCATCTGAGAAGACAGGAGAGCTTCATTACTTCTCATTTAAAAGCAGCCTTTCTTCATTTCACTGCATTATAGGCACACATCTCTTAATGGGATGTGGTTCCATAATCCTTGATTGGAGGTTAGAGTGCTACCACTGAGACATGGTTCAATCTTTAGAATTTTTTCTAATTATATATATCCATAGCTTGTATAATTATTTAACAGAATGGGCTGAACCATCAAGTGGTTAGAGGTATTTAAGTAATTTATCAATAAAGAACACTTGGATTTGTGTGCAAACCAAATAACCCTGACATTAAATACATTTTCACTAAGAAGTTCCAGTTAAAAAGGTATGACGTTAAGATTAATTAACATTATTGGAAAAAGTAAGGGTTGTTCAATTGGACCTGTAATCCATCAGGCTGAATAGGCAGTGCAATTGGGCGGCATGTACATCAGAGAAATGCAAAACGCCTCATTTTGAGCTACCACTCAAAACAGATTTCCATGCCTCTTTGTTTTTAACACATTACCTCTATGTTCAAACCATGTGTTGGCCTGGTATAGTGTGTCGGTTGTAGATCTATTTGAAGTTCCATGTAGGTTGATGTGAGGGGCAGCATCATAAAGATTCAGAAAACCATTATCAATTCATAATTTTTAAATAATTCTACCCACTGGAAGTTTTCCTTAATTTTTCTCGGATCTTGCAAGGTTTGTTCACTAAAACATAAGAATATACCGTCTTGCAGGAAAACATTTCTCTAAGATGAAAATGGTTTATTTTATCAATGCCAAGTTCTGCTTTCAATTTCACACGATCATGTAAAAGATTATGTAGAAAGAGGTTTTTTTCTCTTCGAATTCAGATAATATTTGTCAGATGGGTGGACAATGCATCCCATTGAGTCACTTACACTATATGTGTAATCTTGATAGATGACTATATATCTATCAAGATTATTTACCTTTAGCTTCCTTCAAGAAAAGGCACTCTTTAGTGTACTACCTTTAAAGACTGGACAGACATTCATTCAGTTACAGCTGTGCTGTGATGATGAATGTACAGTAACTACACACACACACACACACAGTGAAAGTAATGCCTGGGCATTACTTAACTCCATTAAGTTCTGTTTATAAAGAATCTGTAATGTAAGGTGAACATTTATACGTTTAACCAGGCTCGAAACAAAAACCTGATTTAGATAGTTTTGAGGTACTACCGTTACAGCAGCCACGATATTCTTTAAAAAACAACAAGAGAGTTAAGATTCAAGAGTGTTTAATTGTACAATGTTACGAAAAATCGAATAATTAAATTCATATTTGCAGCACCATATCAGGTCTGTAAACATAGTACTCACAGATAACAAAATTAAGAAAAAAATGGCCAATAAATTTAAAAGAAGTTAGTACAAAAAAGCCTTATGTTCCTGGCGCAACCAATACAGTTCATAGTTTATAGTATAGCTGATTGTAGTGTTCAAGAGCCTGATGGTTGTCGGGAAGAAGTTGCTCCTGGACCTCGAGGTCACGGTTTTCAGACTCTTATACATATATTCTTCCTAATAGCAGGGGTGAAATGAGGGTCTGGTGTGGGTGGTGTGGGTCTTTGATGATGCTGGCTGCCTATTTGAGGCAACGCCTCTTATGGAATCATTTGATGATAGGGACGTCAGTACCCGTGATGGACAGGGCATCTTTTGTAATCTCCTTTGTTCCTGACTTACCGCTGCGCCACTATGCTGCCTAATGTATTCAATACTATCTATTCTCCATCTCTATGCATGCTCTCTCTGTCTGGTTCTAGTTCTGGTTCTGGTTCTGGTTTCTGCCATTTGCCTCTACTCTAATGGTTCTCTTGATCACCTTCCTTACCAATCAGTTTCCAGCATTGGTAGCCTATGTTTTCCTGCTTATCACCTCCAGCAAGTGTCTCCACTTTCACTATTCTGTCCCCTCATCCAGCTCCATCTGCTACCATTTAAATATTAATATATATATATATATATATATTTTCTTCTGATCTCCTCCACCTTTCATTCACTCAGCTATGCCTCCCAATTCCACCCCTCACTCTCCCCTAGCTGACTTCATATGCCCATCATCCTTCACACCTTCCTTGTTCTCGTCTCTGTCTCACCACTATCCCTCTCCCCTTTATACACCCTATCTCCACTCTCCACTCTCAGTCCCGATGCAGGGCTTCACCAAAATTGTGGATCGTTCCTTTCCACCCATAGATGCTGCTTCACCAGCTGAGGTTCTCAAGTAGATTGTTTGTTGCTTTGGATTTCATCACTTGCAGTCACTTGTGTTTCTATCTATCCTAACTATGCCCCTCATACTTTTATAAACATCTATAAGTAGCAATGTTACAAAATTTTGAGATTTTAAAAATCAAGTCTGCAATTTATCCGATCAGATAAAGCATAAAAAGAAGTTTAATTTGACACCTAATTCACTTTCATATCTTCAGTATTAAAAGTTATGGCCATTTTCATATTCGGAAATTAGCATCTTGTTCCCCATTGCCTTTCCATTGACTTAACACAAAAGCTGTGATCAAGGACAGTCAAAAGGCCAAAACGTTCTTAAAAATAATTTTTACGCAATGAAAACGCAATGAAATTTTCAGTTAATATAGATTGAAGCATTCTGAAACAAATATGAAACAATCTTACTTGGATTACCTGAAATTAAAGCATATAATTAGTTAGTTATCTAATTGTAGCTAATTGCAAAATTCAATTACTAGATCTAAACATCTATCCATTTCTTAAGAAAAGATAAACTTTTTTAAATTGCCTAAGTGTCCAAATAACATTCACACAATAATCCACAATATAACATGATTTTTAAATCTAATTTTCATGAATTTATAGGCCAAATGGAAGGAATTTAGTGTTTAATGCCTGTAAATAAATGGCCATCAACTTGCGAGTGGGTTTTAGTGGAATGCGGTGCATTGGAACGTTGTGGTTTGTGGTGAAGTCGGTATGAAAAACACTGGCGATTCATACATTTTGTTTGTCCCCTTTTCGCAACATGAAATTGTGATTAAATGCTACCTAAGAACCACGTTTTTATGTAAAAATAAACTGTGTACCTTCTTTTATCGCTTACGTTAGGTCTGTTCTGCTGTCGCCGTTCAGAGCTTTAGAAGATGATTTTTAAACTACTCTAGTTAATAAATAATCTAGCGTAGTTTAAAAGTAGCTTCATGAATGAAATGTCGGAGCGATTTCTCTTTAGCGACGAAATCACCCGACATGGATCGATTTGGACTGTCTAGGGAAAAACGGCATTTTAAACCCGCCCCCCTCTGAAAGGCGCCAAAGTCACGCACACGGGGAGTGGCAGAACTGCAGCGCTGCTAAAAGTAGGTATTGTAACATACCTACTATAAGATCATCATTCAACATCCTAAATTCCAGTGAGAATAATTCCAGTTTATCCCACCTCTCCTTTCTATAACTCTCCATTCCTGGTAACATCCCGGAGAATCTATTGTGCACTCTCTTTATTGCTGCTACATTTATCCTGTAATGCAGCGACCAGAACTGTACACAATACTCCAAGTGCAGTCTAACTGCTACAGCTATAACATGACATCCCAGCTCTTATACACAATGCCTCAGTCTATGAAGGCAAGTATATTACACACCTTTTTTATTTCCAAATCGACCTGTCACCACTTTCTCCGAGCTATAGATTTGCACTCCAAGGACCATCTTTACATCACTGTTTCAAAGTTTTTTGTCATTTATTAGAATTTACCAGAATTTGACTTCCCAAAGTGTATTACCTCAAACCTCTCTGAATTAAATTCCATCTGTCCCTGCTCCATCCAGCTTCCCAGCTGATCAATGTCCAGCTGTATCCTTCGACAATCTTCTTTAGTGAAGAAACCGGAGAGAAAAATCACCTAGTTCCAGATTACAACCCATTTACTGATGTCTGGTGTACAGTTGTTCCAACATAAAGCCCGACTACTGTGGTATGGTGCATATGCATTTGAAGATAAACAGAGTTGCTTTTGATATTGGAGAATACTGCTGCATCCAGTAACACAGAGGAAATACAAATGAGGTAACAATCCTTATCTGCACAGGATGTCACCGTAGCTATATAAGCTTCATGTGTATGTATATGCAACTCATTGATAGACACATTATTCATGTTTGTCTATTGGTACTAATCTCAGCAGTTTTGCAGAGATCAGTTTTCGGATGTAAGACAGCCTGGGAATATCATCTGCAATTGGCCCAACCTGGAAAGAAGTAAAGTGCCACCAGGTTAGAACCACCACGATACAAAATATGCCACAGTGGTCTGAAGACTGACATTATGTTTACATGTGAATATATTCTGCCTTGAACAACTACAGTGATGGTCAGTGTAAGTAAATAACAATGATCAGCATTCAAGGACCGATAATAGAAATGTACAAATCAACTGCACTCTTGAGTAAAATGCTGTTCAGTAGAGTAAGATAATGTATTTGCAAATCATAATTTCTACCCAGTGTGAAGTCCGAAATACAGCAGACATTACTGAATCATGATATAATCTTTCACATAAGTGCAGGTGTTTATTTGTGGTTTTGTTTACTTTGTGAGTTCACTTTTAAATTTGGTTGGGTGATAATTAATTGCAATTACAAATTTGACTTCCACTGCAGTTAATTATCAAATCCATTGACCGTAACACACCACCAACAATTACATAATAAATCAACCTATCACTGGAAGAGCATTTTAGTCGCTTTGTTGTTAAGCTTTTTGGGATATTCACTGCATTAAAACCATGATTTTTAAATAAATTATATCCATAACATTTAAAATGTTATTTACTAGTATACTAAGAAAAATAAAATGGACAAATGTTAACATACAGAGTTTATTGAGAAGGAGTCATCAAGCACTGCCATGATCATACTTATTGGACCAATTCTAAATATATTGATAAATAAAATTGAATTCCCTGATGAACATCAAACCATATATTTTTATTTACCTTCCTATTTTCTTTCTTATTCTTACAAGGGTTTATTTGCTGAGTATTTTTGTATTTTCTGCAACATCTGTAATCTAGCTATTTAATGCTGCTCCAACAAGCAAATTCCTAGAAACAGCATGTAGTCGGTAGTGCCTGCAAAATAGATGTGTTTTCTCACTCATTAATCACTACATCTCACCGCTCAACATTTGTCACCTTCATTTACAACTCAACACATCAGTCATCAATTTTCACAAATACGTACTTGAGGTCTTTTTTTAAAAAGGTTACTTAATTCGGTACACAGTCTGCCCAGCACTGCAGTGATGAACATGTTCAATGATCGGACTCATAGACGCCCGACCACAACCTACACACAGCTCTGGAGCAATAAAACAAAGTTTGGAACCTTTTATACCACTGAAGTTTAACACATCCTCAGTTGTGGCCTTAACTCTTAAAATAACACTGCTGTTCCCTTCAGCGCACACAAAGCCATTCCTACCTATATAGGGCGGCACAGTGGTACAGTGGTAGAGTTGCTGCCTTACAGCGCTTGCGGCGCCAGAGAACCAGATTTGTACATTCTCCCCGTGACCGCGTGGGTTTTCTCCAAGAATGTTGGTTTCCTCCCACACTTCAGAGACGTACAGGTTTGTAGATTAATTGGCTTGGTGTAAGTGTAAATTGTCCCTAGTGTGTGTAGGATAGTGGTAATGTGGGGGGATCGCTGGTCAGTGCAGACTCGGTGGGCCGAAGGGCCTGTTTCCATGCTGTATCTCTAAACTAAATTAAATTAAACTAAATACGTATCAAACTACCATATGCAGTATGTTAAGTCATAGTATGTGTAAATAGGCAATTTACAAACTCTAAAAGTGTTCAACACATTTTAATGATAGCACAAGGTATTACATACATCCTCAAATACTGGCTACATTCTTCTAGTGAACCGTATCCAGGAAGGGGAAGGCGTTATGATTGATGTTAACTAGGCGGGGTTAATGGTACTGAGGTAACTATGTTATTGGTTGCATGCAAAACCATCTACATCCTTCCCCTTAGAAAATTTAAAAGAAACAGACCGTTGTCACTACAACAGAATTAAACAGAATTAAACAGAATTGCCATAACGAACAGGTGGCTTGCTGATCCGGCCCGAGCGCGTACGGATGCTAAACAGAATCGCCATAACAAACAGGTGGCTTGCTGATCCGGCCCGAGCGCGTACGGATGCCTCCCCCTTCCCCGGAGGAGCAGAAAAAACAGGGGGACCCGAGACAGCAGGGGAACCAGGGAAGGGCGGTGGGGTTGGAGGAACAGGAGAGGGAGAACCGCGACCGCCAACAGGTGACCCGCGCAGAGGGGAACCGGGCGCTCGATATGGGGATCGAGGCATGCAGGGAACGCTGGCTGGGACAGGAGCCGGCTGCTGGTATGAGAGCGGCGGGGCATAGGGGCCCGGGGCCTGCGGCATCGGCTCATTAACCGCAAGCAGGTGTTGTCGGCTTCTACGGTAGATGGTTCCCTCATAGTCGACCAGATACGAACGAGGTGAGTCGGCCACCCCAACCACAGTAGCCAGACGGGAGTGACCACTGGCGGTTTGCAATCGAACAACCTGTCCAGGCAACAGAGGATCGAGTGGTCTGCACGACCGATCGTGGGAACGCCGCTGGCTGTCATGTTTCTCTTGAATGCGCCTCTGCACAGAGGCAGGCTCCAGCACCCGAGGTTTCAGCTGGCGCTGGGCAATCGGGATGGTAGATCTGGTTGTTCTGGACATCAGACGCTGAGCAGGGGACCCCATGGCCGGATCTCTGGAAACATTCCTGAGGTTCAGGAGATCCAAATACAAATCAGAGTTAGACAGTCTCGCTTGTTCCATCAGAAGCTTGGCGCTGCGGACGGCCCGTTCAGCAAGGCCGTTGCTCTGTGGGTACTCCGGGCTGCTGGTGAAATGCACAAAATTCCATTTGTCAGCAAAACTTTTGAACTCACGGCTGGTAAACTGCCTGCCATTGTCAGTCTGCAGCCTGACAGGGGACCCAAACGTGGAGAAGTGTTTCCGCAGCTTCCGGATCACCATCTCCGACGTGAGGGATGTCAGCAAATCCACCTCGAACCAGTTTGAGTACGAGTCGACCAGGACAAGGTAGTGGTTACCACGCCACTCGAAGATGTCGGCAGCCAGCGAGGACCAGGCCAAGGCAGGAGCGGGCTGTTGCAGCAGGGGCTGTCGCTGCTGATGTGGAGCAAGACTGTTGCACGTGGAGCAGGCAGAAACACGGTCTCGAATATATTTGGCCATTCCAGGCCAGTAGAATTGGCACTGAGCATGGGCGAGTGTTGCATCGACCCCGGGGTGTCCGCTGTGGGCTGCACAGTAGTAAGAATCGAACAGGGAGGACGGGACCACCACTTTATGTCCCTTAACGATAACGCCATTCTGGAGCACCAGTTCGTCACGGACCAGGAAGAAGGGCTGTGTTTCAGGCGGTGCAGCGGAGCGCTTTGTTGGCCACCCTGATTTAATCACAGACGCAAGCCGTTGCAAAACTGGATCGGCAGCGGTGTGCTCGGCCAAAAGCTGCAGCTGCTTGGTGGGAATAAAATTGACGCCCAGTACGAGCAAGTCCTCTGTTTCGTAGGGGTGGCGAGCACAGGAGGCCCGCGGGGCGCGCGATAACGTGTCCGCGATGTGCATCTCGGTGCCTTTCTTGTAGACGATGTCGAAATCAAAGCGCTGGAGCTGCAGCATCATACGCTGCAGCCTGGCAGGGGCAGCATGAATCGGCTTGTTCAGGATTGTCACCAGTGGCTGGTGGTCGGTTTCGACTGTAAATCTGCTGCCAAACAGGAAGTCTCTGAACTTGGAGCAGGCAAACACCACCGCAAGCAGCTCCTTCTCGATCTGAGCGTACCGCTGCTCGGTGTCCGTCATGGTGCGGGAGGCATAGGAGACAGGATGTAACGATCCATCGACAGATTGGAGGCATGCCGCGCCCAGGCCGAACTTAGAAGCGTCACATGTGATGGTGATGGGGCGACTCGCATCAAAAAATCGCAACGTCGGAGTGTTAATCAGTTTCGACTTCAGACAGTCAAACGCCTGCTGGTGCTGTGGGAGCCAGACCCAGGCGATATCCTTTTTTGTCAGCTGCCGCAGGGGAGCACTCAGCTCACTGAGATTTGGTACAAACTTCCCAAGGTAGTTCACCATGCCCAAGAAACGTTGTAGACCTGGCACGTCGGTGGGGGCTGCCATCTCAGAGATGGCCGCTGCCTTCAAAGGGTCGGGTTTTAGTCCGTTAGAGGTGAAAACGTGTCCAACATACGTGACTTCTGAGACACGAAACCGGCACTTCTTTGGGTTCAGCTTCAGGTTGGCCTTTCGCGCCCGATCCAGGACGCGGCGGAGGTTCTGGTCATGTTCGGCAATGTCCTTCCCATAGACTAAGATGTCATCCACGATGATGGCACATGGCAGGCCCGAGAATATCTGCTCCATCGTTCGCTGGAACACCTCACTAGCGGAATTGATGCCGAATGGCATTTGCAGGAATTTGAATCTGCCGAATGGTGTGGCGAAGGTTGTCAGGTCGGAAGATGCTTTGTCCAACGGGATCCGCCAGAACGAGTTCTTAGCATCTAGGACCGAAAAGACGGTGGCTTGCCCGACCTGAGCCGCCACGTCCTCAACAGACCGCATGGGGTAGTGTGGTCGCCTGATGGCAAGGTTTAAGTCCTTGGGGTTGATACACACACGTATTTTATTCTTGTCTTTCTTTATCGTGGCAACCATGGTGGAGACCCAATCGGTGGGCTCGCTGACCGCTTCTAGCACCCCCTTGACGACCATGTTGTTAAGCATCGCCTCGACCCTGTCTTTCATGGCGTGGGACACCCTGTGAGGTGCGCGGACCACGGGTTGTACATTTGGGTCAATGGAAATATGGTATGTCAGTGGTAACTTTCCCAGGTCATCGTTGAACAGGTCCTGGTATTCTGCAATCGGGTTAAGTGACAGTTGTACTTTGTGGACCGTGTGGTCGAAGGACACCAGGCCAAGATCTTGGCACGCACGGTTTCCCAGCAGGGTAACACAGTCAGAGTTCAAAACATAAAAAATCAAATTTCTCGTGGCCTTCTGTAGCCCGAGAATTTCTCCACCATAGGCGTGCAGAGTAGCATTGTCAGCGACCAAGGCCTCATTAGTCCTTATCTTGTTGAAAAGATTTATTGACAAAACATTGACCTTTGCCCCAGTATCTAACTTCGCAAGGAAGGTTACATTGTTGACAGTCACAGACACGGAGGGATCAAGACGTTGGCCAGGTGCCTGGAGGAGGGTAAACACATTTGAAACCTTGGGAGAATTAATTGGATCTGCACCATAGGATTCAGCAACATCGGGCTGTGGGTTGGAACAGCTATCAGATTGTTTAAGCATGTTTAGACTGGGTCTGGAAATCTGTACCTGTCTCCCACGAGAATGGAATAAGCGGCAGGCAGAAGCGAAATGATTCAGTTTGTTACAAAAATTACAAGCCTTGCCATAGGCAGGGCACGTCGACCGTCTGTGGTGCATGTAGTTACAGTTAGGGCACCTTTTTGGGGGCACATCAGCAGGACCAGGGTTGGCACGCGGCAGAAAAGCATTGTTTCCCCTCTGAGGCAGGGCTCTACTAAATCCAGCCTGGTGAACAGACTTATCTCCCAAGTCCCGGTGATCATCTGGCAATACAACGACCTCAGACAATCTGCAGGCATGCATGGCTTTTTCTAACGTTAGATCCGGATCCCTAAGAAGCTCACATCGCAGCTTCTGGTCACGCATGCCAGTTACTAAAATGTCTCTAGTGAGCTGGTCTGTCATGTCACCGAAACGGCACCGCTGGGCGAGATAACGCAAATCGGCAATAAAACATTCAGCAGGTTCCTCCGGCAGCTGTCTCCTTGTAAAGAACCGTGCCCTCTCTAGAATGCGGTTCGAGGGCAGGTCACAAATCTCCCTGAACTTACGTAGCAGGCAAGCAGGGTCACTGGCAGATTCTGCAGGGGTAACCACCACGTTGTTGTCGTCCAGGACCGCTGGAGCATAGACGAAAGTTCTGGCTCTCTTCATGGCATCAGGTCCGACAAGGTTGAGTAGGAGGGAGGCTTTGAGGGAGTCAGGATCATTGCGGTGAGCGACGTTGACAAAGTGGGTGAAATCAATCTCAAACGTAGCCCAGCGCTCAGAAGTATCAGCATCAAAGACAAGCTGCGCGGGCTTTCTGCACGAGGATGCCATGGTCAGAGAGATAAAGCACAAAAGGCACAAATCAAATAAAAGAAATAAAACCCGATGGACAGGTAGGCGCAAGTATCTTCCAGCTCCGACACCATGTAAATAGGCAATTTACAAACTCTAAAAGTGTTCAACACATTTTAATGATAGCACAAGGTATTACATACATCCTCAAATACTGGCTACATTCTTCTAGTGAACCGTATCCAGGAAGGGGAAGGCGTTATGATTGATGTTAACTAGGCGGGGTTAATGGTACTGAGGTAACTATGTTATTGGTTGCATGCAAAACCATCTACAGTATGTTTAAGGCAATTAAAAATAAATCATATAAGCAACCCTGTTACATTTAACATGTAAACATGACAACTGCACTGTTTTAATCTAATTCAGTATCCTGCGTTTCTTCTTAGGCCATCTTTCAGGATCTAGGACGATGTTTTGGTTCTGCAAGTTCAGCGGAGGCTGTTGAAAACTATGTGACGGGGTTCCACAAATATTCCCATTCTCAACAATGTGAGAGCCTCACATATCAGCGCTAGAGAGAAAGCTGAAGCATTTGTACGAATTGTCAGCCAGAAGCCATCTCAACCTCTTCCAGTGGTTCCCTGGCAGTGCTCCCTAATCAAGGATGAGCCGCACCCTGCCTACTCCGTCTTCTCCCCTCTCCCAGCAGGCAAATGTTATAGATGTGTGAAAACGCACACCTCCAGATTCAGGGACAGTTTCTTAACAGCTGTTATTAGGCAAATAAATAAACCTCTCACAACCAGAGAGTAGCGCTGAACTACTATCTACCTCATTGGTGACCCTCAGACTATACTTGATCGGACTTTGCTGGCTTTACCTTGCACTAAACGTTATTCGATTATCATGTATCTATGCACCGTAAATGGCTCGATTGTGATCATGTATTGTCTTTCCGCTGACTGGAAGAACGCCAGAAGGTTAAGGGGGGACTTGATAGAGGTCTTTAAAATGATGAGAGGGATAGACAGAGTTGATGTGGACAAGCTTTTCCCTTTGAGAATAGGGAAGATTCAAACAAGAGGACATGACTTTAGAATTAAGGGACAGAAATTTAGGGGTAACATGAGGGGGAGCTTCTTTACTCAGAGAGTGGTAGCGGTGTGGAATGAGCTTCCAGTGGAAGTGGTGGCGGCAGGTTCGTTGGTATCATTTAAAAATAAATTGGATAGGCAATTGGCATTGGATGAGAAGGGTATGGAGGGTTATGGTATGAGTGCAGGCAGGTGGGACTAAGGGAAAAAAAGTTGTTCGGCATGGACTTGAAGGGCCGAGATGGCCTGTTTCCGTGCTGTAATTGTTATATGGTTATATGGTTATATGGATAGCACGCAACAAAAGCTTTTCACTGTACACATGACAATAAACTGAACAGTAACTGTGGCATGATGGACGGCAGTCTTCAGCCCATTTAATTCGCACCACATGAGATCGAACAATGGCTCAAGGCATCCAATAATGTCTTCCTGTGATGTATCTTTCAAAAATAGGTCATATGTAATGTTGTTGGACAGGGAAATGATGTATCCTGTCTAACAGAGGTGAGTAGAGTTAGGCCCGGAAAGGTGGGGATGATGGGTGGGGCCATGGGTTTGCTTATCCTGCTATTGGATTTGGACAAACATCTGTTCTCTGAGTTGCAACGTGGATTCTATTAATACTGGGAATATGCCAGACATGATCTTTACCCAGGAAAACAGGGACATAGGGAGCAGCACCAATTATTACAAAAGGTCTTTTCAACTTTGGTAAAGCATTTGGCTTCATCAGTTGGGAGGGATTGTAGAGCACTCTCCCCAAACATTGCTGCCCAGAGAGGTACTTCACCATTTAACATTTCAGGTAAAATGGGGGACAGAAAGGGGAGGCAATAAGAGGATTCTCCACTTGAAATGCTGGATGAGATGAGATGGGGAAAATATTTATGATGGTGGAATCTTCTTGCAACTGGCAGTTTCCGGTCACTTACCTGCCTGAGAGCTAAAATAGTAAGATTAAATGAGAACTTACCAGTTCGAAGTTTAATCCTTATTTTATGAGGAGTTACGATGAGGGATTTCGTGAAGATCCCGCCAGCACGCATGTGCGACATTCTTCAAATTACAGATAGTAGAGTTGACTGAAGATAGTAAGATAATAGAACTAACATACCAGTTGACCTTATAATAGAGGGTTGGGAGCAGAGGGCACAAAATCCCTCATGGTAACTCCTCATAAAATAAGGATCAAACTTCAAACTGGTAAGTTCTCGTTTAATGTTACTAATTTACTTCGGAGTCACGTGAGTGACGTCTGGAAGACTTCAAAGCTCTGTGATTTCATGCCCTGGAAACGGGTCCATGCTCACACATTGCCGTAATGACCAATGGAGGAAGTGTGTTAACATATTTCAGACTTGAAACAGTGCTGAAAAACAATAATGTATTTATTAAACAAACAAATAATAAACTCCTAATTTCGGGGGAAAAAATATGATACAGAACTTAAAATAGTGTCTGCAAATATCGCAGGCGTGGTCACAGATTTATTATAAAACCGTTGAAAAGTTGTTTCATTCGACCAACCCGCCATTGCAAGGATGTGGTCCATAGGAACTTCCATCATCCTCGCCACTGATGTAGACGCAGCCCTGGTAGAATGAGATTTTAAAATGTCATTGTTCACCCTTGCTGCACCTAACACCACCCTGAGCCATATTGAGATGGTCTGTACGGTTACTCTGTGGTGAGGGCATTTAAAACTTATCAAAAGGCCCATTTCCGTACCCCTGAGATTTTTGGTGACCTTCAGGTAATGACGAAGGTGGGTTACTGTGCAAAGGCGTCTGTCTATCGGGTAGGCCAGGAACTCCAATTTGAGGCCAGTTGACCCAGGCCTGTTCTGTTTGAGTAACTCATGTATGTAAAAGGTTACCTTATTTGGAGATGATACCATGGCATCCAATTTTAGTTTATGCAGAGTTTGGACCCTCTGCGCAGTAACAAGTGCCATAAGCATTACTATCTTATAGGTGAGCTTGGTTAATGAGAGGGACGTGGCTGGTGCCCAATCTCTGAGCAGGGTCAGGACAAGCCCAATATCCCAGGTCTGAGAATATCGGGGCCTGGGAGGGTTAGAGTTAAAAATACCCTCATGAGTTTTGACACCAGGGGGTGGGATCCTACTCCAAGGTGTTCTAGCCCAAGTCCCAGATAGGAAGATAAGGCACTTCTGGCGCAGTTGATGGCACTATAACTGAAGCCTTCATCGTAATGTAGACTAGCCAGTAACTCCAGTATATCCGTGATAGTGGCTGTATTGTACGTAGTGCCTGTCCTAGTACAAAATACCTCCTATTTTTTGACATAGGTGAGGTACTGTTTCCTGGTGGACTCTCTGCATGACGCCGTGATGATGTTCATGGTCCGGTCCGACAACCCGAATTCCAGGAGAGGTCTATCCAAAACTTGCAAACCAATAGGTTCATGCGGTCATGGCATGGATGAATCTCCCCTGTCACAGGATATACCAGTAGATTCAGCCGTTTGGATATCGGAAAACATGGTTCAGTGACCATGCCGAGTACCACAGGGAACCATGGCTGTGTGGGCCAATCGGGTACTATCAGGATACCTGATGCGGAGTCTAGTTGAATTTTCCGCAATACCCGACTGATGAGGCAGAAAGGGGGAAATGCATAGAAAAACAAATCCCCCCCAATGTAGTGAGAAAGCGCCTATCGCCACTGCCCCAGGGTCTGGTTCCCATGCAACATATGTTGGTAACTGATGATTAAGTCTGGATGCAAAAAGGTGGCATTCCAAATATCTGGCGATCCATACTGAGCTACATTGTCAGTAAATACCTGGTGGTCCAACATCCATTCGGTGTTGTCATTGAATATGCGTGACCTGGTGTCCGCCACTGTATTGAGCTTACCCAGTAGCTGATATCCAAATGTTTCTTTCTATGCACCAGTGCCAGATTGAATTGGCCAATTCATCACAAGATATCGGCATGAATCGGCCAATTCATCGCAATGGTCGGCACGGACTGGAAGGGCCGAGAAGGCATGTTTCCGTGCTGTAATTGTTGTATGGTTATATGGTTATATTGACTTGATACCACCCATATGATTAATATATGCCACCATGGTGGTGTTATCTATTTGTAGCCGAACATGCAGATGGTGCATATCTGAACAGTAAGCCCGAAGTCCATGAAACGCTTCCAACATCTCTAGATGATTAATACCTTGTGTCTGAAGTAAGGTTGACTCGTGTGTATTCCATCTACCACCACAACTTGAGGTGGTATCGGTAGCTCCCCAGCCGTGAACGCTGGTGTCAGTTTGTAACACAACCGAAGGATTTGTGATTGTGATGGGATTAAAACAATGTCATCCACCATCGCAATTCCATTTTTGCTTTGGCCGGTAGCTGCATTGGCCTGTCAAAATGGCCAGCGTGAAGTTTGAGTGCTGCAATTTTGGCTCTTTGTAAATTTTGGTAATGTAAAGGTCCATATTGTGTGGCTGGAAAAGCAGCCACAAGCTTCCCAATTACCCTGCCAGCCTGCCGAATGGATGGTTTACTGACGCAAACAAGGCTGTTACATGCCTCTATCAAGTCTGTCGCTTTGCTTTTTGGCAAGGTGACAGTCATATGAGCAGAGTCGATCGTGAACCCCAGATAATCCATTGTCACAGAAGGCATTAACTTGGATTTGTCTGGATGGATGATAAACCCCAATTTTTGAAATTGGAGCTTGGTGGTTGCGACAGCCAATTTAGCCAATTCCAAGGTTTTCCCCACAATTAGGATGTCATCAAGATATGCCATGACAATGTGTTTTTGTTTCCGAAGAAAAGCCAATGCTGGTTTCAATATTTTAGTAAATAGTTTGGGGGCTGATGTTAGTCCATTAGGCAGTGCTTTATACTGGCAGAGCTGCCCCATCCAGATACATTTCAAATATCTGCAGTGATCTTTATGTATAGGTACTGAGTAGTATGCATCTTTTAGATTGATGCAAGCCATGAAGTATCCATTGGAAACTAGTTGTTTAGCAGTAACAAACATTTCCATTTTGAAGTGGGTGTATTGCACAAAAGTATTCAGTTGTGTCAAATTAATGATAATACGGCATCCGCCATCTTTTTTGTTTTTAGTGAAGATGTTTGATACAAACTCAAGAGGTTCATGTTTGGTTTTCTCTATCACTCCCTTAGAATACCATCTAAGTAGTTCCGCATGACCTTCCACTTTCTCTTTTTGCGAAAGCACAAATTTTCGGCTAGGTACATGTTGAACATGAGGAGGAGTTTGTCAACAAATTCAATTTTGTATCCCTGAATACTGTGCAATATGAAAAGATCAGAAGTTATAGAACTCCATGCATCCCGAAACAAGTGTAACCTACCCCTGACTTGTGGAGTTACACATGCTATGTTCCCAAGGCAACCAGACCCACCTACCTCCATTGGTACCGGTGGCGCTGGGTTGGCTTCTTCCGTCCTTGATTCTTGGAGGTGGAGGTGGAGGCACTGTGGTGTGGGGTTGGCACATCTTCCAGGAAGGCTGCTCTGGGGCATGGCCTAAAAAAGACCTTTGTGAGGGTTGTGCGGCCTTCGGGGTTTCACCAGCTGTTCTGTTGCTGTGATAGCGGGCCCTGCTGGTGGCTGCGTAGGGGTGCTATCGCCGGCTGACTGATCATACCGACAGCTTTTGTCTCATCATCAAAGTCTTTGACCTGTTTGGGCAGGTTGTCCCCGAACAGCAGAGAAGGCGGCTGTGCGCTGCTGGTTCTACACAACCCTGCGAACTTCGGGTTCAGTGTAGGCCGGATGGCACTCATCCTAAAGCAATTTATCACAAATTGGACATTGCAGAATAGTGCCAGAGCATCCTGTTGCTTGTCCGTCATGTTTTTCCCATCTACTGACCTGGCAAACGCTGTAATACCCGAGGCCAGTAGTTTTAATATTTTTTGCACATTGACCTCTTGGGTCCTGATTTTTCACCAGATGGGATTGTTGACTGCAGGCACATTGAGAGATATACAGTTCTTCGGGGCTAGGTACTTGGCCGTAGTGTCGTTCATGACTTGCTCTTGCAACTGGTGTGTCGTTAAATACTTTATACTTGCTGCCAGCTGTGGTTGTAACGGCAGTCGCTTCTGTGATGGTATCGCAAACTTGGATACCATTCAAAGGAGCTCCTCGTCCTGCACCCCTAGCACGTCAGATTCTTCAGCCAACCCCTCTTCAGAGTCAGCCCAGACCTGACTCCTAATGCTCCCCTGCGAAGAGGGTGACACATTTGGCAGCCCTGGGAAGGGGACTGCCGTGGGTCTGCGAGGAGACCCACGGTGACCAGACTCCTGCTGGAGTAGGTCACGTTGGAGCAGCTGCTCCACCATCTGCTCCATGCGGGATAATCGACCGCCGTCGCTACCCGTGAACGACAGGTCGTCTGGCCCGGACTCAGCCGAGTCAACGGGATTGCCCGACTTCCGGGTCGCTTTGCCGCCAGTCCGCGGTGTTCCTGCAAGCTGCAGCGGCAGGAAGTCGGGGGCTCGCGTTTGTTCAACGGCCAGCTCAGGTGTAGTTGGCCGCTGTTGACTGCCCGCAGTCCTCCGCAGTCTGTTTGGAAGCGGCCCGTTTCTTCGTCTCGAGATTTATCCATGGTCGTTCAAGCCCGTGGGTACTCTGTAAATACAAGAAGAACAGAGTGCCCAACACCACCCCAGGTTAGCGGTACTTACCTGTAGGTACGTTTTTAAACTTGCCGGTAAAGGAGCAACGCTCCTCCCAGCCTGTCGCTTCGCAATGCGTTCGATGATATGTCGCGCATGCATGCTGGCGGGGTCTTCACAAAGTCACTCACGTGACTCCGAAGTAAAATAGTAAGATTAAACGAGAACTTACCAGTTTGAAGTTTGATCTTTATTTTATGAGGAGTTACGATGAGGGATTACGTGAAGACCCCGCCAGCACGCATGCGCGACATTTCTTCAAAGCAGTGGTGTGAAATCACAGAAATACAGTCACAATGACTAATATAGTAAGATAAACAAGAGAACTTCCATACCAGGTGATCTTTATAATAGAGGGTTGGGAGCGGAGGGCACGTAATCCCTCATCGTAACTCCTCATAAAATAAAGATCAAACTTCAAACTGGTAAGTTCTCGTTTAATCTTACTATTTTACTTCGGAGTCACGTGAGTGACTACGTGAAGATTTCAAAGCTCTGTGATTTCATGCCCTGGAAGCTCCATGCTCACACACCGCTAAAGTTGGGATAAGAGGATGAACGTAATTCAGACAAGACACTGGCTGAAAAACAAAGAAGGTATTTAATCATACCTAAAATGATATGCCCCACATTGGGTAAATCATGTAACAGAAACCCAACATATTCCCCTGCAACGTCTCAGGAGCGGCCACGGGTTATAAAAGAAGTGCTGAAAATCCGTTCACTCTCCAACCCGCTGTAGCAAAGGATGTGGTCCATAGGAACTCCCATCATCCTAGCCGCTGACGTGGATGCAGCCTTAGCTATAAGACTGGACCCGTTGTGCTGTTACAAGTGCCATAAACATAACCACATAATATGTAGTTATCCAGAGAGCGCCCCAATATTGGTGTCCATCCTCGAAGCATAGTAAATTTTATGCCTAGGTCCCATGTATGGGTGGATCTGGTCTAGGGGAAAAAATATTAATACCCCTCTTCAGATTGATACCAGAGGGTGTGATCCTATACGCAGGTGATCACCCCCTCGGTCCAGTTTGGTAGGTAGGGCACTCCTGCAAATTTAATGGCACTATAACTCAAACCTTCATGGAAGAAGGGTGGCCAGAACTCCTGCAATCCAGTGATGGTGGCCGAGTCATATGAAGTGTTTGTTCTGAAGAAGAAACACTCCCATCTGCTGACATATGTCAGTGCTGTCCCTGGTGGACTCCCTCACGACGAGTGATGACATTGATCGTCCTGTCGGAGTATCCGAAGTCCAGAAATGGCCTGTTCAGAAACAGCATCAATAGGTTAATGCGATCATGGCACGGATGACTTACCCGTCACAGGGTGTGCCAACAGGCCCGGCCGTTTGAGGATCCGAAAGCAGTGTTCTGCGGCCATCTTTGTACTGCTGGGGACCATGGTTGGGTAGGTCAATCGGGAACCCGAATTACCCGTTGCGGAGTCTATTAAATTTTTGTAAGACCCGACTGATGAGGCAGAAGGGGGGAAATGCATAGCAAACAATCCCCCAATGCAGCGAGAAACATCCATCGCTGCTGGCCCCGGTCCCGATCCAACATCCATTCAATGTTGTCGTTGAATTGCGTGACCTGGTGTTCGCCACCGTATTTAGTTTACCTGAAAGGTAAGTGGCTGAGATCCAAATTTCTCTATCCAGACACCAGTGCCAGTTGTAAAAAAGGCAATTCATCACATGATATCGATTTTATTCCACACAAAAGATTAATATTGGCCACCACTGTGGTATTATAATATGTAACCATACATGCAACTGGTGCATATCTAAGCAGTAGGCCCCCGGGTTCCACGAATGCTTCCAGTATTTCTAGATAATTAATCCCTAGTGCTCCCAACAGGGTTAAATCTTGTGCATTCCATCTGCCACCACAACAGTGGTGGTATTAGCTGCTCCCCACCTTTAACACTGGCATCAGTCTGTAATGTAACCGAGGGATTTATGATAGTGATGGATTTGGAACAGAATTGAGCATTTCCCATCCACCAATTTAATTCAACTCTTGTCTTTTCTAATAACTTCATAGGCCTGTTGAAATGGTATGACTTTTGAGAGCTATAATTTTAGCTCTTTGTAGGTTTTGATAATGTAGTGGTCCGAATTGCACTGCGGGAAAAGCAGCCACTATCTTCCCAATACCATGGCCACCTACCGTATGGATGGATCCCTGATGCCAGTAAGGCTTCTGCAAGCTTCTACCAAGTCCACCACCTTGTTCGGTGGTACCGAGTCAATGGTGATCCCCAAGTAATCCATGGTAGTAGAGGGTTCCAACTTTGATTTATCTGGATGTATGATGAACCCCAGCTTTTGAAAGAGATGTTTTATGGCTAGAAACTGCCAATGTAGCCGTTTCCAAATTATCCCTGACAATGAGGATATCATCAAGATAGGCCATAACAGTATGATTTTGTTTCCTTAAATAGGCCAAAGCTGGTTCCAATAATTTGTTGAACAGCCTGGGTGCTGATGATAACCCATTGGGTAAGGCTATATATTGCCATAATTGTCCCATCCAGATAAATTTAAGGTATTCCCTATGATCCTTGTGTATCAGTACTGAATAGTATGCATCTTGAGGTTAATGCATGCCGTGTAGTACCCATAGCTATAAGCTGGCTACTGTGTCCATTTTGAAATGAACATACTGAACAGAAGTATTCAGTTCGGTCAGGTCTATGATTATGCGGCAGCGTCTCTACTCACTGGAGTTTAGAAGGTTGAGGGGGAACCTCGTTGAAACTTACAGAAGGTTAAATGTTAAAGGTTAAAGATTATTTTATTGGTCATGTACACCAATTGGTGTAGTGAAATGTTTCTTGCCAATGCAGCACATAAAAAAATAATACAGACATAACAATAATAAAGAGATTTTAAACATAAAAAAATCCCCCCACAATGGTTCCCATTATGAGGGAAGGCACAATGTCCAGTCCCCATCCCCATGTCCTCCCATAGTCATAGTCATGCCCACCGCAGTCGCCTTCGCGGAGGCCCGATGTTCCAGGGAGAATCCTCTCAGCGGCTTGGGACACCTGGAACGGCCGCTACCTTACCGGAGTCCGCGGCTTCCGAAGCCAACAATGCCGCGCTGAATGGAGCTCCCCCACTGGCTCCCAATGTTAGAGTCAGCGCCGCCGCCCGCAGCTGGCCATTCCACAGACCCGCAGCCCCGCGATGTTTTTGTCGGCTGTCTTCAGCTCACCGGAGTTCCAGCGCGGCGCCCCAGGCAAGGCAAAACCCGCCCTGCCCCGCGATGGCGCTCCAGTGCTGCGCCGCTGCCGAAGCCGAGGTTCTGGGCGGTCTCCTCAGGAAACGCTGCTCCAGGCCCACTGGTAGGCCGCGAGGACGGGTCGAAGATGCAGCCTGGAGAAAAGCTGTTGTCTCCAACCAGGTAGGGACCAGGAAAAGTAGTTTCCCCCTTCACCCACCCCCCACATAAAAAAAAAGACTCCAAACAAGAGACTTTAACTCACTAAAAATAAAGAAAAGAGTGAAAAACAAACAGCTGCAGGCTGGGCAGCCATACCATAGAGGACGGCACCCCCTATCGGATATATGAGTAATGAAAGGCAAAGATAGAGTGGATGTGGAAAGGATGTTTCCACTGGTGGTGTAAATCCTGGCTGAAACAGAGCAGGAATAGCACCAAAATTTAGTGAAGGATTCATGCATTGCCAGGCCATTTTGGTCAAGTCTCTGTTTCTGAGATATAAGATAAGTTGCTGAATGGTGCCTGTAAGTCTAGATCCCAGATCAGTGTTGTAGATAAGAAATGTATGAATATGTCTTCAATTGACAGAATAAATGAGATTTCGGCAGAGGACCTCCAAAGTGTAAAATGCATGAAGTTGATTGGATTACTGCAACAGCATTGTAAATATTGTAAATAATGTTGCGAGACAGTTACCCTGCTGTTTGTTGATTGGCCAAAATGTTAAGCCCTGGCAGGTTTGTTTAAGTTCCAGAGTAAATATTGCATTATTTATGTTAAGTTAGCTTCTTCCAGAAGCTTCTCCTAGAAGCAATGTATGGGAGACTCTGGTATTGGTTTGGGGAACTGTCAATAATGTACTGATGTAACTAATATGTTTGATTGTATTGTAAAGAGACCACCCCTATGTAGTTCGGCCCCTCAAGGTTTGTGGACCTATAAAAGGTGTCTCCATCTTAGATCGAAGTTGATCTTCTGGAAGTGCGCTTGGGACTGCGTGACCTTTTGCACTGTTTCTGCTTGCACGAGGCTGAAGGACTTGGCCAGGCAGATACAAGGATCGAACCAGTGGTGGTCTAGGTACCATATAGGGGAATTTGCTGTTCAAAATAAAGATTTTACTTCGGAGTCACGTGAGTGACTACGTGAAGAAGCCCCGCCTGGCGCTGGATCGGCATTACGTCGACGCTATCGGCAGAGGAAGAGCTGCAGAGCGCAGCTCCAACACAGCGGTAAGGAAACGGCCCACAGGTAAGTAAAATTATTTTACTTTCAGGGCATTTTCTAAAAACTCCGTAGGCTGGTAGGTAAACCAGGAGGAGTTAAAATAAAAATAAAAATGTTTTAAAAAATTGTGGGTAAAACGTGCGTCCCGGGACAGCAGATTATTGCGGAGCTGGTTCCGATACCGGTGGCCGTTGAAATACCCGTTAGTGAGCCTTTGGTTGCTCCACAAACAAAAACTTTGAAAACCCAGTGCCTAAAATGTAAAAGAAAGAAGCTTGAAAGGCCTGAGGTTTCTGAAAGATCCTGAAAGGAAAGCCTTTTGGCTAAGTATGGATCTAATGGAGAAATACTCCAAACAATATCAACCAAGGGTCTAAGTACCCAGAATATTCCCAGGCAGCCCCTGAGGGGGTTCCATATACATGAATATGGTGCCAGTTTGAATTGGGAATTGAAACTCCAGTGCCTGGGATTGGGCTGGAGGAAGTCTCCTTGAACAAGTTTCAGGAGTACCAGGGCTGTATGAGACTGACCCTGAAAGTGGTGTTTGTGGTCAGAAGTACCCACCACAATACAAATCCAGGTGTGTCTGATGGGGCACAAAGTTACTATACCTGGAGGAGGCAGTGAGGCCATGGAAGGAAACCTGGCGGCCAATGTTAATTATATGGCCTCTCACCTGCCTCAAAAAAGCTGTTATGGTTGAGACAGCAAAATTGGATTAAACACCTATTTACTGTGGTCAGAAGTACCCACCACAATACAAATCCAGGTGTGTCTGATGGGGCACAAAGTACTATACCTGGAGGAGGCGGTGAGGCCATGGAATGGAACCTGGCGGCCAATGTAATTATATGGTCTCTCACCTGCCTCAAAAAAGCTGTTATGATTGAGACAGCAGATCGGATTAAAACAACCTATTATTGTACCTCAAAGAAGGTACCTATGATGAATCCAGCTTTTTTGGGCGCCAATGTCAGCAATAATGCGGGCGCAGGAATTACGATTCAAAGAATCCTCAAGCTAATTTTGGCATCACTGTCTTTTGGAAGACAAGCTGGAAGGTTGTGGAATGACCAAAGTTCAGAATAAAAAACATATGTTGGGCTTATTCTGCAACTCATTTTGAGATAAAATATATAAAATGGAAGATTGCCATTCGGCCTCTTTTACATCCAAGATTTTCAGGGTTGTGCAGGGCAAGCAATGTTCAAGCTCTTGGTTATTTGTTCAGAGGAAGTCTAAACAAATTAAAGAAATGGATGAAGAGGCAAAAACTGTTGGCCTTGTGAAACCCTTCAGTTTGGCCAGAAAGGCTGGTCATACGAGAAGGGGATTTGATTTTGGAGCTGGAACGAGCCGAGGAGAGTATGATAAGGAAAAATACCAGCCAGCACAGCCAAATGTACACCCATTATTGGGAAAGGAGATCATTTTGTCCAGTTGGAGAGATACAAAAACTTTATCCTATTAAAGTAGGATGTTTGGATGAACCTCAGATTGGTGGTAGACTCCGAATGTTATAATGAAAGAGAGGTATGGATCCATTGGGACACAATAAGCCTAATCATTCTTTGATGTTCAGTCTTGAAAGTATTCAAATTGACAAAAGAGGTTAAGTATTTGTGTGAGAAAGGAGTTATTGAGAAAACAAAAAGGAGAGGATCCACAACAATTGTATCAAATATTTCCCCAGACCGAAGAAAGATGGGGGTTGTAGAATCAATTTAGATCTCACACAATTGAATACATTTGTCCAGTATAAACATTTAAAAATGGACACATTCAACACTGCAATGCAGCTGGTATCAACAGGTTGTTATATGGCTACAATAGATTGAAAGGATGCATATTTTCGGTCCCAATTCACCATAGTTTCGCAGGTAATTAAAGTCTATGGATGGGACAGCTGTGGCAATACAAAGCTTTGCCTAATGGATTAAGCCAGCACTTGCACTGCTAAGGGCACAAAAAATAAACACATCGTTATGGCTTATCTAGATGACATTTAATTGTCAATGCTAATCAGGAGTCAGCTGGAAAATCAGTCTCAGCAACTACAAGTTTGTTTGAGAAGTTGGGTTCCTGATCCATCCAACAAATCTAAGTTACAGCCATCCCAAACCATTGAATATCTGTGGGTTTGTGATTAACTCAGTTACCATGTTGGTAACTTTACCAATGGATAAGGTGTTGGATTTGACAAATGTGTGTCAGAACCTGATTAACAAACCTTATCCCTCCATCCGAGAGGTTGCCAAGGTTATTGGTAAATTGGTAGCAGCATTTCCAGCAGTAGAGTTGGTTGTCTACATTACCAAAATCTTCAAAGGGCAAAAATTCAAGCGCTTATTCAGCGAGCAGGCCATTTTGATAGGCCAAGGCAATTGCCTAAGGAAGCTTATCAGAATTACATTGGTGGATTGAGTATGTTCCACAAGCTGCTAAGAACATTAGTTCATCAGCCAGCAATGTTTTTGCAAACTAAAAAAGACGCAAGTTCTCCCGGATGGGGGGCTACGGATAATGAGACCAGCTGTGGAGGCAGATGGGCTGTCCAAGAGGATTTTTGCTCCATACATATGGTATTAAATATGTGGAGCTACTGGGAGCATTTATGGATTAAAAGCTTATTGCTCTTCATTAAAAGATTTGCATGTCTAAGTACAAATAGATAATACCACAGCTGTGGTATATATCAATCACATGGGTGGTGTCAGATCAATATCATGTGATCATCTGGTAAACCAGATGTGGCAATGGTGTATAGCAAAAAATATTGGCTTTCAGCTATTTATCTCTCGGGGAGAGACAATGTTGTGGCAGACAAAAGATCACGAATATTTAAAGACAATACAGAATGGATGTTAAATCCACAAATTTCAAAAATATTGTCAGTCGGTATGGAGTACCGGACATTGATCTGTTTGCATCTAGATTGAATCACCAATTGCCCAAATACGTGTCTTGGGAACACGATCCAGGGGCAGTAGCGGTGGATGCTTTCTCACTACACTGGGGGAATACGTTCTTTTATGCTTTTCCCCATTCTGTCTCATTGGGCAATGTCTCAAGAAAATAGCACAAGACGCTGCCAAAGGCATTTTGGTGGTGCCAAATTGGCCCACGCAGTCATGGTTCCCATTGATGCTAAAATGATTATTGAACCATGTATGACAATTCCCAGTTGCGACAATCTGGTGACACAACCAGTAACAAAAGAAATTCATCCATTGCATGATCATATGAATTGTAAATCTGCAGGTTCTGACCAGACCGTTGCAAGAGTTTGAACTGTCGGACAGGACCATGAATGTTATAGATGCAGCTTGGAGGAATAGCACTAAAAAACAATATGTCGCATATAAGGAAATGGGAAGTTTTTGTACACAGTCAAAGATATCTTATCATACGGCAAACATTTCAAATGTATTGGAGTTCCTTGCTGGGTTACACTTTGATGAGCATTGAGTTATAGTGCCATTAATTGTGCTCGTAGTGCATTGTCATCCGATTTAGGACAAATTTCGGATCGGGATTCAGTTGGGTCTCACCCATTAGTATCCCGATTCATGAAAGGAATTTTCAATAAAATCCTCCCAAGCCCAGATATACAGAAATTTGGGATGTTAGAATTGTTCTCACTTTGCTTAAACAATGGACTCCAATTAATTCAATGTCTTGCAGAAATTAACATTCAAGGTGGTAATGTTAATGGCATTGGTATCAGCTCAAAGAGTACAAATTTTGCAATTGTTATGGTTGAATTGCATGCATGTGACTACAGATAACATTGTGTTTTATGTTTATGACTTGATCAAACAAAGCAGACCAGGAAGAACTGGAATGAAGGTAATGTTTAAAGCATATCCTATTGACGAAACGTTGTGTGTAGTTAAGCATTTAACTAAATACATTGAGGTAACCAAAAATCTCAGAGGTTCTGAGAAAGCGTTATTGATAACACACAAAAAGCCACATACAAAAGTTTCAGTTCAAACCATTTCTAGATGGTTAAAACAGGTTTGGGTCTAGCAGGAATAGACACTGATGTGTTTAAATCTCACTCCACTAGGGCGGCAGCTACGTCCGTGGCAAAGGTACAGGACGTACCACTGGATCAAATTTTAAAGGCCGCAGGGTGGTCTAGAGAAGAGATTTTTCAAAGTTCTACAATAATCCTGTTGTCACGGTGCCAGGATTTGGACACGCAGTACTGGGTTCTCTTTAAATGCTTGCTTTGTTTTATATTATCGATTTATATTATCGATTTATGGTACCATTGACATCATTATCAATTTATTTTGTAATTTCCCCCTGCGATAGAGGGGTTATTATTAAAAAGTTGTTCTTTTTATGATTAAAGGACTTATTACATAAATTGTAACAATGTCTTAAAATACTATTTACTCACTACTGTTTTGACTAAACAGAGAGTCGTATGAAATGAATTTACGACATAAAAAACACAGAGCTTTAAAATCTTCACGTAGTCACTCACGTGACTCCGAAGTAAAATAGTGAGATTAAACGAGAACTTACCTGTTCGAAGTTTGATCTTTATTTTATGAGGAGTTACGATGAGGGATTACGTGCCCTCCACTCCCAACCCTCATAATGTAAATGATCATCTGGTAGTTCTAGTCTATTTTGAGCCTTACTATTTTACTTCGGCTATTGGTTCTGTGTTTTTCATGCCGCTGCTTTGAAGTATGCCGATCCAGCGCCAGGCGGGGCTTCTTCACGTAATCCCTCATCGTAACTCCTCATAAAATAAAGATCAAACTTCGAACAGGTAAGTTCTCGTTTAATCTCACTATTAGTTGTTCCAGTGCTTGACTCAATGGTTTTTGACTGAACTAGACTGGGGGGTAAGCTTTAGAAGAATGCATGTACAGTGCAAGAGTCTGGGTCATAGCCTGAGAATTAAAGGTGCTCTTTTAGAAAGGAGGTGAGGAAGACCTTCTTTAGTCAAAAGGTAGTTAATCTGTGGAACTCATTGCCACAGGGGGCTGTGGAGGCCAAGTCAGTGGATATTTTCAAGGCAGAGATAGACAAATTCTTGATTAGAACGCATGTCAAGGGTTATGGGGAGAAGGCAGGAGAATGGGAATAGGAGGAACAGATCAGCTATGATTGAATGGCAGACTCGATAGGCTGAATGGTCTAATTCTACTACTATAATTTGTGAACTTGTGAACTAATGGAATAATGGCATGAGTTGGGTTTAATATCCAGGGATAGACACAAAGAGTGTGCGCGCAACTCAGTGTGTCAGGCAGCATCTCTGGAGGAAAAGGAATAGGTGATGTTTTAATTCGGGACCCTTCTTTGGACTGGATTTGCGAGCTGCTCAATCAAATCAGATAATACTGTACATGAATTCAATCAAGCAAAACACAAGTCTAACAGATAGAGTGAAGTGAAAAATACCAGTGTGCAGAATATAGCTGCTCAGCCATATAGTGTTACAGTTCCAGAGAAAAAGTGCAATGATATAGAAATTGGATGGCTATGTATTCTGTCTGAGATAACCTTTACTCTTGACTTCTCAAAATCTTTCAATACATATAAGGCACATGTATGATGTTGGAACACATTCAATTTGGATTGATTATCCATATTATTGCAGCTTCAAATTCACTTAACAAACGTGACACCTGCCATGTAATGACACTGCAGTGCATTCTTAGCACAGCGCCTAGCATTAACTCTACCACCGAGAAACATGACTGATCCAGAACATGTACGGGTGAGAGGGATGTTGGGATTGGAGGTGGTAGTGAGGAGATGGTGGGCATTCAGTGAGTGGCCAGTAGACCATGGACCCCTCCAGGAATCAACAAGCACATTAAAGTCTTGTGCATTTGTGTGGGGGTGTGAAGTATATCCATTTAACATGTACAGGGCCTGTCCTACCAGCATCCGACTCCATGCGATGAGCGCGACCAAACTAGAAGCAGGGGCCGCGCGGAGGTCGGGTGATCCCTGTACAGGGCTGTTCTCAACAGCATGCGCCTGCATGCGGCAAGCGCGACCAAACCGGCAGCAAGGGCCGCGCGGAGGTCGGGTGAGTGGCGCAACGCGGTGTAAAGTGAGGCGAACTTGGAGCGAAGTCTTAAAGGTAAGTTCGCCAGGACAGAGAGGGGCACACAGAGAGGGGCACAGAGGCACACACAGAGAGGGCCACGGAGCCACACACAGAGAGGATCATGGAGGCACCTACAAAGAGGGTCACGGAGGCACGACGTCGAGGCGGTGTGCAATGCGTCGAGGCGACTGCAAGCCGACAAGCTGTTGCCGCGCGGAATTTTTGAACGTGGTCAGTTTTTCGGAGCCCCGCGCGATGTCGGGATGAACTCCGCACAATTCCGCACGGCTCCGGCGATCGAAGTGTGACTGGCCCCACGACGCCGGACGGCTCAAGCGACCACGTTAGGTCGCGCTCATTGCATAGAGTTGCATGGTGGTGGGACAGGCCCTTAACTCTGAAAGCATTTGTGTTTGGATCCCTGCAAGTGTTGCTGCCAGAAGTAGGTGCATTGAAATCCCATTCACCTCCTTTAAAACACGTACCATCAAGACTTATATTCCTTCAGTGATCCTTTTTTTTTTCAAGATGCTGCAACTCTCAGCCTAACTATTGATCAGAATCCTTAAACATTTTGAATATTTAGATCAAACTTCACCTTTACATGAGAAATAGGAGGATGTTAATCATTTGCCCTTTGGACCTGCTGAGTTATAATTAGAAACATAGAAAATAGGTGCAGGAGTAGGTCATTTGGCCCTTCGAGCCAGCACCGCTATTCAACATGATCATGGCTGATCATCTAAAATCAGTATCCCTTTCCTGCTTTCTCCCCAAACCCCTTGATTCCATTAGGGCTAAGAGCTAAATCTAACTCCCTCTTGAAAACATCTTGTGAATTGGCCTCCACTGCCTTCTGTGGTAGAGAATTCCACAGATTCACAACTCTCTGGGTGAAAAGGTTTTTCCTCATCTCAGTCCTAAATGGCCTACCCCTTATTCTTAAACTGTGACCCCTGGTTCTTGACTCCCCCAACATCTGGAACATGTTTCCTGCATCTAGCCTGTCTAATCCTTTAAGTATTGTTTCTATAAGATCTCCTCTCATCCTTCTAAATTCCAGTGAATACAAGCCCAGTCGACCCATTCTTTCCTCATATGTCAGTCCCACCATTCGGATAATTAACCTGCTTGGTTAATCTCACTAGGGTTAATATCCCGCAACTCCACTCTTACTCCCCCTCCCCCCTCTCATAACAAGGACAGTCCCCCTTGTCCTCACCTTCAACCCCATCAGCCGTCGCATACAACATATAATCCTCCGAATTATATGTTTATAATTAAAAATTAAAATTAAAATTAAATTAAAAATCTGAATTAAAAGTCAGAAGAAGGGTCTCGACCCGAAACATGACCTATTCCTTCGCTCCATAGATGCTGCCTCACCTGCTGGGTTTCTCCAGCATTTTTGTCTACCTTTGATTTTTCCAGCATCTGCAGTTCTTTCTTAAACATATAATCCTCCAACATTTTCGCCACCTCCAAAGGGATCCCACTACTGGCCATATCTTACCATTTCCACCCCTTTCTGCATTCCGCAGAGACCGTTCCCTCCGTAACTCCCTGGTCAACTTGTTCCTTCCTACCCAAACCACCCCCTCCCCAGGTCTTTTCCCTTACAACTGCAAGAGATGCAACACCTGTCACTTTACCTTTTCATACCCCAGTTTCCCTTTCTCCCTGACTCTATCTGAAGAAGGGTCTCGACCCTAAACATCATCTATTCCTTTTCTCCAGAGATGTTGCCTGACCCACTGAGTTAGATTTTGTGTCTTTCTTTGGTGTAAACGAGCATCTGCCGTTCCTTCCTACAAAGCTTCTTATCCTTCACAGTTCTTAAATGATTCATCTCGGCTTCCTCAGTCACTCAATAATTCCAAAGTCCTTATTTACAAGTACTTTACTACTGAATTTATTTGTATAACTTTCTTATTTTTTTTCTTATGATTCCAATTATAAAACCAATGTGCCATGGGCTTTGTATATAGCTCTCCCAACATGTCCAACAGTTCTGATAAATGGTCAGTAGCCTGAAACATTAATGGGCCTGTCCCACTTAGGCAACTTTTTAGGCGACTGCAGGAGACTTTGCAGTCGCCGCATGGTTGCCACATGTTTGCGGGTAGTTGCCCGGGAGTTGCCTTCATGGTCGTGAGGTGTTCCCACATTTTAGGAACTAGTCGCGGCCTCATTATGGTCGCTGAGAAATTTTGAACATGTTGAAAAATTAGCGGCGACTAGAATGAAGCCGCCATGGAGAGTAGCAAGAATTCTCGTGCCGTAGGTGGGTCGCAAGGAGGTCCTAATGCGTTGCCTGGAGGTCGAAGGTTCTCTTAGGTTCTCGTAGGTTGTAGCCGGTGCTAACTGGTGGATTTCATTGCCACATTGGGAAAAATAACGTAAGCAGTAGTTTTCAGAACCAAGGATAACCGACAGGTAATGTTAAATGTCCGCCAAACTTCACAGCTGTGTATCTCTGGCTTCTTAAATGTTGTCTCCACTGCTTCTCCCCCCCTCACCCTTCTCTTTTAAAGGACTTACCGTACACTGTGCTAGCCGTCTTAATTACAGCACCAACCTTCCTGTTCATCGCGGTATGTGTCTGTATCACCTTGGCTTTGCACCATGTGAATTTCAGACAGCTTTACCCCTGCTTGCCCTGGCCCCCACCTTTGCGATGTGTTTGTGTGTATGTGTGTTCCACTCTGACAGTCACAGTTCCAGTTGCCAGTTTTCCAGGCGACTGCCGGCAACTTGACAGTCGCCGGCAGACGCCTGAAAAGTCGCTTAAGTGGGATAGGCCCATAATAGCTTCACTTTCTACAAATGCTGAACTGTGCTCCCAATAACTAGCATCGGTAAGCATTATAAATGGCACCTTGAGTGTTAATGAATATTGTCAGGCTACAGAACTGTGTCTCAGCCATGGTAGTGAGCAACACAGGTGCCCCACATGGGGTTGTCCTCTATAATTCCTGCTCACCATCTACACCTCGGACTTCAGATATAACTCTATCTCCTGCCACCTGCAGATGTTATCAGATGACTCTGCAATTGTTCGCTGCATCAGTTTTAGGAGCGAAGCTGAATACAGAGGTGTAGTCAACGACTTTGTTGAGTGGAGTGGGCTGAATGACTTGCATCTCAACTAAGGAGTTAGTGGTGGACTTTGGGAGGAGAGCAAACACCCCTGTCTCCATCAATGGTGTGGATGTGCAGTTTACCAGGGAGTACAAATACCTTGGAATGAACCTAGACAATAAACTGGACTGGTCCAGGAATGCTGAGGCCCTGTACAAGAAGAGACAGAGCCGGCTGTACTTTTTGAGAAGGCTCACACATTCAATGACTGCAGCAAGATGCTGCAGATGTTCTTCCAATCGGTGGTAGCCAGTGACATCTTCTTCGCTGTCGTGTGTTGGGGCAGCAGGGCGAAGGCTGCGGAGGCCAACAGGATTAACAAACTCATCAGGAAGGCTGGCTCCATCCTGGAGGCGGTTGGAATCATGGGAGGTGGTTTTGGAAAGGAGGATGCACCTCAAACTGGGGAGCATCTTGGACAATACTGCTCACCCCCTCCATGACACACTGGTCAACCTGAGGAATACCTGCAGCAACTGGATCCACCAAGATGCAGTACAGAACCCCACAGGGGATCCTTTTCCCCCGTGGCTATCAAACTGTACAACTCCTCCCCCTTCTGTCATGTGGCAAAACCTCCGCGCCTCCCCAATATTTGCACATCACCAATCCTTTTCACTCGTCACTTTCATGTTTCATGTATCTTGTGTTTTATAACTGTTGGCAGATCATTTTTCCTCCTGGGATAAATAAAGTGGTATCGTATCATATTATTTCGTAAAATCCAACAAATCCACCACCCTTTTCAGTCAGAGTGTGGTGGGGATATGGAATGAACTGTCTGAGGAGGTAGTTGAGGCAGGTACTATAACCACATTTAAAAGACACTTGGACAGGCAGATGGATTGGAAAGGTTTAGAAGTATATGGGCCAAATGTGGGAGATGGGTCTAGCTTAGAAGGGGCATCTTGGTCGATATGGAGTAGTTGGGCTGAAGGGCTTATTCCCATGCTGTATGACACTAAAGGTAAACACAGAAATAGGCCTTGTTTCCAAAATCTGCAGAAGCAATATCACTGAAGTGCAAAGAGAAGATGCCAGATACACTCAGCATGTCCAGTAAGTTGATAAAGAAAGAACTGAGCTAACATTTCAAGTTAAAGATTCTTCATCAAAACATTCAACATCATTTCCAGCGATTAACAATGCTGCTGGCAGATTAATGAGACATTGCTATTTATTATTAAGCAGAAGAATTTTCCATTTCACCATTGTCACCATCTTTTCCACCCACTCAGGGCAAAATGTGCCATTTATGCTGCATTTATCATTGATGATTTTATTGTTTTTGACAGTTTTGTTTACAAATTCCTTATCAGAGCAGCATACAAGTATGTATTTCTTGTGTCTTTCATAAATTACTGGTAAACAATTTATAATGTTTTATGTTCATCTAAAATAATAGGGAAAACTTTCTATGGAATTGAAGAATAAGGACTTTATTGCAAAATTTTCCACTGACGCCACACAATTTTTCAAATTCATCTCCGCCTGGCTCCTTGACAAAAGATAATAAAAAGTTTTTATTTATTCCTTTATTTTTAAAGAAAGAATTTCAAAACGAGTTACAACCTTTTGAAGGTCTGATCATTGCAAAATCTTTATGGAGCCAACGGACTATCTATCTTTGCACTGAGGATAACTTTCATTGCTGTGCGTGGGGCTTCTACAACCTTTGTGCACTTGAAGGACTGATCATTGCATGTTCTTAATGGAGGTATATGGAAATGATTCAGGAAAGATCTAGACCCTCAAACCTAGACATCTATAAGGCACGATGGTCATCAGTATCAGTAGAACTATATTCCACCACTATGTGTAAACTCCTGAATGAGCATATCCCTTGTTCTGTTATCATCATGAAATTAAGAGGATATGAAGTGTGATCGTAAGTCAAACCTGATAAAATGAAGAAAAGCACGTTAGGAGCAACAACTGGTGTATCTATAAATGAGCTGTCATCTTGGCCATGCTACACAGGATAAACAGTGAAAGATGTGAGATGCTGAGCTAAATGATGGACCGCCAACAGATCAGTTGGGTGTCCTGAGTGGCTCCATGTACATTTGAGAATGATAATCAAACACCAGATGGGTGGTGAGGACTCCATGACCATCTCTTCCAAGATGATGTAAGTGCAGAAAGCACCACTAAGTTGTTTGCAACCTTCTCTGGTCTGAAGGGCTGAGTAGATGTAATAACGATTAAACTACTCAACTTACGCAACAAATCCCGCGAGCCCATTTTGGGTTCACCTGCTCAACGTTTATTGTCAAGGCAGACCCGAGCCACGGTGCCTGTGGCGGATCAGGCATTGATCCCACAGGTGGTTCCACCATTGGAAGTCCAGGCCAGGTTACAACAAGCATGACATTCAAAAACAGTAGTATGACAAAACAAGTAGGCCGCTGCCACCATTAACTAAGGGGCAGGTGGTTTGTTTACAGACTGACAAAGGCCATGACCGTATTGGTGTAATTTCTGGAACTGCTTCTGAGCCACGCTCATATCTGGTCAGTGCCGATGGTGGCACCTACAGGGTAACAGACAACATATCCTGCCTGTGAATGAGCCAGCTCCACCTCCATATTATCCAGACCGTACAAGCGTACTACCGTCCATGTCCAGCGGCATTAATCCGCCTACACCAGCACAACAACCCACTTCTGCATCGGCTGCTTTGCCAGTGGTGACGCCCCCTCCGCCTGCACCACAGTCCCCTGTTTCATCACCGGGAATGCTGGTTCAGTCTCCGTCACCTGTGAAGCCACCGGGGAAAAACGGAGATGGTCTTTATTGCACACGTGCTGGTCGTGTTTGCAAGCCCACCGTGAAGTACCCGGGCTATGTTTTGACTTTCCCCCAGCTTATTATCAATTGCAATGCATGCCTTACTTAGTCAATGGTTTTGTACTGACATTTAATTCTTTAAGAGGGAGGATGTAGATCAGCGTCACTCATGTTAAGAGTCATAATTTGTAGCTTTGCCCACTAATTTAACAGAAAACCTCCCTGCCCTTCTCTCTCACTTTTAGAGTAACGTGTTAAGATGACGTTACTTATGCTGTAACATTAATAAAGTATTTGGATTTTAATCACAGTGTGTGACCTAAGTTATTCTGACAGCAGAAGCTCCACAGGGGGGGGGGGGGGGGGGGGTAGGGGGCACAGTGGCGCAGCAGTAAAGTTGCTGCCTTACAGCGGTAGACACCCTTGACCATGGGCGCTGTCTGTACACAGTTTTTACATTTTCACGTGATTGCGTGGGTTTTCTCTGGGTGCTCCGGATTGTCTATAACAGTGGAGTAAGTATGATAGAAAAGTGTGGTGACTTTAAAAAATAAATCAGTGGCATGGTTTTGCAGCAATCGCCTGCATGAAATGGAGGCAAAATATCTGAATCTAAACAATAAATAAACATTACAACAAACGTAACAAGAATAAGAGAATGCGAATGTGGTAAATAAAGGGATTTTGTGAAACTGCTGTGAGAAAGTACATCATCACAAAACATTGCAGGAATCTAGATCCCTGCATTAGCCTTAATACACAGACAAGAAAGGCAATTGAGAAATTAGGACACTGTGCCATATAGCATCAAACTAATGTATTGAACTAAAATCATCTTTGCTATCTTCTTGTAAAAGGGGCAACTGACTTTTTCACTCGAATTATTCATTTCTCTCTGGAAATAATAAATAGTGACATCCATAAGGTTTAGAAATAAATATTCAGTCAGGGAAATATTAAATCCATCAATTGGCAAGAGAATAGTAAGATTAAACGTGAACTTACCAGTTTGAAGTTTGATCTTTATTTTATGAGGAGTTACGATGAGGGATTACGTGAAAAAGCCCCGCCAGGCGCATGCGCGTCATACTTCAAAGCAGCGACGTGAAATCACAGTAACTACAGCTGAAGTGATATAGTAAGACTCAGAAGACTAGAAATACCAGATGATCTTTGCGATTATGAGGGCCGGGAGCGGAAAGGCACGTAATCCCTCATCGTAACTCCGCATAAAATAAAGTTCAAACCTCAAACTGGTAAGTTCTCGTTTAATCTTACTATTTTACTTCAGAGTCATGTGAGTGACTACGTGAAGTTTTTAAACCTCTTTGATTTCATGCCGTAGATCCATTCCATACGACACACTGCTTCAGTTGACACAGTAGTGAATAAATAATGCATTGAACAGTGCTTCGAATTATCCAATAATTATTTTAATAATAACAAACAAAAGACAGTAATAAACCCTCTATCCCAGAGGGAAATTACAAATGAAATTTATAAAGACAAAGCAAATCAAATCAACTGAACCCAAAACAGCATGCCCAAAGCCTGGCACTGTCAGGACAGGTTTATCATAACATTTAGAAAAGGTTGATTCCTTAGACCATCCTGTGGCCCCGAGGATTTGGTCTAGCGGCACGTCCTGCGCCTTCGCTGCGGATGTTGAAGCCGCCCTGGTGGAGTGAGATTTAAACACACGAGTGTCTACTCCAGCACAATCCAAAACCTGTTTTAACCATCTAGAAATCGTTGGTACTGACACCTTTTTATGAGGTTTTTTGATGAGCATTGATGTCTCAGACCCTCTGAGACTCTTAGTTACCTCGATATATTGACTCAGGTGCTTAACTATACATAACGTTTGGTCAACAGGGTATACTTTAAAGCTTACTTTGGTTCCGGCCATTCCTGTCCTGCTTTGTTTGATTAAATCATACACATAAAATGTAATGTTATCTGCAGAAGAATACATGCTATCTAGTCGTAACTTTTGCAATGTTTGCACTCGTTGCGCTGATACTAGAGCCATGAGCATAACCACTTTAAGTGTTAACTTCTGAAAAGACAATCACGTAATTGGAGCCCATTGCCGAAGCAGTGTGAGAACTATACTGACATCCCAGATTTCTGTATATCTAGGCTTAGGAGGGTTTTTGTTAAAGATTCCTCTCATGAATCGGGACACTAACGGATGAGACCCGATAGATCGTTGTTCTGAAAACTGCCCTAAATAGGAGGACAAAGCACTCTGAGCACTATTAATGGCACTATAACTCAAGTGTTCATCAAAATGCAATGTAGCAAGGAACTCCAATACAGTATGCTTGCAGTATGATAAGATATATCTGACTGTAAGCAAAAAATCTCCCATTTCTTAATATGAGACACATATTGTTTCTTAGTGCTATCTCTCCAAGCTACAGTTATAACATCCATCGTCCTAATCGACAGTCCAAGGCCTTGGAACGGCCTGGTCAGAACCTGCAGATTAACAAATTAATACGATCATGTAACGGATGACTTTCTCCTGTTATTGGATGCACCAACAAATTCCTGCAGTTGGGGACAGTCATGAATGGCTGAGTCATGATTCTGAGCACCAATGGGAACCATGGCTGTTTAGGCCAGTCCGGAACCAGCAAAACGCCCGAGGCGGAGTCCTGCTCTATTTTGGTGAGACATTGCCTTATCAGGCAGAATGGGGGGAAAAGCATAAGAGAATGTACGTCCCCAATGTAGCGCGAATGCAACCACCGCTACTGCTCCTGGATCTGGTTCCCATGAAACGTATTTAGGCAACTGGTGATTTAGCCTGGATGCAAACAGATCAATATCTGGCAAACCATATCACCTGACAATCATTTTAAAACTTCAGGATTTAACATCCATTCTATGTTGCCGTTGAATTTTCATGACCTGTTGTCTGCCACCACATTATCTCTACCTGGTAGGTAGATAGCTAAGACCCAGATATTTCTGGAAATACACCAGTGCCATATGAGGTTAGCCAGATTATCACATGATACTGACCTTATTCCTCCCATGTGATTGATATATGCCACAGCCGTGGTATTATCAATCTGCAGCTGAACATGTAAATTAATCATTGTTGAACAATAAGCTTTTAATCCATAGAATGCACCCAACAATTCTAAGTAATTTATACCATACTTGTGCAGGATTAAATCCTCTTGCACACTCTGTCTATCACCACAGCTAGACTCGCTGTCCGTAGCTTCCCATCCCAGAGCACTCACATCTGTTTGTAAAACCACCGAAGGTTGCTGAACGAAAATGTTTTTGGTAGTTTGTACAATATTGATAATCCACCAATGTAATTCAGCTCTGGCTCTGGTTGGTAACTGCATATGTTTATCAAAATGATCTGCATGTTCTTTAAGTGCTTGTTCTCTAGCTCTTTGCAGACTTTGATAGTGCAGAGGTCCAAACTCCACTGCAGGGAAAGCTGCCACCAATTTACCAATAACACTGGCTACTTCCCGTATGGAGGGGTGTTGTTTTTCAGCGAAACTAGTACAGACCTCCCTGATGTCCACAGCCTTGGCTGTAGGCAAAGTCACTGACATATCAACTGAATTAATGACAATCCCAAATAATCAATTTTTCGGGATGGCTCTAACTTGGATTTTGTTGGATGGACCAGAAACCCTAACCTTTCAAACAGGTGTTTGGTTGCTGAAACCGACTCCTCAGCTGTCCCCTGAGTGTTGCTTATGATTAACATATCATCTAGATAAGCCATTACAAGGTGATTCTGGGCCCGAAGTAGCGTCAGCATTGGTTTCAACAATTTCATGAACAACCGAGGAGCTGAGGTTAACCCATTGGGTAATGCTTTAAATTGCCACAGTTGTCCCATCCAACTAAATTTCAAGTATTTCCGATACTGATGATGAATTGGTACTGAATAATATGCATATTTCAGATCTATAGTTGCTATATAACAGCCTTGTGATAACAGCTGTTTAGCAGTATTGAAGGGGTCCATTTTAAACTGCCTATACTTCACTAAGTTAGCCATAAATAATCTGCCGGAAATAGCAGGGGACCGGCAGTCAAATAAGGTGGAAGAACTCAGTGAAATTCAGGTTAGCCGAGAGGTGGTGTTGGGTAAATTGAATGGATTAAAGGCCAATAAATCCCCAGGGCCAGATAGTCTGCATCCCAGAGTACTCAACGAAGTAGCCACAGAAATAGTGGATACATTAGTGATAATTTTTCAAAACTCCTTAGATTCTGGAGTAGTTCCTGAGGATTGGAGGGTAACTAATGTAACCCCACTTTTTAAAAAAGGAGGGAGAGAGAAAACGGGGAATTACAGACCAGTTAGTCTAACATCGGTAGTGGGGAAACTGCTAGAGTCAGTTATTAAAGATGGGATAGCAGCACATTTGGAAAGTGGTGAAATTATTAGACAAAGTCAGCATGGATTTACGAAAGGTAAATCATGTCTGACGAATCTTATAGAATTTTTCGAGGATGTAACTAGCAGAGTTGATAAGGGAGAACCAGTGGATGTGTTATATCTAGACAGGAGGGTAGACTATTATCTTAATGGTGGCAAATTAGGAAATGGGGAGATGCAACGAGACCTGGGTGTCATGGTACACCAATCTTATTATGTCAGTCATAAGATTTACGGTCAACCATACTTACACAACGGTGCTTGCTTGAGTTCCTGTGAGCAGATGATAACAGGGTAATGGGAACCCAGCCAAAGGGACACAAAGTGCTGGAGTAACGCAGCGGGTCAGGATGCATCTCTGGAGAGCAAGGATAGGTGATGTTACAAGTCGTAGCCCTTCTTCAGACATGTTCTTCAGAGATACTGCCTGACCCATTGAGTTACTCCAGCACTTTGCGTCTTTTTGTGTAAACCAACATATGCAGTCCCTTGTTTCTATATTTTGCCAATCCCACTACAAGAACCTAGCTGAGTTGGGTCCCCCTTAATTTACTTACTTGCCGGATCTCAATCAAGCTTCACATTCACTCCACAGAACTGAACCCATTCAACCAAAATGAGGAGCCTCACCAAAATTATCGCTACCCATCTACCACTGATCATAAGAAAAGAACGCGCCACCCCACCCCTATATAATTAATTGTTCATCAATCCCTACAATAAAATCATGAACCAATGATTAAGCCTCGCCCAAAACATAGCCACCTGTCACACTGACTGCAGATCACACACCATCAATTCCTATACCATTTTATTTCCTTAACAAGACTATTATGACAACTCTGAGTTAGCAATTCCCCGTGGACACTGTGTGTTTCCGCTCCAGGGCAACGCCGGCATGTACATAGGCCCAGAAGAGGGCCTGGCAGTCGACTCAGGCAAATTCCTCCTTCACCCTATTGTGGGTATGTAACCAAGGCAACTACCCTCCAGACCAGACCATGGCTGGGGGCCTATCAATTTTTCTTTTGCATTCTCATGCACTGGCGCAGCAAGATAAAGAAAGGCCTTGTGCAAGGTTGATTGATAACCTAGTTGATAACATGGCTACTACCTCTATTAATCTATAACCAATATTTCCTTGTCATCCATTTCACTTACAGATTCAAAACTTCCTATTATAGTAATTCTATATTAACATTATACTGAATTTCTGAAAAAATACACTCATTATAGTTCATCAGTCACTGAAAGTAAGCATGCAGGTACAGCAGGCAAAGAAAGCAAATGGCATGTTGGCCTTCAAAACAAGAGGAGTTGAGTATAGGAGCAAAGAGGTCCTTCTGCAGTTGTTCAGGGCCCTAGTGAGACCACACCTGGAGTATTGTATGTAGTTTTAGTCTCCCAATTTGAGGAAGGACATTCTTGCTATTGAAGGAGTGCAGCGAATGTTCACCAGGTTAATTCCCGGGATGGCGGGACTGTCATATGTTGATAGAATGGAGCAGCTGGGCTTGTATACTCTGGAATTTAGAAGGATGAGAGGGGATCTTATTGAAACATATAAGATTATTAAAGGTTTGGACGCGCTAGAGGCAGGAACCATGTTCCCGATGTTGGGGGAGTCCAGAACCAGGGGCCCCTGTTTAAGAATAAGGGGTAAGCCATTTAGAACAGAGATGAGGACAAACATTTTCACACAGAGAGTTGTGAGTCTGCAATTTTCTGCCTCCGAGGGTTGTGGAGGCTGGTTCTCTGGATACTTTCAAGAGAGAGCTAGACAGAACTCTTAAAGATAACGGAGTCAAGGGACATGGGGAGAAGACAGGAACAGGATACTGATTGTACATGATCAGCCATGATCACATTGAATGGCGGTGCTGGCTCGAGGGGCCGAATGGCCTACTCTTGCACATATTGTCTATTGTCTATTAGGTTTGACCATCCCAAATTGAGGCATTGGCAGAGATGTTGCAGACTGAAGCCCACCCAGCTACATTGTCATTATTTGTACTGTTTGCAGGACTCTATACATTAAACATATTTGTGCTGGGTGTGATTGTCTTGGAGCTAGGCAGCAAGGCTCTGCAGAGTGCCAGTGTCTTGTGTGATGCAGTGGATTTATAGTGCCGGATATAGTGCCTAGGCTATTCCACTTGTAAGGCCCCTCCCAATCCCCCACCCCCACGACTAGAGGAAGATGGAAGAGTATTTTAAATAATTTGAGTAAAGCCAAGGATGATGACGGGTGTTTAAAATTCCGCAATTTGCAATTCCTTCCCTAAAGGACATAAAATGTTATTGTTAAATACGATAGTGATTGAAAAAAAAGCATAAATATTAAAATGAACACTGAAAAACTTTTGCTATAACCGAACGTTGTAAACATTGGTTAACGTTTGCCCTCGCTTTCTTGTTAAGTAGGTCAACATGGCATTCCTGTGCTTCTCTGAGTTTTCATGAGGTTGGATAAGACAGGGTTTTTTCCAATCATCAAACCCTTCAGAAGCTAAAGATGTAGCAGAAGATGCAAAGTTTGGAAAGAGTTTACAAACAAAGCAATATATCCGGCCTTTTGAGGGAGAATACACAAGCCACTCTGGGCTACATGTTTCTCCATTGACTTTTATTGAATAAAAAATAGCTTTTTCTCCACCCCTAGCATCGCTCCTTGCCAACTTCCTAGTTCAAGTACCTTTGCACTTTCCTACTTACTCCAGAGTTTTGACTTTTGAAGCTTGCATGTATCTAAAGATGTTCCCTGCACCCGCCATCGCTGCTTATTGGAGCAAATGTGAAAGTTTGCCGGACCCCAGTGCCACCAGATTGACACCGATGTGGCCAATGAGATAAGGGGCTGGAAAGCTGCGCTTTTAAAAAATGTATTTATTGCCTGTGCTAGTGTCGAGTTATCGGCTTAAAGCAGCATTATTTGGAAATGGAGGGCAAGGAAAATTACTGAAGGGTTGTTTAGAAACTACAGTGCATTGTGACAGCATATGTAAGAAAGGCCTATGACAGTGTCAAGAATATTATACACCTTGGCCGGAGGCCCCCTAGATTTTGAGGCCCTAGGCTTCAGCCTACCAAGCCTATACGTGATTCCTGCACTGCCCATTTATAACCTTTCACTGACAGCAAAAGCACACCATCAGTCAAAGTTGTCAAGGCTTTCCAATGCTTCTTGATCTCATACCATTTCCCAACGCTAACGAGGGTAAACAGAAATTCTCTGCAGAGCTGTTGGCAAAATCCAGTCAAATCTGGGTCATTAAATATAAATTGTGTTTGCCCGCACAAGACCTTGTATTGAATTTATACGTAGAGACATGGGTTTCTTAACAACTTTGTCAATCAAATGGTATCAACAAATAATATTCAAAGACTATTAAGAGAAATAAGCAGTAAAGATAAGCATTTAATTTAGAAGGGTGATTAACTATTTACCTGACTCTTTCGGTTTGATACCCAACTCGATTCTTATTTTAATTTATTCATTTTATTAAAGTTAATTGATATTTTTTAAATTGAAGCTCTTGTTTCTGTGTGCAACAAAGAATAAACATAATTTTATACTTGCACCTTCCTAAACTGCACTATATATTTACATTTATTAACATATTCATATTAGTAGCAGGGATAACTTTCACTCAAATTTTATTAAAAGAAACAATAAGTGAAAGGTATCATCATCTGAAGATGTTTTAAGTTGCCTAAAGAATCCTTCATTTTTACAGGTTGGGTAAATAAGGCATAACACATTATTTTGTTTATCTAGATTGAAAATTCCAAAGCTAATAACATATATTGCATGTCCATTAAGCCATCAAAGACTTTTCTCCTGTGTCGAGAAAGTGAACACCAATGTTTTTTAAAGATCAATGTGGAGACATAAAAACAAAATACTTCCCTACATTTGCAACTCATTGCCATTTGCCATTGCTCCCTCATCAATCATAGAATGAGCACAAATTCAATACTGAAAGCTCCCATTACAGTACATGAAAAATGTCGCTTAATCCCAATCATAACTTTCTGTTTCACTGGCAACTGTCGTTAATTAAAATGCCAATTTATTGCAAATTATAGGTCATTTTTCCAACCAAGTCATACCAACTAACAGCGGGTCACTATTGTTTCACGAACTGGACAAGTACATGGATTGGAAAGGTTTAGAAGGATATTGGTCAAACATGAGCAAACAGGACTAGCTGAGATTGACACTTGTGCACTATGGTTTGGTTGGGCCGAAGGGCCTGTTTCTGTGCGGCGTGACTTTATCAGATGTCAATAGAGTATAATCATAATTAGTAAAACAAATAACCATCAGTAATTTTGCCAAATAAATTAGCAATGACATGAAATAAGATGAAATAACATCAACCATCTGCCTGTTTAACACTACAACCTCCAAATGAGCTCCAAACTGCATAGGCCTGGGGCATTGTTTCTGTCTTTGCACAACTGAACTTTATGTTGTATATTATGGTGTTTACAGAGTACTAAGTTTAGTACTAAGAGTACTAAGAACTAAGTACACGTTCGCTCATCTTTACTATGAACGTCCAGTCACTCTACACCTCCATCTCCCACCAGCAAGGCCTTCAAGCCCTCTATTTCTTCCTAGACCGAAGAACCAAACAATTTCCCTCCACCAACAGTCTCCATAGCAGAGCTGGTCCTCACTCTCAATATTTGCTTCTTCGACTCCTCCCACTTCCTCCAAATCAAAGGCGTAGCCATGGGCACTGACATGGGCCCCAGCTATGCTTGCCTCTTTGCAGGGTATGTCAAACAATCCCTGTTCCAGGCGTACACTGGCCCTATCCCCGAACTATCTCTATTACATTGACAACAGCATCGGTGCTACCTCCTGCACCCATGCAGAACTAATGTACAGTACTTCATTAACTTCACTACTGACTTCCTTCCTGCATTAAAGTTCAAGTTCAAGTTACATTTATTGTCACATGCACCAATTGGTGCAGCAAAATTTTAGTTACCATGCAGCACACAAATAAGATAAACACAACACTATAGAATTTAACATAAATCATCCCCCACAGCGGAATCAACGTTTCCCACTGTGAGGGAAGGCACCAAAGTTCAGTCATCTTCCTCTTGTTCACCCATGGTCAGGGCCTATTGAGGCCTCTGCAGTCACCGCAATGATGGCCAGATATTTCAGGCCCTCTTGCTGGGATGATCGGAGCTCCGGCGTCAGAACAGAAGAACACTGGAGTGGCATGGAGTTTCTGAATCGGCCGCTTCCTACCGGAGACCGCGGCTTCCGAAGTCCACAGGCCGAGCTGGGTGGAGCTCCAACACTGGCGATCCTCGGCGAAAGATCCCACGCCTCCACGACGTTAAAGCCAGTGCTGCCCATGGCAGGAAGCACTGCAGATCACAGCTCCACGGTGTTAAAGTCGGCCAGCCCAACACTCCGGTTCCAACACGGCGATCCTGGTAAGGCATCGTCTGCTCCGCATTAGAATCAAGTGCTGTGCCGCTGTTGAAGCTCTGGTCGGTCTCCGGCGGGAAAGGCCGCGCCAATCCAGATGGTAGGCCGTGTGGGGGGGGGGGGGGAAAGAGTGGTGGCGCCATCTTCCCTTCCTAACCCTTCAAATTCACCTGGACCACCTCCGAACCTTCCACCCCTTTCTTGATCTCACCATCTCCATGATAAGGTCAAAAGGAATAGGAGTAGAATTAGGCCATTCGGCCCATCAAGTGTAGTTCCCCATTCAATAGACAATAGACAATAAACAATAGGTGCAGGAGTAGGCCATTTGGCCCTTTGAGCCAGCACCACCATTCAATGTGATCATGGCTGATCATCCCCAATCAGTACCCCGTTCCTGCCTTCTCCCCATTTCCGCTGACTCTGCTATCTTTAAGAGCCCTATCTAGCTCTCTCTTGAAAGTATCCAGAGAACCGGCCTCCACCGCCCTCTGAGGCAGAGAATTCTACAGATCATAGATCTCTCCCATCATAGATGAGGCCCTCACTACAGACTCACCACTCGCTGTGAGAAAAAGTGTTTCCTCGTCTCCGTTCTAAATGGCTTACCCCTTATTCTTAAACTGTGGCCCCTGGTTCTGGACTCCCCCAACATCAGGAACATGTTTTCTGCCTCTAGTGTGTCCAAACCCTTAACAATGTTATGTTTTTATAAGATAACCTCTCATTCTTCTGAACTCCAGAGTGGCTGATCTATCTTTCCATCCTAAACCCATTCTCCTGCCTTCTCCCATAACCTCTGACATCTGTACTAATCAAGAATCTATCTATGCCATAAAAATATCCACTGACATGGCCTCCACAGCCTTCTGTGGCAAAGAATTCCACAGGTCCACCACTCTCTGTCAAAAGAGATTTTTCCTCATCTCCCGCCTAAAAGAATGTCCTTTAATTCTGAGGCTATGACCTTTAGTCCTAGACTCTCCCACTAATGGAAAGATCCTCTCCACAACCACTCTATCCAATCCTTTCATTATTCTGTATGTTTCAATGAGGGCCCCCCTCATTCTTCTAAACTCCAGCGAGTACAGGCCCAGTGCCGACAAACGCTCATCAAAGGTTAACCAACCTATTCCTGGGATAAATCTTGTAAACCGCCTCTGGACCCTCTCCAGATCCAGCACATCCTTCCTCAGATATGATGCCCAAAATTGTTCACCATTGACTGACATCTATTTATAAACTTACTGACTCCCACAGCTATCTAGACTACACTTTTTCCCACCCTGCCTCCTGCAAAGACTCTGTCCCCTACTACCTATTCTGTCGTCTATGCCACATCTGTGCCTAAGATGAGGTGTTCCATACCAGGACATCCGAGATGTCCTCATTCTTTAGGGAACAGGGGTTCCCCTCTCCCATCATAGATGAGGCCCTCACACATGTCTCCTCAGTACCCCGCATCTCCGCTCTTGCTCCTCCTCCCCTCAGTTGCAACAGGGTCTCGCTAGTCCTCACATTTCACCCCATCAGCCATCGCATACAAGACATAATCCTCCGATATTTTTGTCACCTCCAACGGGATCTCACCACCAGTCACATCTGAACCCCTTCCCGCAGAACCATTCCCTCCGCAACTCCCTGGCTAAAATCATCCTTTCCCACCCAAACCACAGGTACTTTTCCCTGCAACCACAGGAGATGCAACCCCAGTCTCTACCTCCTTCCCTCGACTCTGTCCAGGGACCCTGACAATCCTTTCAGGTTAAACAGAGGTTCACTTGTGCCTCATCTACTGTATCCGTTGATCCAGGTGTGAATCTTATATAACGGCGAGACCAAGCAGAAACTGGGCAATCGTTTTGCTGGACACCTTAGCTCAGTCCACCTGAACCTACTTGATCTCCTGGTTGCCAGACAATTTAACTCCTCTCCCATACTGACCTTTCTTTCCTGGACCTCCTCCATTGTCAGAATGAGGCCAAACACAAATTGGAGGAACAGCACATATTTTGTTTGGGCAGTTTACAACCCAGCGGTGTGAATATTGGTTTCTCTAACTTCAAGTAACCCTTGCATCCACTCTTCCTCCGTCCCTCCCCACCATAGTCATACTAGTTTCACTGTCGTCCTGTTGAGTTTCATTGTCTGCACAGCTCATTATCAGCTTGCCCATAGTAAACAATGGACAATTGTGGGCCCCACCTTTCCTTGATCATTGTAACTTTTTTTGCATATCTTCAATTCATTTGTTCTATACCACTCTACATCAGTCTATATTTCTTGTTTCCCCTTGCCCTAACTCTCAGTCTGAAGAAGGATCTCAACCCGAAACGTCACCTACTCCTTTTCTCCAGAGATGCTGTCAAACCCGCTGAGTTACTTCAGCTTTTTGTGTTTATCTTCAATTCAAACCAGCATCTGCAGTTCCTTCATGCACACTAGGTTTACATATTTGTTGTGCTGCTGCAAGTAAGAATGTAATTGTTCTCTTCAGGACATATGACAATAAAACGCTCTTGACTCTTGCGATTTTTACTCAACGTATTTCATGGCTTCTCTTCAAAGTAGCTGCTGGTGAAAACAAACAAGTCATACCCACAACCATATTAACTTAAGCTGTCAAATTGAATTGACACTATTTGTTTATGTGAACTGGGAATGTGGAGAGCAGTGGCAACATCAGCATATAATGTCCAACTCAAAATTGCCCTTGATTTGACATGGCAGTTAAGAATCAACCAGAATTGAGAGTCCTGAGTAACATTGAGGTTAGAGTGAGTTAAGTCAACTGGTTATACAGTAGACACAAAATGCTGGAATAACCCAGCAGGTCAGGCAAGAGAGAACCGGATCAATATTTCAACTTAATTCTCCATCAGAGCCGATATCCTGAGAAAACAAGCGTGCTTTTACAACAATCTTGTAGTGTTATCCTTAATGCTATTGAGACCAGTTTTAAAGTTCTTGTTTATTTACTTGCTACCCTGATAGGACTCAAATGTAAGATTGATCAATAGACAATAGACAATAGACCAGAACTTTGGTTGCTAATCCAATAATTTACCATACATCCCAGAATCATTTTTATTTTGTTTACCAGATCCCAGTACATGAAAGTTAGCAGGTAGGCACAATTAATAATTAGGATGACTAATGGAACATTGAAAGACACAATGTTCTGGAGTAACTCAGCAGGTTTCAGGCAGCTTCCCTGGAGAACATGGATTTGTTTTGGGTCGAGACCCTTCTGATTGACACTTTGATGGAGCATTGACTTTTATTGCAACAGATACAGTATGTAGTATAAAATATTGTTGTGGGGAAATTATGATATAACTTCAGTTTACTGAATGATGAAAGTGAAGTGCAGCCTACATTTTTGCTCTTGACATTTATAATGTGATTTCATTGTTAGTTGAGTTTATTGTCACATGCACCAAGGTAGTGAAAAGGTTTTGTTGCATGCTATCCAGTCAGCGGAAAGACTATACATGATTACAATCAGGGCTGCCAACTCTCACGCTGATCACAAATTTCTCACGCTCTGTCGTAAGAAATTCCGTGATCAACGAAAATTACAAAATTCATATCAACTGCATGGGCTGTGGGTGTTTGGGATCCGGGGCTGAGGGAGGGGTGGAAGCAGAAGCAGCGGCGTGGACAGATGCGGATGGGGAGCCGGGGCGGTGAGAGTTTGCCGGGCTGGCGAGTGTTTGCTGGGTTGGGGAGTCGCTTGCTGCAGCTCCGGCCATGGAGCAGCCTCAAGTCACAGTTTAAGAATAGAGGGTAGGACAGTTAGGACTGAGATGAGGACAAACTTTCTTCACGCAGAGAGTTGTGAATCTGTGGAATTCTCTGCCACAGAAGGCAGTGGAGGCCAATACACTGGATGTTTTCAAGAGTTACATTTAGCTCTTGGGATGTAACAAAATTTGCTATATCCATTGACACCCCGCTCCGACACCATCCCCCCCACCCGGTTGCTCCACTCCCTCGCTGGGTACCCCCAAGGCCAGTGATCAGTGATCGCTCAGCCTCCCTACTTTCAAAAACGCTCCGTGGCCCCTGGTTCAGACAGAGAGCACTGCCAGATGTGAGTGGGGAACTGAGGCCAGTTGTCCATGATGTCTGGATCCCAATGCTCAGTGCTTCGTGTTTCGCAGTTGGCTAATGTTGTTGATTTGTAATTAGCCTGATATGTAATTAGTTGACAAAACATTAATTTATTAATCCAGAATATCCAGGGGGATGGGATAAGTGTAATATTAAAATGACATGCAAGGTGCCAGGCAGTCTGTCACAACATAGAGCCCCGATAACCCATTATATCCTTCAGTTAAATATTGGGAAGGTAGCACTATTGTCATTTGTCACTCAACTATTATGTTTGTTTAGTTCACGGACTATTTCTAAACCTCCCACCCACCAAATTCCTTTGACAGGTCGAATAGAAATGTCCCCAATATTGTTGTTTTATTAATTGAACACGTAGATCAACATCCTCAAGGAATGGAATCAGATGGAAACTGATTCAAATGCAATGTTTAAGAGCTTGTTCAAAGAAGCTGCATATTTTAAAGAAGTGACAGAGATACTTGAAGGGGAATGTGTGGAGGTTATTATTTGTCTTTAGTTTTAGCTTGAACCAGGACATCTGAAGATTCAATGTTTAATATATCAATTATGCTGATACTGACTCCAACTAACCACGTAATGAATATCATTCAATCCGGAGGTTTTAGTTTTCTGATGCCATTTAAACTTTACTTCGATTTCAATCACTTCAATGCAAAAGTAATTGGGAATGGTGAGCATTGGAACAAAAATTTGCCCTCCGTACATTTTAACTGTAATATAATAACGTATGCATGTTGGTAGGTGCACACCAAAACAAATATTTTTTAATCATTGTTGTGTTATGAATACCACAGAAAATATTATGTACTCTCAAGATCACATTTAATAGAATAATATTGTGTAAATATATAGTTATTGGACTTTTGGAAAAGTCCCAGCTGAGAGGAAGACAGCAAAATACGGAACACATTGGGGGTAAAAATGACTTCAGGACAGTTTGTTAGGAAAATGAAGGAAATGGTAACAGAATATTTATACAGCTAAGTGAGTATAATTTTATGGATGAGAAATTGTGTTCAACCAATTGTTGACTTATTTGACAAAGTAACCAGCATGTTAGATAACTAGGAAGCCAATGGATGTAGCAAATTTTGTTATACAAAATTTGGTCTGTGCAGTGCCCCATAAAAGATTACCACGTTAGACAAGCACCTGTGGACTTGAACGTAATAGGGGATCAGATATGAGGCTTTATGCGTGGGCCAGATATATTGTCAGTGCAGAGGGGCTAGGAGCAAGGCCAAGTGTGCATCAAGTGTCAAGGTCTGGAATAGCACTAGGTGTGCAGTCAAAGCTGGGACAATGGGAGTGTTCAGCACTGGGAACCTAAGCAGGTCAGCAGCTATGATCAGGGTAGAATAGGGGGGCAGGTGTAAGGCTGTACTCAGGGTCAGGAATGAGAGGAGGTATGCAACTGGTGTCAGGATCAGGAGTCGTACCAGGCGTGCAGTGAGATCCAGGTTGGTCAACATGGGCCAAGTGTTTGATTATAATCTGATTTCCATACATGAATATACTAAGATCATTGTGTTAAAGAAGGAACTGCAGATGCTGGAGAATCGAGGGTTACACAAAAAGCTGGAGAAACTCAGCGGGTGCAGCAGCATCTAAGGAGCGAAGGAGATAGGCGACGTTTCGGGTCGAGACTCTTCTTCATACTAAGATCATTCATGTGCTGCACCTGTTGATCAGAGTCTGGCTTTTCTGTGGAATGTAATTAGGAACGTAATTTAGCCTAACCTTATTCATAGCTAATCCAATTTAAAGCATAAATATTGCATTCAAGTGCAAGTTAAAAGACTCACTACCGTATTTACCAGATTGCACAATTTCAAGCTGAAAATGCAAAAGCTCCGTACCAATGGGAGGGGACACCCCCCCCCGGTCGCTATGCTCCCTTGGGCTTGGTCTCCCGCAATTTCTCAGTCCCAACTCTCACTCAATGTTGGCACCCCTGTTACAATCGAATACATGATTACAATAAAGGTAGTGTAGGCAGCATCCAGCAGGCTCTCAGACTGAAAGCGTTGACATGTGAAGAGATTGTGCCAATACTTATTGGAATATAAAATAAGAGATAATCTTATGAATCACATGAGACTCTGCAAGAGCTTGTCAAGGTGGATGCTGAATGTTTCCTGTAGTGGGTTTATCTAGAAGAAAGCATATTTTTTGGTGGGAGATTGCAATCTTCACGTGGTCCGCCCTGTTTTGACGAATGCAATCAACCTGGCGTGCACAATCAAATAAGATCAAATAGAACAAGTTGTCCTACAACTTTAGGCTGTGGACGCCATACCCAAGAAGTGTAAGGGAGTCAGTTTCAGATGAGTGCAAACCTTTTCTCTCAAAGGGCTGTTATCTTTTGAATTCTCTATCCCAAAGATCTCTGGTGCTGTCATTGAATATATTCAATGCTCAGACTGAGACATTTACAGAGCAAGGAAGCAAAATGATATGGAGAGAGAAAGTAGGAAATTATTGAGGACTAGAAGCATGACATTTTATTGAATGGAATGGAAAATTTATTGTCACATGAGACTAAGCAGTGAAATTCTTTGCCTGCATACCTAAGGTATGCAAATAGCAGCCACCTACCGCACTGCCAAAGTATGCCGGCTCCTCCTTTGTGCTCCCCCAACAGCTCCCCCAATGTCCATCGTTCTCCCCTCTCCCTTCCTATTGTCCATTGTTCTTCCCTCCCTCTCACACTGAGTCCTCCATTGATCTATGGTGCAACAGGCTCAAAGAGTTGACTAAACTACTTGCTTGTTATGAGCAGTTCCTCCAACTGTAAGATGTGTATTGCACTATTATCATTTAAAACTCGTTGCTTCATGGTTTTGGACAATTTTTCAACATCAGTTGGAATCCTATGCTATGAATCACTTGTGATGTTTCCTCACATCCCCATATTTCATTAGAAATCTAGCTGGACATGAAGCAATCAATCCTTTGGAATAATTCCAACATCTGCCATTACACGGAAAAACTGAAATATCCCTCCCTCCCTTCTTAATGAAAACATTACCAGAATCAATAGATGTTTGGAAAATGATAACCCATGTTCACAATTGTTAGTCACCTCTTTCAAAACTATAGGATGTAGATACTCAAGTTGCTGGGATTAATCAGTTTTAATCTTAACCGCCTCTTATAGTTAGTATCATTGGATTTTTCCCCTGTGGCAGGTTTATTGTATATTCTATGAAGATAGGCATAAAGTAGTTATTTGGTTCCTCTGCCATTTCTTTTCACCCTCCCCCACCCCATTATACATTCTCCCAGTTACATCTCTCAGCTACATTTTCCTTTTTCATGCATTAAGGATTATTTTTCTCCCACAAATTGTGCATTATTAATTTTAAGTGCTACCCATTGCTGACCACAGCCCACTCACCTTTCTTATTTACATAGTTCTCTCCTCACATTTTTAGTTTACCTTTGGATGGAATCACTTTCATGCTCAGTATTTTATATCCCACCTGCAAATTGCCAGTTAATAGCATGTCTAAAAACGTGTTTTCTAGGAAATATTTCTACAAATTATGTTTAGAGATACTCGATAAAAGTGTGGAATGATCAGCACCACGGCAGCCAAATCACCCGAACCCCCGTACCAGTGTCATGGAATTCCTCCATCTCCCAGATTGGTTACATTTCATTCTTTTAATTGTACAGGCATTCCCCTTCTTGAGTAATAGGCAACATGTACACTCAGTTATGTAGACAATTCATAATAGGCAGCATTGGTGTCTAGTTTTAAGGTGAAACTATACCAAGTGCTGAAGGAACTAAGCAGGACAGGTAGCATCACTGGAGAACATGCATAGGTGATGTTACGGGTTGGGATCTTTCTGCTCGATGAGATACTCCTGCACTGTGTTGTGTATTAACCAGCATCTGCAGTTCTTTGTTTCTACATAGTTTAAGGTGATTATGACTGGAAAAAATCTTACTTACATGGGGTTTACAGAACGTAAATGGTGGGGCGTCTGTCATATTATTCTGTAAATAATTGCTCAGCACCCTATAGTATTGCAGAATATGTCAATAACAACCGATGAGGCCAAATAAAAAAATAAGCAATATAAAGGCTGAGAGCCAGAGAGGATAACTAAATCAATTTGAAATATGTTAAATGTAGTAGCAGATGTACAAATCAAGTTATCCCCTATTCTCACATGACCTCACCAAAGATTATGCAACCACAATCTGCATCCAATTTCCGTCATTCGACACAGTTGCTAAACAGCTACCCAATAAATCCCATGGGCATTTTTAAACTAAACTATTAGGTGTGGTTCTCAAAGGAGACCATTATTATTTAATGTATTTAACACACAGTCACAATGCATACTATCTTTCATTCTAAATCAAAAACATTTACAGGAAGCCCTCGGGGCTTCAGTGGATATCCCCAGATAATTAAGACTCCTACCATTAACGCAACACAGTTTAATTCACTTTTAGATTCATACAGTAGTATTCACTGAAGCCCAGTGAAGAGAATTTGGAAATCAGGACCTAATGCATCAGCTGCAAAGCATCAGAATTTCCAAACAAATAGCAGATTATCAGAATTTTACTATAATTAATCAGATGCATTGACAAATCAGTTTAACTTCAAAGTTATGTCTTATGTGCACAGCCCAAGAACTGTTCAATAGGCATGAAGCAGTCATCATAAACCTTTCAGGTGAAAGGAAAAATGGAAAAGCTTGCAAGTTGCACTTTAGACATTAATTGCACTAATATGAAAAAAATAATTTGACAATACTTTTATTTACAACAATATTCCATTGTAAAGGCTCTCAACATAGAAGCTGAGCAGTAGGCATCATACTAGTTGATGGGAGTTCTACCTGGGGAGAAAAAAAGGTATTCAATTTAGAATTTGAAATATATAATCAGAGATGTATCAAGATAAACACCAAGTAACTTAACCATAGGGAAAATATAGCATGCTTTCTTGATAAGTGCCATAAAAAAATAATTTTCCAAGACTACACTCCCTATGTTATTCCAGTGACATCAACACAGGAAATCTAATGGTGCGGCAGCACCTTAGAAGCTGCAGAATTTACATGACTGGTCCAATTGAAATTCTGGTCAATGGCAATCCAAGAATGTGGATGGTAAATGACATCTCACTGATAATGACACTGAATATCAAAGAAAGTGGTTAGGTAGTGGTACAACCTGGTATGGTCCATGATTATCTACCTCTTTGGAGACCCTCAAGACTATCTTTGATCGGACTTAACTGGCTTTATTTGCACTAAACGTTATTCCCTACACATATCTGTACACTGTGGATGGCCTGATTGTAATCATGTATTGTATTTGCGCTGACTGGTTAGCACGCAACAAAAACTTTTCACTGTACCTCGGAACAGTAACAATAAACTAAACTCAACTTCCATAGTGCCAGAACTATTCACCACTCAACAGCATATGTTTGAATGTTATCTATGTTATCTCAGTTTGGTTCATTGTCATGTGTACTGAGGTACAGTGAAAAGCTTTTTGTTGCATGCTAACCAGTCAGCAGAAAGACAATACATAATTACAATCGCTCCATTTACAGTGTATAGATACATGATAAGGGAATAACATTTAGTGCAAGGTAAAGCTAGCAAAGTCTGATCAAGAATAGTGCAAAGGTCATCAAAGAGGTTGATAGTTCAGCACTGCTCTCTGGTTGTGGTATGATGATTCAGTTGCCTGATAACAGCTGGGAAGAAACTGTTCCAAATCTGGTGGTGTGCATTTTCACTTTGATAAGAAGGGTTTCGGCCCAACACGTTACCCATCTCCTTCGCTCCATAGATGCTGCTGCACCCGCTGAGTTTCTCCAGCATATTGTGTACCCCTCTTCACTTCTATGTTTGCCTGATTGGAGAGGGGAGAATCGGGCGTGGCCAGGAAGGTTTTGCTGACTTTCTAATGAAAGATTATTGAAGCAGATTATGGCAGTTAGACCTAGGGCACTGTTTTGAATGCCTGCAGTCTCAGAGTTGGGATCAGGAACAACCACACGCATTTGTCTGATGCATAACTCCAACCATTGGAGTGTTTTCCAACTGATGCCCACCAGCACCAATTTTAATGGGGTTCTGTTATGCCACAGGTTGCATTGACATCAAGGGCATTTACTTTCATTTCCAAAATTCAACTCACTAGGCCAAGGATGAATTGGTCTGTTCACCAAGTGGCTTGGGTACAACCTAAACTGAGCAGTGAGCAGGTTACTGGTGAGTGCCACTTGATGGTAGAATACATTCTATCATTTTACTGATGTTTAAGGATATCAGCCAGATTCGATCTGTACCATTTATTGTCAGTGTACTGCATCTTTGGTAATTATATTGCAGCAACTTGTCAGGAGGAGTTGTTTGTACCAAAGCCAGGATGATGGCTCAACCCATTGATCTCAGTTGTTTCTATTTGGGAATTATTTAAATTGCTAAAGCCAAACAGATCCAGCTTCATAACACATTCATTGGAAGACTTATATCTAATATTGTTTGCTATGAACAAAATGTGAATTAGTTACAGAGACAGGATAATTAGTGAAATTCCACACTGTTGTTGGTTCTGGTACATCAGAAAGCGTTTACAGTATCACAGTATCACTCATTTTATAAAATTCACATCATATGTACCAGTAACACAAAACAGTTGAGATGTTCAATACTGGATCATTCCAGACAATGATACTTACTGAGTAATGTTTCATTTCTTGAGGAATTGGTGCCATACAAGCAGGAATGGAGCTGCAAAGCCAGAGCCAAAAAACACCGACATCGTTGCCAACAATCTCCACTTGTTCTCCACAGAGAAGGGCAAATTCTAGGACAACAAAAGAAAAGAAAATATCCTGAATTGACAAGAATTGATTACATGTAAAGTGTTATTGTACACAAAAAGTGACTTGGTACATCAGCAAGCGTTTACATTGTCACGGTTTTACTCTTTTTGTTGAGTTCACATCATATGTACCAATTTCACCAACATTTTAAAAAATCCTTTAAATTAAAAAAAATGGTCTTGCAGTACAGAACCTATTAGCATCATGATGTCTGTCATTAAAGAATGTAGTCAATTCAGCATACAGGACATGAACCATTAAACTTAAGTTAGTAGAAAAGTTAAAGATGTTGCTGTAATACTATTGTAAGCATGTCATTCTTTCCATTAGGGAATGCCCTCAATATGTATGTTTTTGTTCAAAAACCTTTTATATTATTCTGTGGCAGCTTTTCTGTTTCAATGGCCCTTTGATAGTTTTAGAAAGTGTTCTAGGTTAATCCTGCAAGCACGTGAGATTTAATTAAACATATTTGAACTTTAATGAAAAGCACAAACAAGCTGTGACAATGTGCCAATAAAAACTAACGGCTGAAAGTCAGACCACTGTTTCACAAGCCGGGTAAATGACTTCCTCTGGTAGACACAAAATGCTTGAGTAACTCAGCGGGACATGCATCATCTCTGGAGAGAAGGAATGGGTGACGTTTCGGGTCGAGACCCATGACTTCCTCTTCTGGATTATCCTTCTCATCTGAACTCATCAGCAGTGTTATGGAGTTTTGGGTTTACTAATAGTTACTTCTTTTATTATCAGTGTTATTAAGCCAATGTCCTACCAGCTGTGTAAATGATTGATTCAAAGATAGTTTGGGAACAGGTCCTTTAGAATCAGCTTGGAAACAGGTCCACGCTGACCATTGACATTATTGATCCCACTTTCGTATCTACTCCCTACTCATCAAGGGCAATTTACAGGAGCCAAATAATGTACAAACCAGCACAAACCCAGTGAATTGGCCTCCACTGCCATCCGCGGCAGAGAATTCCACAGATTCATAATTCTCTGGGTGAAAAGGTTTTTCCTCATCTCAGTCCTAAATAGCCTACCCCTTACTCTTAAACTGTGAACCTTAAACTGTGAACCCTGGGTCTGGACACTCCCACCATCAGGAATATTTTTCCTGCATCTAGCCTGTCCAATGCCTAAAAAATCCCCTCTCATCCTTCTAAATTCGAGTGAATACAGGTCCAGTCAACCCATTCTTTCATCATTTGTCAGCCCCGCCATCCTGGGAATTAACCTATGTTGCATCCTTAATAGCAAGAAGGTCCTTCCTCAAATTAGGAGACCCAAACTGCACGCAATACTCCAGGTGTGGTCTCACCAGGGCCCTGTACAACTGCAGTAAGACCTCCTTGGTCCTGTGATCAAATCCTCTCGCTATGAAGGCCAACATGCTCACTTTCAGTGACTGATGTACAAGGACACCCAGGTCTCGTTGCACTCCTACCAACTCAGCGGGTCAGGCAGCATCTCTGCAGAAAAGGAATGGGTTTCGGGTTAAGGCCCTTATTCAGACTGAGAGTCAGGGGAGAAGGAGTCTAGAGATATGGAAGATTGGTGTGAAAACACCAGATGAAAACAGACAATAAGGAAATGTAGGGATAGGTGACGTTTCGGGTCGATGGCCTCCTTCAGACTGTGTAAGGGAAGGTGAAAGTGAGACATCAAATGGAAAGGACGGAAATGAACATGAATGAAAATCGGAGAAGTCAAATGTTCATACCGCTGGGGTGTAAGCTACCCATGTGAAATATGTGGTGCTGTTCCTCCAATTTGCACTGGGCCTCACTGACATTGGTGGCACAGGACATAAAGGTCAGTGTCAGAATGGGAGGGAGCTACAGATGCCGGTTTACACTGAAGACAGGCACAAGGAGGGAAGGAGAGAGGGGGGGAAGGAGGATGGGGAGGGGGGAGGAGGGAGAGGGTAACAGAGAGTGAGGAAAGGGAGGGGGAAGGAGAACAAACTAGAAGGTAACATAGTGAGGAGAGGGGGAGAGAGGGGGGGAGAGGGAGAGGGGGGGAGAGGTGGGGAGGGGGAGAGGTGGGAGAGGGAGAGAGGGGGGGGGGGGAGAGGGAGAGAGGGGGGGGGGAGAGGGAGTGCGAGCAGCGTCTGCAGGTTGCAGAGCCTCCGCTCCTAAGATGGCGGCCGTGGTGACCTTCAGCGAGCCGCGTCGCTCCAACACAAGCGCCCGGCCTCCCTCTCCGGGGCAGCTTTAATCCCCGCCCTTGCCGGTGTGTGCAGGCCCAGCCGCCCTCCTACCTTTCCCGGGCCCTCCTCGTAATGGGACCTGCGGATCAGCGAGGTGCTGAAGTTGCGCACCGTGCGAGCCCACACCATGTCTGCGGCAGGCAGCGACACCGTCTGCCAGTGCCGTCCCCCCGGAAACCAGCGTAATGGCGGGCGAGGGCGGAAACGGAAATAAAGGGTGCATGGGACTACAAGTACCAGGGTGCACTGCGCACTTCGCACAGGCGCAGTCACAGGATAGGGTTTGTGTTATTAGAGTAATGTGGCACTAACCCTGCAGCCCTGAGCCATGACTCCAGCAGCACTAACCCTACATCCCTGAGTCATGACTCCAGCAGCACTAACCCAACAACCCTGAGCCATGACTCCAGTAGCACTAACCCAACATCCCTGAGCCATGACTCCAGTAGCACTAACCCTACATTCCTGAGCCATGGAGCCATCCCTTCGGCCCAACCTTGCCATGCTGACCAAGTGGCCTACTTGAGTTTGCCCCATTTGCCTAGAATCAGTTCAAATACACTTAATGTAAAACAAAAGAACTGCAGATGCTAGTTAAGACACACACCTCTGAAGCAACTAAGCGGGTCAGGCAGTATCCCTGGTGTACATGGGTCGGTGACGATTAGGGCCAAACATGAAGGGTCCTGACCTGAAATGTCAGCTATCCATGTTCTACAGCGATGCTGCCTGACTAGCTGAGTTACTCCAACACTTTTTATCATCTATATAACTAAAAGTCTCATCGTGACCACTTGTGCTGTCTGTGCTCTATATTGATTTTTTTTAAATGCTACCAAATATCGCTATGATTTTTGGCCATCTTACTCACAGTCCTCCTCCGCTGAGGCAGCCCCGCGGATTTTTCTGATCGTTGAAAAATAAAAAAGTTACGAGTGTTTTAAAAATCTTGAGATCAGCTGATTGGCCCTCTTGCCTGTCAATCACCACGATGAAGGTCATGCCCCTTCTGGGCTGGACAGAACTATAAAACCCCGGATGCCTGGACATGAGTCAGTCACTCTGGAAGATTGCGAGGGAGAGTCCACAACTGTGATTCTAAGCTGTGAATCAACTGAACTGTGAGTGCAATGTACTTGCAATAAATGTTTGCCCTTAATGACAATGCAATGAGTTGTTAGCAATTTGGTTGGCTGCACTCTGTTTGAAATGCTATGAAATTGAATTTGGTGGCCTGCACTCTGCTTGAAATGCTTTGAAATTGAATTTGGTGGCCTGCACTCTGCTTGCAATGCTATGAAATTGAATTTGGTGGCCTGCACTCTGCTTGAAATGCTGTGAAATAGAATTTGGTGGCCTGCACTCTGCTTGAAATGGAATTTCAAGGAATAGCCATGAATGAACTGCCAGCCCACCAGCCCCGAGTGACTGATCCACCATCCCCGAGTGATTGATCCACCAGCCCCGAGTGACTGAGCGGCCAGCCCACCAGCCCCGAGTGACTGAGCGGCCAGCCCACCAGCCCCGAGTGACTGAGCGGCCAGCCCACCAGCCCCGAGTGACTGAGCTGCCAGCCCACCAGCCCCGAGTGACTGAGCTGCCAGCCCACCAGTCCTGAGTGACTGAGCTACCAGGCCTGAGTGACTGAGCTGCCAGCCTACCAGGCCGAAGTGACTGAGCTTCCAGCCCACCAGGCCTGAGTGACTGAACTGCCAGCCCAAGAATCCATTTGGCCCACAATGTCCATACTAGCCCTCTTGAAACCAGTCCTTTCGGCCCACAACACCCATACTAACTGGAATCATACAGTGTGGAAACAGGCCCTTTGGTCCAACTTGCCAGCACTGACCTCACCTGCCTGTGTTTGACTCAAAATGTCATCTGTCTGTGTTTTCCAGGTATGTTAATTTTGTAACTGCACTATATTGTATGAAACATTGTGAAAATTCCCCTTCTGGGGATGTTGGTTGGTTTTTATTAAAGGTTGTCTCCTAATATGTTGTAGTACAAAGTGTGTCTTTAGCACTTCTGATTTATTAAATCCGATTTTGTACCATCAGGTGGCTTTGGTTATACTCCTCCTTGGCCTTGCTGCTTTACTTCCTTATGGATGTCATTAGCCAATTTTTAAAGTCTATCCTTTCTCTTCAAAGGAACATATGATCAGTCAGCAAATTTATTTCGAGATAGGCCAAGAAGCATGAACTGCCCCTGAATAACAGGTGTCTTGGCAGCAAGCTGGTAGAGTGTTCCGGTTTCCCCCCACATCCCAATGATGTGCTGTTTTGTTGGTAAATTGGACTTTGTAAATTGACCCTGATGTGCAGGAAGTGGATGAGAAAGTGGGATAAATTATAACTAGTGTGAATGGGTGATCGATGATCAGTGTGTGCTTGGTGAGGCGAGGGCCTTGTTTGCATGCCAAATCTCTAAACTAAACAAACTAGAAATGTTGCTGAACAGATTGGCTGCCCATTGATGGAGTGGAAGTTCTCCTGGTTGACCTGCTGCTGCTTGGCTAGACAGCTGTGGGAACTGAGCTGGAGCTGCAGATCCGGGTTTGTTTGTATTCTGATTGGTTTCACATCTGGCAAAATTGATATAAAGGGATACATTGGAAAATAAGGCATTAATCGACTACCTGATCCAATGACATTGCAACCCTATTGTATCTGCAGCTGAGCTCTGGGAAATTCCTGAGGCATAGAAGTTTAGAGTGAATTTCTTTAGACAGAGGGAGTGAATCTGTGGAATTCATTGCCACAGCGTGCTGTGGAGGCCACGACATTGGGTATTTTTAAAGCGGGGATTGATAGATTCTTGATTAGTGAGTAGGTCAAGGGTTATGGGTCGAGAGGAAAAAATAGATCAGCCATGATTGAATGGCAGAGTGGACACAATGAGCCGAATGGCCTAATTCTGCTCCTATGTCTTATGGGCTTATCAAATTGAAAATAACAAAGCCACTGGAAAAGATGAAGTCCACCAGGAAAAGATTTGTGTTCTAATGTTCTGTAAATCTACCCTTAACAGATTGGATACTGTAGTCTCCTTAGACACTCAAAAATGCATCTTCTGTCTGTTCATTCTCCCAGTGTAAGGCCTCTTGCAACGTCAACCTCCCTCATTATCCACTGCCCCCTGCCCCAATGTAGGTTTATGGAAATCAGGCTGTTGCTGTTTTTCCAAGACCTGCTTTCCTCCTCTATGGTTGTTCTCTGCCTCCACTGTATTTCAGGATAACTGAGATTTAGGGTAGTCCAGAGTTGCAAAGTGAGTAACATCAAAGTTTGGAAAATAAAGAGAAAAGTACACAATGTTAGTGCAAATTGTAACAATTCTCCAAAGTTTCTAAACAATCCCCTGCAAAGAAAGTCTTTCACAGAAATATTCAAGAAAGCTGCAATATTTGTTGCTAGATTTGCTAGTCAATTCTGCAGCCTCCACTCAATGTCATCAATACTTTTTAGTTTTATTGATAGAAGCTCAGGAAATCTATGCACACTGTAATAAATTCCCAAAGCACTGTTTACATTGCAGTGAATATTTCAACCTGCCTGTCTTCAATTGAATGTGTAGCCTCATGTAGTTAGGTTTAAAGTATAAGTCAGTATGTTGCAACAGGGACACCTGTCGCTATACCTCGTCCCTCGAACTCTGTCCAGGGACCCCAACAGTCTTTTTAGGTTAGGCAGAGGTTCACTTGCACCTCCTCCAACCTCATCTATAGTTTCCGTTGTTCAAGATATAGACTCTTATATATCGGCGGGACCAAACATAAACTGGGTGATCGTTTCGCTGAACACCTTCGATCAGTCCGCCTGAACCTACCTGATCTCCTGGTTGCTGGTTGCTAAACACTTTAATTCTCCTTCCTATTCCCACACTGATCTTTCTGTCCTTGGTCTCCTCCATTGTTAGAGTGAGGTTAAAAGCAAATTGGAGGAACAGCATGTCATATTTTGTTTGGGCAGCTTATGGCCAGTGGTATGAATATTGATTTCTCTAACTTCAAGTAAACCCGGAATTCCCTCTATCCCTCCCCCACCCAAGTCACACTAACTTCTCGTTTTCACCCAACAACCAGCTAACAATGGCCTGTTTCCTTTATCATTGTTACTTTTTTGCATATCTTTCATTCATTGTTCTTTATCTCTCTACATCATCGTCTGTATCTCTTGTTTCTCTTATCCCTAACTAGTCTCGACCCGAAACGTCACCCATTTCTTCTCTCCAGAGACGCTGCCTGTCCCGCTGAGTTACTCCAGCTTTTTGTGTCTATCTTCTGTTGAAATTCATTGATCGCCTACATCCAATCCATTGAAGCCAATTATGAGCATCTGGTTGCCAGCCACTTGAATTACCCTTTCCATTCTCACTTTGACTATCTCTCTTTGGCCTTCTGCATTGTTACAGTGAAGAGCAATGCAAACTTGTGGTGCAGCACAGTGGCGCAGTGGCAGAGTTGCTGCCTCACAGCACAAGAGACCTGGGTTGGATCCTTACTACGATTGCTGTCTGTACAGAGTTTTTACTTTCTCCCTGTGACCGCATGGCTTGTCTCAGAGTGCTCTTGTATTGTCCCACATTCCAAAGATGTGCAGGTTTGTAGGTTAATTGGCTTCTATAAATTGTCCCTAGGATAGAACTAGTGTGCAGGTGATCGCTAGTCGGTGTGGACTCAGTGAGCTGAAGGGCCTATTTCCACACTGTTTCTCAAACCGAACTAAACTCCACCTCGTCTTCCATCTGGACACATTCTTAGACGTCTGGACTCGATATCGAATTTTCCAACTTCACGTCACTTCCTCTTTCTTAGTTCGTATCAGAAATGATGATTTCTGCATGTCATCATTTTGACTCAGATTTCCTTAGTCTATTGCTATAATTTGCTCTGGTTTGCCTGTTGGGCATGTCCCACAGTCTTACTATTAACAGCACTGACAAAGAAGCATAATGTGTGTATGAAGGAACTGCAGATGCTGGTTTGAAATGAAGATAGATGCAAAATGCTGGAGTAACTCAGCAGGACAGGCAGCATCTCTGGAGAGAAGGAATGGGTGATGTTTTGGGTCGAGACCCTTCTTCAGAAACAACTTTAACTCATTTGGTCTCAGCTTTTCAGATATTACATTTTTTCCTCTTTTTTCCTAGTTTTCACAAAGGGTCTTGGATGTGAAATGTTAGTTGTTTCTCTTCTCAGATATATTTCTTGATTTGCTGAGTGCTTCTAGCACTTACAGTTTTATTTTTATTTCAGATTTCCAGCAACTGCTGTTTTATTGATTTCCACTTCTTGTTGGCCTTAAGTTTCTGATATCCCATTACTTTTAGGACATTTACCTCTCAGCTCCACCCACCCACCCACAAATCCACACAAATTCATTTGCTCCCCCTTCCATGTTGTTTCTTCTAATCCCTTGCCTCAATTCCTCACAAACTTGTTATCCTTGCATGGATCTTCTCGATCACTAAACTTTTTTTTTGTACCTTGGCAACCCAGATTATACACATTAGGTTACATTTTGTCATATCAATGATTTAGTAAATAGCAGGATTACATCAGTATTTACATTTTTATATCGGATGTTAACATCGGATCTGCTTTACCAAATGTCATTTGGGTAATGACTTGTGCAATGTATAGAAAGTTAATCACACAACTACAACCAGTTTGTTGATGCGATCCAGACAGCAGCATGAAAAACCATTCCGCTGGGCTGCCGGCGTAACAACATTGCAGGCATGGACACTGAAACTGCTGACTTGCTATCTATGTACGAAGAACCTTTTGATGAAGACCCATTCGCTGACATAATAGCTGAGATGGGGAAACAGCTCACAGATGCACTGTTGTTTCTATTAGGCAGGAGCTAATAGAAACAACAGACCTACGACATAGCAGCAGGAAGGCATGGGCACACCGAGACGTCTCGGTAATGACCCCACCCACAGTAAACCACGTGGAAATGTGACTGCTAAACAGGTTGCCCACCAGTTGTTGCTAAACGGCAAGAGTAGTGGTAAGAAACCTCCGTCTCCAATAGTTGTTAATGGCAACAACCGAAACGATGGATGGTACATCCAACCTTTCACCATGGACAAACTCAACAAAGACCTGAATGTGATGAAACCTAACAAGGCAACTGGCTTAGGCAACATCAGAACTGAGATGCTGCAACATCTAGGTCCCAGAGCATGAGAATGTCTGCTGGAGATGTTTAACATCTGCCTAGCAACCAACTCCATACCACGAGTCTGGCGGAAATGCAGGGTTGTTGCTTTACCAAAACCAGGCATAGATGCCAATCTTCCCAGCAGCTACAGGCCTATATCCCTGCTGTGCCACCCATACAAACTGATGGAAAGATGCATACTGAACCACATCACGCTGGATGTAGACGATGTTTTTTTACCTGAACAGGCTGGATTCCGTCAGGGAAAGTCAACAACAGGACAACTGCTGAACCTCACACAGCACATTTAAGATGGCATCGAGGGGAAGCTGATCACAGATGCAGTATTTGTAGACTTGTCCGCAGTATATGACACTGTACGGCAGGAAAAATGTTCCCAATGTTGGGCGAGTCCAGAACCAGGGACCACAGTCTTAGAATAAAGGGGAGGTCATTTAAGACAGGTGAGAAAAAACTTTTTCACCCAGAGAGTTGTGAATTTATGGAATTCCCTGCCACAGAGGGCAGTGGAGGCCAAGTCACTGGATGGATTTAAGAGAGAGTTAGATAGAGCTCTGGGGGCTAGTGGAGTCAAGGGATATGGGGAGAAGGCAGGCACGGGTTATTGATAGGGGCCGATCAGCCATGATCACAATGAATGGCCGTGCTGGCTTGAAGGGCCGAATGGCCTCCTCCTGCTCCTATTTTCTATGTTTGTACGATGATATGCATCGCAATGCAATCCTCAGACTTCAGGCAGATTGAGTGTACTAGAGGCTGCTCTGCAGAATATGACAACATACTACCAACAGAACTCCCTGAGCCTAAACCCAACAAAAACGCAAAGCACAGCTTTCCACCTCCGGATGCAAAACGTTGACTGCAGGTGCGATGGAATGATATCCTGTTGGAGCACTGCAAAGCCCCAAAGTACCTAGGTGTGGTCCTCGATCACACATTATCATATCGCCAACGTGTTGAGAAAACCAAGGCAAAGGTCAACACCCGGAACAATGTCATTGAAAAATTGGCAAACAGCTCATTTGGAAGTGACCCAACAATAATCTGCACTGCAGCCCTGGCGCTCTGTTTCTCAGTGGCAGAATATGCAAGCCCTGTCTGTAGCCGCTCTAAACATGCACACATGGACTCTGCATTGAACACTGCCTGCAGGAAAACCACAGGATGCCTGAAGACAACAAAGTTTGAACATCTGTATGACCTGGCAGGCATCGACGAACCATCTCGAAGACGTGATCGGGCAGCTGCAGTAGAACGCTTCAATGCGGACATAGACCCCCGTCACCCCTTGCACAATCACCAACATGCCAAGAAACGGCTGAAGAGTCGGAACAGCATCATGGAACTGGAGCCAACCGTACCAGGCATCAAAAACAAACAACAGATGACACCAGGACACCACCTGCCTCATACAACCTGGAAAGCCCTAAACCGCGTCTGCACTGGAGTGGGATGTTGCGGACTCAACCTGAAGAAGTGGGGCCTCTCGCACTATGGCAAGTGCAACTGTGGAGAGGTACAGACAATGGCCCATCTACTGACTTGCAGCGGAGAGGCATGCACTGCGGACAATCTCCGCAGAGGCACAGATGTGGCACTGGCTGTGGCAAAGCAATGGAAGAACGCCGTGTGACACACTAGAGAACGAACCCAATGTCATTGAGCATTGTTCAGCATCCTCAAATTAATGTCATCAGGACCTTTGATCTTTATTATTTTTCAAAAATGATTTTCTGTGCATGGTTTCTGGATTACTGAACTGAAATAAGCCACATTTATCCATTTTGTGATCTTCTAAACGTAGGAGAGGTTGTTTAAGTGCATGGAATACTTGAAACTGTTTTTTTCACCCTTGGGAGGACTCAGACCAATAAATATTTTAAATGTATATTTTACAGTAATCTAAAAGGCATTTTCGCTCTTGAAAATAGTTTGTTTTTTATTAAGAACATGACTGATATCCTCTACCCTAGATTCAAATGAATGGTTTTAGTTCCATTCTTTTTTAAATATAATTAGATTCAGGAAACATTCTGGCACATTTCAGTGTAGTCTATTAAAAGGAACAGAACACCCTAATATATAGATCTCCAAACTAAGTTGCTGTACTCAAATTAATGTTCTAACTTTAACAAAAAAATATGACTCAGAGTACAAAGATTTCTCCTATGATTTTCATCTACCTAATTCATTTTGTTCTCTGTATTTCTAATCAAGAAGTTGAGTAAATTCTGGTAATGTTCCATGACATTTTAATTTACTAAAATAATAATTCAACCCAATACCACACTGTCCATTGAAAGACACTCCAGAGATTTATTTTGAATTGTACTATACAACATTTTGATGAATGTAAAAATAATTGATCGTGGTCGAGGTTGTATAAATCTCACATTTTGCAGGGCTTTCCAATCTTTTAAGGATATTGGAAATTTAACTGAGGAGACCTTCAAATTATTAATATGACAAAAGATCAAGTCTTTACATTTATGGTGGTGGCTGGAAGTTGAATAACAGTGCATCAACGTGGAGAAGTACATACATCAATGCTATGGATATGGAGGTCTTGTCAAATTTAATGACTGAGGCCCCAGTTGTGGATTAAGATTCGATATGGAGCCCGACAATGTCGATGTTAATACAATACATCTTTATTTTGTTTATATAAGCACACGGAAAAGAGCACTAAAGGGAATCTCTCAGAGCATATAGTTAGAAGCAAAGCCAAAGACTGACAATCAATGAGATATTAGTTTAACTGGAGAAAAATAATGGGTGACTTTTCGGGTTGAGACCCTTCTTCCTCAACCCGAAACATCACCCATTCCTTCTCTCCAGAGATGCTGCCTGTCCCGTTGAGTTATCTCAGCTTTTTGTGTCTGTCTTCAGTTTAAACCAGCATCTGCAGTTCCTACGTACAGATATTAGTTTAGCATTTTTGGTTGTATTGGCGGGCGGGTAACTGCAGTATTATCTATTATCTTACACATATGTCTGATTCAGAGGACCCTTCCACCCCTTGTGCCTCTAAGTCTCAATGGTATCAGATTCTCTCATTTTTAAGTGTAGCATAACCATTCTTTAATTCACGGCCAATCTGATTCTATTCACATCTATTTTCCCTTGTGTTTTAAATATTTATGGTCCTTGTCCTCGCAACTTCAATACAAATGACATTTATTTTGTTGTCTGACACGTGAGATTAAATTGCTGATCCTTCTTGGTCATATTGGACTACTGGAGGAAGGAGGAAGACTGGGGGAAGACAAAAGGTGGAAGACTGACTGAAATGTATTGCCTTCGATCACAGTGATCACTATGGTGGATGTTTATGTGAAGTTCTATCATTCTTTTTAATTGTGTTGTGTTCTTTTAATTGTATGGCTGCATGGTAACTCAAATATCACTGTACCTTAATTGGTGCATGTGACAACAAATGTGAATGTGAATCTGAATCTACCGAGGTTTTAACTTTGGGCAACCATCCTATCATACACAAGGGTTAAACTACATTCACAATTTATAAATTAGTGAGCGACTTTAACTTTCCCAATATTGACTGAAATTGCCTTAGAGCAAGGGACATATATAGGGCGGAATTTGATAAGTGCATCCACATAAGAGTTTTGACACAATATGTAGCTATGTAGTTTCCGGTCGAGACCCTTCTTCAGACAGACAGCCCTCCCAGAGAAGGGGCTGTTCTTGACATTATCTGAAAAAAATAAAATCAAGCAGGTGGTGGACGTGTTGGTTGAGGAAGATTTTGTGTTTAGTGACCACATGTTTCATGGTAATTATGGAAAAGGATAGGGTTGCTTTTGATGCTCGTATCCTTAAATTGGGGAAAGGCTGATTCTGAAAGCATAAAAGAAAACTTGGCAGAAGTAGAATGAGAACAGGTAAATGCATATAAAAGAACATCTGACGAGTGGGTAGGATGGAACTGCAGCTGCTGGTTTTCAACCAGCATTCTCTGAAGACGGGTCTTGATACCGAAACATCACCCACTCCTTTCCAGAGATGCTGCCTGTCCCACTGAGTTATTCTAGCTTTTTGTGCCTATCTGACAAATGGGAGTCTTTTCAAAGAGATTAGTAAGAGTTGAGGGCCAGCATGTTCTCATAAGGGTGAAAGGCCAAAATAGCAAGATTAGAGAATGATAGATGGCAAAATTTATGGAAGATAGACACAAAATGCTGGGGTAACTCAGCGGGACAGGCAGCACCTCTAGAGAGAAGGAATGGGTGATGTTTCCAGTCGAGACCTTTCTTCAGACTAGTCAGGGGTAGGGAAATGAGAGTTATGGAGAGTGATGTAGAATGGAACAAATGAATGAAAGTTGTGCAAAAAAGTAATGGCGATAAAGGAAACAGGCCATTAGCTGTTTGCTCGGTAAGAACAGGACCCTGGTACAACTTTGGTGGGGGAGGGAATGATTAGGGTGGGGAGATGCATGGCAGATGGAGTTTAATGCGGATAAATGTGAAGTTATCCACTTTGGTAACAAAAAAAACAGGAAGGCAGATTACTATCTAAATGGCGTCAACTTGAGAAACGGGGAAGTACAACGGGATCTGGGGGTCCTTGTACATCAGTCTATGAAAGTAAGCATGCAGGTACAGCAGGCAGTGAAGAAAGTGAATGGCATGTTGGCCTTTATAACAAGAGGAATCGAATATAGGAGCAAAGAGGTCCTTCTGCAGTTGTACAGAGCCCTGGTGAGACCACACCTGGAGTATTGTGTGCAGTTTTGGTCCCCTAATTTGTGGAATGACATTCTTGCTATTAAGGGAGTGCAGCATAGGTTTGCAAGGTTAATTCCGGGGATGGCGTGACTGTCATATCCTGAAAAAATTGAGAAACTGGGCTTGTACACTCTGGAGTTTAGAAGGATGAGAGGGGATCTCATTGAACCATATAAGATTGTTAAGGGCTTGGACATGCTAGAGGCAGGAAACATGTTCATCCCCACACAGCGGAATCAACGTTTCCCATTGTGAGGGAAGGCAATAAAAGCTCAGTCCACTTTCTCTATGTTCAGGGGCCCATTGAGGCCCATGGTCGGGGCCTATTGAGGCCTCCGCAGTCACTGCAACGGCGGCCCGATGTTCAGGCCCTCTCGCTGATGGAACTCCGGCGTCGGATGAACACTCTCAGCGGCCTGGAGTTCCAAATCGGCCATTTCCTACCGCGACCGCGGCTCCCGAAGTCCACAGGCCGAGCTGGCCGGAGCTCCACACGGCAATCCTCGGCGAAATATCCCAAGGCCCCGTGTTGTTAAAATCAGTGCCGCCCGCGGTTGGAAGCTCTGCAGATCACAACTCCACGGTTTTAAAATCGGCAGTCCCAGCACTCTGGAGCTCCACACGACGACCCCCATAAGGCATAGTCCGCTCCACGATGGTACTTCAGTGCTGCATCGCTGCTAAAGCTGTAGCTCAGGCCGGTCTCCGGCAGGAAAGGCCGTGCCAATCCAGATGGTAGGCCTCGAGGAGGGGGCGAAGATGTGGCTCCGAGGAAAGACGCATCCTCGACCAGGTAGTGACTAAGAAAAACAGTTTCCCCCTCCCCCCCCTCCCATCCCCCACATAAAAAGACTAAAAGACCTCCAAAACAAAACTTTTTGACAGACTAAAAATTTTTAAAAAGGATGAAAGGACAAACAGCTGCAGGCGAGGCAGCCATACTCAACGGCGCCACCCACTATCAGTGGATTGTTACAGGCACTCTTCTATGGCCTTTCAAACAACTTCAAATTAGTAAAAGCCTTCATTGCTAACAGTCATGGCAATAAATGTGAGCACACGTTTGGAAAACATGATCCATGTTTTGTTCTGCTTGCAATATTATTTACCTACATTTAACTATATCCCTGGAATCAAGAATGTCAGAAGACCAGAAGTGGCGGCGCTGCTTGGCAACTGCGGCTCACCTGCAGTCCGTCTGTTTTTTATTTTATTTTTGACTTTGTGCCTGTTTTTAGCAATTATTTTTGGTTTATTAGGTTGTGTATGTGTGTGTGTGTGTGTGGGAGAGGGTGGGAGAAATGGGGTTTTAGTCTCTCCCTTCAGGGGGATGCGACTGTTCTTGTCGTGTCCCCCGTCACCGTCTCTGTCTGTGCTGAGGCCCTAATGGCGGAGCTGGCGGCCTTCCAGCTTCCAGCGGCGGCGGCACGGCTTCGGAGCTTCAGCGGCGACCTGGCTTCGGAGCTGCGGTGCTCCAGTGGCGTTCCGGCGGCCTGGCTTTCGCGGCTGCGGTGCTCCAGCGGCGACCTGGCTTCGGGGATGCGGTGCTCCGGCGGCGACCTGGCTTTCGGGGCTGCGGTGCTCCAGTGGCGACCTGGCTTTCAGGGCTGCGGTGCTCCAGCGGCGACCTGGCTGCGGTGCTCCAGCGACGACCTGGCTTTCGGGGCTGCGGTGCTGCAGCGGCGGCCTGGCTTTCGGGGCTGCGGTGCTCCAGTGGCGACCTGGCTTCTATGGCTGTGGTGCTCCAGCGGCGGCCTGGCTTTCGGGGCTGCGGTGCTCCAGCGACGTTCCAGCGGCGACCTGGCTTTTGAGGCTGCAGTGCTCCAGCGGCGGCTTGGCTTTCGGGGCTGCGGTGCTCCAGCGATGTTCTGGCGGCGACCTGCCTTTCGGGGCTGCGGTGCTCCAGCGTTCCGGCGGCAGGCCCTGTGGCGGAGTTCTGGCGTTCCGGCGATGGCGGTGGCGGCGGCCCGGTTTCGGAAGCTCGGCCGCGGGCCTGGTGGACGGCAGCATTGGAGGCCTGGATCTCCTCAGCGCAGAGGGAGAATAAGGAGGGAAGAAGACAGAGACTCTAAGGCTTTTGCCTTCCACCACAGTGAGGAGGTGTTTGGTGAACTCACTGTGGTGGATGTTAAATTTGTGTTTATTGTGTGGTTTTGTTATTTTTTATATATGTATGGCTGCAGGCATGAAATTTCGTTCAGACCGAAAGGTCTGAATGACAATAAAGGTAATTCAATCAAACTTAGACCAGAATACAGGGTCTTATATGAACAGCAACCATGTGCAATGGAGTTAATTTTAGCCTCTGGAACTGTGAAACCTGTTTCTTTAATTTAATTTTTCATCTTGGGTGAACACATTAAAATAATGAATATCTAAAAATAATGGTACCATCATTTTTATAGATCAATTAATTCAAGCTAAATACAAGAAATGTGTCAGGCATATAAATAGAAGAACTAAATGAGAGGAATTACTTTACTTAAAGTGCCCAATTGCCAAAGGTCACCTTCAGTGAAAACCTACCTCATCATAAAATGTTCAGCTATCCATTTATCTGCTGCAACTTACTGCTACTGAATGTTATTTACTCAACTTATAGATAAAAGTTAACTTCAAGTTGTAACCTTTAAAGCTACATTTATTTCTTATATTTTCTACAGTTATTTGTTGCCATTACCCAAATTACTCCTGAAGCAGTTGGGACATGGTGTGGGGTGGGGGTGAGGGGAGGTGGTGAATATTTATGCCAAGGAATAGACAAGGAGTTAAATCCAGGGATCATGACAGCCCATTGGGAAAGTTAGCTTTAAACCATAGATTGCCAGGTTTTACTGTACTGCTTCAGTAGAGTGAGGCTGCCATTTAAAGCAAGCTGATTTCCCTGTTAGAAAGCCTGACAATAGCAGCAAGGAAATAAATTGTTCAACAGCATTCTTTGGGGCCAGGAAGAGCAGGGTTGTTTCTCAGTGAAGCATGAGTTTCCCTTCCAAATGCATGTCCTCCAATTTTCCAAATGGGATCAGATTCCATCCCTTGAACCAGATTCCTACCCCTGGGATGAAGAATCTGGTTCTGTGGCCAGGCCTGGCATGCTTTCCATCAGACTAAATTTATGCAGTGTATCTGCCCTGGGGAAGAATAACACCTTGTGGAGAAAATAAAGGCTCAATAGCATGTGGAGAAACAAAAACAATAACACCAGCAAAAGGCATTCCCCTATCAGTGACTTTTTGCATCAAGAAGACTTTAATCAAACCAATATTCCCTGATATTCTATATTCCTGAGCATACAATCTTTGTTTGTGTAATTTCAAGGGGGTGGAGGGAGAGGGGGGGGGGAGAGAGAGAGGGGGGGGGGGAGAGAGAGAGGGGGGGGAGTGCCCCCTAGCTTAGTGTCATCTGCAAACTTGGAGATATTGCCTTCAATTCCCTCATCCAGATCATTAATGTATATTGTGAATAGCAGGGGTCCCAGCACTGAGCCTTGCGGAACCCCACTAGACACTGCCTGCCATTGTGAAAAAGACCCGTTTACTCCTACTCTTTGCTTCCTGTTTGCCAGCCAGTTCTCTATCCACATCAATACTGAACTCCCAGTGCCGTATGCTTTAAGTTTGTATACTAATCTCTTTTGTGGGACCTTGTCGAAAGAGTTCTGGAAGTCCAGATACATCACATCCACTGGTTCTCCCCTATCCATGCTACTAGTTACATCCTCGAAAAATCCCCCAAGATTTGTCAGACATGATTTACCTTTCGTAAATCCATGCTCACTTTGTCCAATGATTTAACCACTTTCCAAATGTGCTGCTATCCCATCTTTCATAACTGACTCTAGCAGTTTCCCCACTACCGATGTTAGACTAACTGGTCTGTAATTCCCCGTTTTCTCTCTCCCTCCCTTCTTAAAAAGAGGGGTTACGGTTTCTACCCGCCAATCCTAAGGAACTACTCCAGAATCTAAAGAGTTTTGAAAGATTATCACTAATGCATCCACTATTTCCGGAGCTACTTCCTTTAGTACTCTGGGATGCAGCCTATCTGGCCCTGGGGATTTATCGGCCTTTAATCCATTCAATTTACCCAACACCACTTCCCGGCTAACCTGGATTTCACTCAATTCCTCCTTTGACCCGCGGTCCCCTGCTATTTTTGGCAGATTATTTATGTCTTCCTTAGTGAAGACGGAACCAAAGTAGTTATTCAATTGGTCCGCCATATCCTTGTTCCCCATGATCAACTCACCTGTTTCTGACTGCAAGGGACCTACATTTGGTTTAACTAATCTCTTTCTCTTCACATATCTATAAAAACTTTTGCAGTCAGTTTTTATGTTCCCTGCCAGTTTTCTTTCATAATCTATTTTTCCTTTCCTAATTAAGCCCTTTGTTCTCCTCTGCTGGTCTCTGAATTTCTCCCAGTCCTCTAGTATGCTGCTTTTTCTGGCTACTTTGTACGCATCATCCTTTGCTTTGTCCTGTACCTTTCCATACTTCTAGTTTCCCCCTCCTCTGACTCCAAATCTGAAGAAGGATCTCGACCCGAAATGTCACCTATTCGTTTTCTCCAGAGTTGCTGCTTGACCTGCCGAGTTACTCCAGCATTTTGTGTCTATCTTCGGCATCTGCAGTTCATTCCTACACTTAAACTTTAATGCTTACATCCCAATATTTCCAAATGCTTGTACTATCACCCAGATATTGACAGGCATGTGAGTGAAGGACGAATTACAATAAATGTTAATAGAGATTAAAATAATTTATGATTCTGAGATGTTGGTAGACAATTGTTTGATGGATATATCTATTTAATTTACTTTTAAAATAATGGACTGTACGAGACCCTTCTTCAGACTGAGAGTCAGGATTGCGGGAAACTAGAGGTATGAAATGTACATATAGTGTGGATGTTAAAAGTTACGGGGATAATGGTGGAAAATGGGGTTGAGATGGAAAATCAAGTCAGCCACGATTGAATGGCAGAGTGAACTTGATGGGCTGAATAGCCTCATTCTGCTTCTGTGCTGTGTGGTCTTATGGACTGATGGAATTGAAATTGAAAATAAGAATCTGGAGGCTGCTGTCTTGCATTAAACTACCCAATGAGAGTGAGGGATTAAAGCAAGATGGTTGAGGGAAATGCTGATGTTGTATCCTTGTGCCTAGAGTAAAAAAATTGCTCAAGAAAACATTTATAGCCAATGTTTTGGGTCAAGAACCTTCTTCTTGTGGGATCAGAATGTAGTTAGGTTGTGAATAGAACTTATTCGGCATGAGGTTGATAGAAAACTGCCCTAATGGAATTACCCTTGTGGGCAAAGTTGATGAACCGTAGTCACAATAAAGCTGAAACTATTGGTTCGAGCATTTTTATTTGATTAATTTATCTTACTCACACTATTCATACTTGGCATAGACTTGCTGTTTTCCCATTTAAACAAAGGCAGTTTAACTAAACCGAATTAACCTTCTATTCGGTTCAATCAAATGCTTGAAGCATGACTAATTACTTCCCTCAGTGATCAGTAGAGGGTGATTTGTACTGGCTATGAATGAACAGAATCTGAATTGGTTTGTGATTCTCAGGTCATTTAATATTTTAGTAACTGGTGTTTAAAAAATTTGAACCAATCTGAGCAGACGTACTATAATAAAAATTGGGCATGCTAGATTCTGATGCAGACTGATTCTGTAAAACATTAAGCTGTTCTCCCATTTCAAAAAGTTTAATGTTTTGACATTGTTGTTGTTTTTACTCTGGTTTCAGAAATTTTACTTTGCCTTTTGTTGAAGATGCAAATAATCAAAATAATCAATTCAGCCAAAGAAAGAATGATGGCAACGCAAGTATATGGCGGTAAAGATAGCGTGTAGTATGATGCTTGCCTTCATTGGTTAAGGCATTGAGTCCTCGTGTCAAGATTTATGTGGCAGCTTTATAAAACGTTGGTTAAGCCACATTTGATGTATTGTGTGAAGATCGGGCGCCCCATTACAGGAAGGGTGTGGAGGCTTTGGAGAGGTTGCAGTAAAGGTTCACCAGTATTCTGCGTGGGTTAGAGGATATTAGCTATAAGAAGAGGTTAGACAAACTTGGATTGTTTTCTCTGGAGCGTCGGAGGTTGAGGGGAGACCTGATGGAAGGTTATAAAATTACAGGAGGCATAGATAGGGTAGATAGTCAGAACATTTTTCCCAGGGTGGAAATCTTTAGGGTCAGAGGGGTAACATTTAAAGCAGATGTGTGGGCAAATTATTTTACACAGAGTGGTGGGTTCCTGGATATGCTGCCAGGAATGGTCGTGGAAATGGATACGATTGGGGCATTGAAGAGGCTTTTAGATAGGCACAGAGATATGCAGGGAATAGAGCGAAATGGATTAAGTGCAGGCAGAGGAGTTTAATTTGCCATTACGTTCAGTACCGACATTGTGGGCCACAGAACCTGTTCCTGTGCTGTAATGTTCTATGTTTAGTTTAGTTTAGAGTTACAGTGCGGAAACGTGCGGCGCACGACTCTCTTTGCAGAGGCCCCTACAGCCTGTCTGCCTTTTTTATTTTTTCGTCTAGTTAAATGTAGTTGTTCGTGTTTTTTTTGTATTGTTTCTAACTGTGTATATGTGGGAGGTGGGGGGAGGGAAGGGGGAAACTTTTAAAATCTCTTCCCTGCACGGGAGACCCGACTTTTTCCCGGTCGGGTCTCCGTTGTCGTTGGGGCCTAGTACCGTGGAGCGACCTCTGACCGGGATGACCTGGGGGCTCCAGTCACGGAGCCTGCGGAGCTGCGAACTACTCATCATCGTGGGGCTGGCCGGCCTCAGAGCGTGGGGGGCGGTGGTGGCTCGTTGTTGCGGCCCGACTCCGGAGCTCCAGCTGCAGCTGCAGACCGGTGGACTGTCGGGATATCGGGAGCTCGCGGGTCCGGGTGAGAGACTGCTTTCCAGAGCTCCCGCAACGCAACGTCTCCCGCCCGTGTCGCGGGGTTGGAACGACCCGGAGCGGGGCCGTACATCGCCGGGCGTGGCTTTAATGGCCGCAGGACATTCCAGCGCCCGCCGGGGGCTCCAACGTGTGACTTTTGGGCCTGGAGCGGGGCCGTACATCGCCCGGCGCGGCCGTGGGACTTAACATCGCCCGTCTGGAGAGACATCGGGAGAGAAATGGTGCAGGGGAGAGAAAAAACTTTGCCTTCCTTCACAGTGAGGAGGAGATTCACTGTGATGGATGTTTTCTGTAAATTGTGTGTCGTGTAGGATTTGTTATTGTTTGTATGGCTGTGGAAACGGAGTTTCGTTTGAGCCTCTCTGAGGTTCGAATGACAAGTAATAAAATCTAATCTAATCTAATCTTCGGCCCACCGCGTCCGCACCGATCAGTGATCCACGCATATTAACACTATCCTACACACATGAGGGACAATTTACACTTAAACCTAGTATACAAACCCAAGGCAATTAACCTACAAACCTGTATGTCTTTGGTGTGTGGGAGTTAAACCAAAGATCTCAGAGAAAACCCACCCGGTCACGGGGAGAACATACAAATCCCATACAGAAATAACCTGTAGTTGGGATCAAACCCATGTCTCCGGCGCTCCGTACGCTGCAAGGCAGCATCTCTAACGCTGCGCCGCCATGCCGCCCCCCACCATGCTCCCTGAGATAAAACCAACTAACAATCAAATAAACTGAATCTTTTATTTCATATGATCGCAGGAAATTCCAGAAATAATTCCCATGTATAATTGGGTAAATTCCAGTATTGTAAATGTCCTGGGATAGCTTGGCTAGAAGTATGGCTGGTTCTCTAATGGAAATCATCTGGTCCCAGACCCTTCATTAGCTCTCATGCCAGCAGATATTTCATTATATTACAGTGAATCAAATTTGCCTAAGAATACTTAAACAATTGTCATGATCTCAATGGAAATCTGAGATTGGTAATTTCCATTGCATTTTGGGCTTAGGATGGTGATAAATACTGCACTGTCTTTGGAGCTGGTTTGGGTTTAGAACATAGAACAGTACAGCACAAGAACAGGTCCTACGATTCACAATGTCTGTGCCAAACATGATGCCGACTCGTCATCGTGGCTATCCCTCGAGGTCGAGGATGATGGTCTAAGTTCTGTTGTTTTTAACTCACAGAACGAAGACGCCTGTGCATGTGTTTGTATGTGATGTTGCACTCCAAGAAGCACATGGTCCTTCACAAATCAATCAACTCATTCCAATGGCAAGGGAACCAGGACAAATGTAGAATGTAGTTTTCAGCATTGTCATGCATCAGTTCCACAAAGTCCAATGTCCACTGAGTTGGATGATCTGCCATGATCATATTGAATGGCTCGAAGGGCCGAATGGCCTACTCCTGCACCTATTTTCTATGTTTCTATGTCCTCAATCGGGTAGAATAGGACAATACCCTAGTTTATGGAAGGAATGTTGAGAAGCCGAATAACAGAGGAGAAGCTGATCCTGAGTCTGGTGCTCGCTTTCAAGCTTCTGTACCTTTTGCTGGATGGGAGATAGACCCAAAAGGATATGCTTTTGCTGTTGAGGGCATGCAGCGTAGGTTCACAAGGTTAATTCCCGGGATGGTGGAACTGTTATATGCTAAGAGAATGGAGCAGCTGGGCTTGTATACTGGAATTTAGAAAGATGAGAGGGGATCTTATTGAAACATATAAGATTATTAACGGTTTGGGCACGCTAGAGGCAGGAAACATGTTCCCGATGTTGGGGGAGTCCAGAAACAGGGGCCTCGCTTTAAGAATAAGGTGTAAGCCATTTAGAATGGAGATGAGGAAACACTTTTTCACACAGAGAGTTGTGAGTGAATTGACCTCCACTGCCTCTGTGGCAGAGAATTCCACAGATTCACAGCTCTTTGGGCGAAAAAGTTTTTCCTCATCTCAGTCCTAAATGGCCTACCACTTATTCTTAAACTGAAACTCTGTTTCTGAACTCCCCCAACATCGGGAACATTTTTCCTACATCTAGCCTGTCCATTCCTTTAAGAATTGTATAATTTTCTATAAGATCTCTCATCCTTCTAAATTCCAGTGAATACAAGCCGCGTTGACCCATTCTTTCGTCATATGTTAGTCTCGCCATCCCGGGAATTAACCTGGTGAACCTACGTCCCACTCCCTCAATAGCAAGAATGTCTTTCCTCAAACTAGGAAACCAAAATTGCATAAAATACTCCTGGTGCGGTCTCACCAGGACCCTCTACAACTGCAGTAGGACCTCTTTGCTCCTAAACCCAAAGCCTCAAATACAGGTTTGTAAGCTAATTGACCTGGTATATGTGTAAATTGTGGAAGGGGTTATGTGGGAGAGATAAATGAGCCATGATTGAATGGCGGAGTAGACTTGATGGGCCGAATGGCCTAATTCTGCTCCTATTACTAATGACCTCTGACCTTTTTCCCTTATATGGATATGCAGGGAATTGAGAGATATGGATTATGTGCAGGTAGATAAGATTTGGTCGCTGGCCGGCATGGACTCGCCAAAGAGCCAATTTCCGCACTGAATTTCTAAACTAAACTAAACTAAAAAAAAATTGTATGTAATGTGCATATCACAGAGCTCTGAGATATGTTTCTGTACACTAATACTCTTATGAAATTAGTTCTAAAATTAGCTTTGTAGTTGATCATTGAAGGAATCTTCAAACACCACCAGAACATTTATTTAAAATTTTAATCTATTGTAAACAATAACATTATTAAAATCCAATAATGGACATTTAAGTTAGGAAGGCCACATTTACACATCGGACCAGCCCAGTTATGTGTTTTTAAACATGTTAATTCCAGGTTAATTAACAAACCAGGTTAATTCCCGGGATGGCAGGCTGACATATGAAAGAATGGATCGACTGGACTTATATTCATTGGAATTTAGAAGGATGAGAGGGTATCTTATAGAAATATGTTGAAAATTCTTAAGGGATTGGACAGGCTAGATGCAGAAAAAATGTTCCCGATGTTGGGGGAGTCCAGAACCAGGATTCACAGTTTAAGAATAAGAGGTAGGTTTTATTTAGGACTGAGATTAGTAAAAACCTTTCAACGCAAAGAGCTGTGAATCTGTGGAATTCTCTGCCACAGGAGGCAGTGGAGGCCAATTCATTGGATGTTTTCAAGAGTTAGATATAGCTCTTAGGTCTAATGGAATCAAGGAATTTGAGGTGAAAGCAGCAATGGGGTACTGATCAGCCATGATCATATTGAATGGTGGTGCTGGCTTGAAAGGCCCAATGGCCTACTCCTGCACCTATTTTCTCTGTTCCTACGTCAGTCAATTTTTGTTTGTTTTATTGGTTGAGACAAATGCTTAAAATTATCTCTATTTGCTTTTTTATCTCTTGCATAATACCATGAATCAAATAAAGAGTCAATCTCCTAATTTCACAAAAATAGCCAAATTAGTATTTCTAACGTATAATAATTTGACTAGTTTAAAAAAAAAAAATAACTGAGGAGGAATATCAGATTTTGGTAGGCGAGAAAGATAATATATTCTGCACACATAAAACAGAGTTTAAGTTTCTGTCTACAAGCTTGAAAGCTGAAATACTGGTGAACATATTGCATGGAGATTGGAAACAGCTAACAGAAACCCAGAAGACAACTACATTTCTCAACAAATAAAAATGCTGTTCGATAAACATGTGCTATAGGTATAATGGGCCAGGGCCTTTCTACAGACTGAATCTGATGAAGCGTACCAACCCGGAACAACACCTTTTCATTCCCTCCATATATATAGAAACATAGAAAATAGGTGCAGGAGGAGGCCATTTGGCCCTTCGAGCCAGCACCATCATTCATTGTGATCATGGCTGATCATCCACAATCAGTAACCTGTGCCTGCTTTTTCCCCATATCCCTTGATTCCGCTATCCCCCTCGAGCTCTATCTAACTTGTTTAAATTCATCCAGTGAATTGGCCTCTACTGCCTTCTGTGGTAGAGTATTCCACAAATTCACAACTCTCTGGGTGAAAAAGTTTTTTTCTCATCTCAGTTTTAAATGGACTCCCATTTATTCTTAGACTGTGGCCCCTGGTTCTGGACTCCCCCAACATTGGGAACATTTTTCCTGCATCTAGCGTGTCCAGTCCTTTTATAATTGTATATGTTTCTACAAGATCCCCTCTCATCCTTTTAAACTTCAGTGAATACAAACCCAGTCTTTCCAATCTTTTCTTATATGACAGTCCTGCCATCCCGGGAATTAAGCTTGTGAACCTGTACTGCAATGCCTCATTAGCAAGAATGTCCTCCCTTAAATTAGGAGACCAACACGGCACACGGTACTCCAGATGTGGTCTCATCAGGGTCCTATACAACTGCAGAAGGACCTCTTTACTCCTATACTCAAATCTTCTTGTTATGATGGCCAACATGCCATTTGCTTTCTTCACTGCCTGCTATACCTGCATGCTTACTTTCAGTGACTGGTGTACAAGGACACCCAGGTCTTGTTGCACTTCCCTTTTTCCTAATCTGACACCATTGAGATAATAATCTGCCTCCTTGTTCTTGCAGCCAAAGTGGATAACCTCACATTTATCTACATTATGCTGCATCTACCATGCATCTGCCCACTCACTCAACTTGGCCTAGTCACCCTGCAACTTCCTAGCATCCTCTTCGCAGTTCACAATGCCACCCAGCTTTGTGTCATCTGCAAATTTGCTAGTGTTACTTTTAATTCCATCATCTAAATCATTAATATATATCTATATTACTATAAGTCCCATCATGACCACTTCCTGTTGCACTGTATATTAATTTTAGAAAAAACGCTGCCACTTACGGCTATGATTTTTGGCCATCTTACTCAGAGTCCCCCTCTGCTGGTCAGGGCAAGAGGATTTTTCCCATTGATTAAAAATAAAATACTTATTAATGTTTAACAAATGTTGAGATTCTCTCTCCTGAAGGCCACGCCCCTTCCAGAGGGACTATAAAACCCGTGAGTATGGAGGTGTCTCAGTTCTCTGCAAGATGGGGGAGCGAGAGGTTGCAATTCTCAGACTGAGCTGTGAATAACACTGAACACGTCTACTGAACTGTGAGTGGTTTTACTGGCCTGTCAGTGCCCTTAATGTGGTTTGAAAATGTAGTTTAAAACTGCAAAAGTGTTTTTTGGTTTGAAAATGAAAAGTTGCCTTGCCTAATTGAAAAGTTGGTTTGAGAATACCTTGCCTAATTGAAAAGTTGGTTTGAGAATGCCAAAGTTGCCTTGCCTAATTGAAAAGTTGGTTTGAGAATGCCAAAGTTGCCTTACCTAATTGAAAAGTTGGTTTGAGAATGCTAAAGATGCCTTACTGTCTATATAATTAAAAGTCTAATCTTGACCACTTCCTGTTTGCACTATATACTGATTTTAGGAAAAACGCTACCACGTACAGCTGTGATTTTTGACCACCTTACTCAGAGTCCCCCTCCGCTCATCAGGTTCTGAGGATTTTTCTCATCGATGAAAAATAAAAGAGTTATTAGTGTTTAAAAAATGTTGCAATTTTTTCTCTCCTGTCAATCACGCCACGAAGGCCACGTCCCTTCTGGTGGGAGGGGCTATAAAACAAGTAAGTGTGGGCGTGGCTCAGTCTCTGCAAGAAGGGGGAGCGAGAGGTCACGACTCTCTGTCTTTAGTGGCCTTGCACCCTGCTTGAAATGGTAGGAAACTGCACTCGAATTTGGTGGCCTTGCAGGCTGCTTGAAATGATAGGAAACGGCACTCGAATTTGGTGGCTTTGCACCCTGTTTGAAATGGTATGACACTGCACTCGAATTTGGTGGCCTTGCACCCTGCTTGAAGTGGTATGAAACTGCACTCAAATTTGGTGGCCTTGCACCCTGCTTGAAGTGGCATTTCAAGGAATAGCCATGAGTCAACTGCCAGCCCACCAGCATTGAGTGAGTGAGCTGCCAGCACACCAGGCTTGAGTGACTGAGCTGCAAGCCCAAGAATCCATTCGGCCCACAATGTCCATACTAGCCCTCTGGAAACCAGTTCCTTCAGCCCACAACACCCATACTAGTGCTCCTGAACCCGACCCCCCCACTGGCCACCAATATTGGAATTGGTGGAGCGGTGGAATATTGCGTTGGGGTCCAGCCCTCCCGTGTGAAGCTGGGACCCAACGGGACCCACTTAGTCTAGTTGTAAATAGTTGCTGCCCCAGCACTGAGCCTTGCGGCACTCCACTTGCCACTGACTGCTATTCTGACAGGGACCCGTTTATTCCTATTCTTTGTTCCTGTCAGCCAACCAATTCTCTATCCATGTCAATACCCTACCCCCAATATCATGTGCTCTAATTTTGCCCGCTAATCTCCTGTGTGGGACCTTATCAACGGCTTTCAAAAACTCCAGATATACTACATCCACTGGCTCTCCTCCATCCATTTTACTTGTCACATCCTCAAGCAGGATTTCACCTTTATAAATCCATACTGACTTGGACCAATCCTTTTACTGCTATCCAAATGCGCCGTTATTACTTATTTAATAATTGACTCCAGCATCTTCCCCACCACCGATGTCAGGCTAACTGGTCTATAATTACCGATTGTCTCTCTCGCTCATTTCTTGTAAAGTGGGATAACATTACCTACCCTCCAATCCCCAGGAACTGATCCTGAATCTATAGAACATTGGAAAATGATCACCAATGCGTTCATGATTTCTAAAGCCACCTCCTTGAGTACCCTGGAATGCAGACCATCAGGCCCTGGGGATTTATCTGCCTTCAATCTCATCAGTCTACCCAATACTATTCATTGCCTAATGCAAATTTCTTTCAGTTCCTCTGTCTCCCTAGATCCTCTGTCCTCTAGTACATCTGGGAGATTGCTTGTGCCTTCCTTGGTGAAGTACCTGTTCAACCCTTCTGCAATTTCCTTGTTCCCCATAACAATTTCACCTGTTTCTGCTTCAAGGGACCCACATTTGTCTTTACTAATCTTTTTCTCTTAACATACCTATCTATGGAAGCTTTTGCTATCCTTCTTTATATTCTTGGCCAGTTTCCCCTCGTACTTCATCTTTTCACTCCGTATTGCCCTTTTTATTACCTTCTGTTCTCCTTTGAAAGTCTCCCAATTCTCTGGCTTCCCTCTATTCTTTGCTATGTTATACACCTTTTTTTGTTTTATTCCATCCCTAACTTCCCTTATCAGCTATGGTTGCCTCTTACTCCCCTTAGAATCTTTCTTTCTCTGTGGAGTGAAATGATCCTGCATCTTCTGGATTATGCCCAAAAATTCCTGCCATTGCTGTTCGACCATCATTCCTGCTAGGATCCTTATCCAGTTGACCTTGGCCAGCTCCTCTCTCATGCCTTCAGAGTCGCCTTTGTTCACCTGGAACACTGACACTGCTGATTTAACCTTCTCCCTCAAATTGCCATTTAAAAACTTCATATTATGGTCACTACATCCAAGCGGTTCCTTTCCCTTGAATCCTCTTATTAAATCTGGTTCATTAGACAACACTAAATCCAGAATTGCCTTCTCTCTGGTAGGCTCCAGTATAAGCGGCTCTAAAGGTCCTGTCCCACTTAGGCGACTTTTTTTGTGAGTGCAGGTGACTGTCATAGTCTTGTTGAATCGCCGAAAATGTGAATGTATCAAACGCATGTTTCGGCTATGCAGAAGACATCCTACAACTCTGTAGGACAAGCTACGACTATCTACGACTTAATCGTCATGACAATTGGCGACCCAATAGTGGACTGAGGACGACCACCTTCGACTTACAGACGACTACATGCACGATCACAGAAAGCAAGCTATGACAAGCTACGACTGGCAACGACTCCATAGTCATAAGTTCACCAGAAAAAATGACATTAGATGTTCTTTTAAATTCAGTGTATTGCTTGTTTTAGTGTTAGATTTATCGAGATGTATAAAAATAAAATCCTTTTAAATGCAGTGCATTTGAAGTGCTTGTGTCTGTTTTCATCATCAAAATAAATGTGAAAAGTCACACTTTAAATACAGTGCATTCCTTCCTTGCGTTTGTGTGTGTTTCAATGATCTAAATATATGAGAAATGAAATATGATATATAAGTGATGATATGAGGGACTACTATAAAAAAGAATGATATTCATACATCAATTTGAGGTTAAAAAGTCTGAGATTTCCTTTATTGGCAATGAAACATACAAAAGTCTTATAAACAAACAAATATTGATAACAGCCTGGTGGGTGGTGTTGAGGGTTGTGCCTTGCCTGGTGTCCTGGATCCTGGCACCAGGGAGGCAACACACCATCATTGAATCCAAGAGGGTGAACATGTTTTCAAGAGGTACATGCCCCAAGGTCTTCGGTACTCCAAGCTTCCTTACCTTCCTCATCGTCACCCACCTTCTCTCTTCTGGTATCTTCGGTGTAACGATCTCGCTGTAGGTCCTGTGTAGGAAACTCTCATTTTTAGTGATGATCCTGAAGTCATCCAGTTGCCTATCCAGTGCCCCAAATTGGTCCATCAGGAGCTGAACCTGGACACACTTTCCACAGTTGTAGCAGCCAGGCACCAATAGTGTCCCTGACCTCCCACATGCTGCAAGCATCACACTGAATCAGCTTACCTGTCATTTCTTCACTGCGTCTCATCCTCTCCAACTTTTGGCGTAGTCTTCTCCCTCAGCCTCCTCGCTGAAGACTCTCGAGCCAAAGATTCGCACTTTTCTCTCAAGGCACTCTTGAGGCAAAGACTCGCACTTTTCTCACAAGGCACTTCCCTCGACAGGCCGCTCCCCTAGAGCAAACCTTGCTTATATTAGCTGTTAAATTGACTAATTCGCTCACTTACCGATTTGCTAATTAAATTCCTCAGCCAATCCCCGCACTCACTCCTTCACCTGCCGCTCCTCTTCAGACCTTGAAGGTATGTTGCCTGACACCCTGAGTTCCTCCAGCATTTGGTGTTTTGCTCTATATTCCAGCATCTGCATTTTCTTGTGTCTCCAAAGCCTCCATTAAAGTTGAATGCAGTGGAACTGAGGAGTTTTCATAGGGATTTTTTTTCTCTCTTGTCGGGTAGGGTTAAAACTTATTTCTGCACTTATCTCTTGCAGAAGAATGCTGGTCAAACAGGCTATTCAAAACTATTGTATAATAGATTCTCAATTAAGCTTGAAAGGAACCCAGAAACAATAAAGCTGAGTGGTCAGCAGGGAGCAGTCTTCACTTTAAAGAGCTAAACCGGGACAGAGTGCATTTTATTTTATGAAGAGCGTTCCAAGTTCAAATGTTTGCAAACTTGTACAGGAAACGCAATCTTCCTGGAAAAGGTAAAAAGAGGTTAGAAAGGAATAAAGAGCAGTCAAGTGAGAGTTTGAAAGGCAAGAGATAAGACGGCAAAGCTGTTTTATTGATGGATAAAATTACAGAGGGGTGGAGCAGGGTGAGTGAAGGAGTGACTCTACTGTTGAACAAGGAATGAGAAGCAGGTCAATTTCACGGACCACCGAGCATATTAAGGCGATCATCCATGTAAGCAAAGCGAAGGCAATGGAAAACCTCAAGGTGAAATTGAGAATCATAAAGTTGATTCATTGGTATTTCGGAAACAAGTGGAAGGGCGAGGCGAAAATTGATAGGTTTTAAGTCTTTGTGCAGGTAAAGACATGGGCCACGACATTCCAGATATCTTGTAAGGAATGATATTGAAAAGATGTGGCCCCAGCATAATATCGTTATAAATCAATCCCTTATAACTGAGCTGTACTATAATGTGATTTTATGTGTGCATCGACATTTATTGCCCTTGATCTGAAAGATTTCTTAGGTTATTCCTGAGGACAATTCAGAATCGACTACATTGCCATGATGGTGAGGTTTACATATAGGTCATACACAAAAATGTCATGTTAACTATCACTGGTACTATATATTTTTTACGCCATTCCCAGCTGCCATGCTGGAATTTGAACACATCATTGAGTAATGGATTAATGGGCCTCTGCATTACTAGTCCAATAATTTAACCACTATCGCTGTTCCGAGTTAAGACTTTGCATTGAAGTTAAGGGGGGAGCAACATTCGAGGATGGATACATTACTTTTAAGGGTGGTGAACTCTTGGATTGCCAGTGAAGGCAGACGTCCATGTGGCTTTTGTAGTTATGGGTCAGTGATCATTAGCCAATGTTGCATTGGATTGAGCTACTTAGATTGGAGGGTATGTTGTTCGAAAGCTTATTGCCTTGGGCAACAAATAGATGTCAAAGCTACTCCATTTTGAGTTCTAAATGCAGGATAAAATTGCAGTGAGGAAAGATAGCTCTTTCCGTGAGGGCAGATGTAACAATCAAGGTTTGCAGATGCAATTTGTCAAAAAACCATCTGATGAGAACAGAACAGCTATTGTCCAAAGCATGCAAAGATTTCTTGCCATCAGAGTTGTGAAAAGGTCATATGATATAGAATAAGAGCTCTGTTGAAACTTCATGGCAGCAAATAGGGGTGAATAACCTCAGAAAAAGGATTGTGATGTGAGTAAGCAATTGAAATAAAAATATACCTTCAATGACATAAAAACACTCTCAGAGACGTTCTTGGAGATCCATGTCCTTGCAATGCCAGCAATGTCTGCACACACTCCTACTTTGCTATGGTCAGCAAGTGAAGCAGAAATTGTATTACTTGGCAGAAAGGGTCAATTACTGGAGGGGAGAAGCCATAATTAGATTGAAGAAACAGAAAGGCAAAGCAAATTACCATCTGGCAGCACAGTGGCACAGCTGGTAAAACAGTTGCTTCACAGTGCTAGAGACCCGGATTCGATCCTGACCTCGGGTGCTGTCCGTGTGGAGTTTGCATGCCCTTCCCCTGTGACTGCGTGAGTTTTCTCAGGGTACTCCGTTTTCTTCCAGCATCCCAAAGACTTGCGGGTTTGTAGGTTAATAGACCTCTGTTAATTGCTCCTTTTCACCCAGAGAGTTGTGAATCTTTGGAATTTCATTTCGGAGTCACGTGAGTGACTTCGTGAAGAGCCTGCCGGCACGCATGCGCGACATATCGTCGCAACGCATTGCTGCCGACGGCTGGTGGTGGGGTGCGCTCCCCGCCAGCCCTTCATAAGGTACCGCTTAGGTGAGTGAACTAACCTTAAGTTGGTTGGTCCTTGTTGTTTGATTTTCTCTTTCAGCAAGGACATGGACGGGAGTACGAAGAGCCGAAAGACGTCCGTTCGGAGTCGCCGGCCATCTGTCCCGGAGCCCTCATTATCGGCTACACCTGTGAAACAGGCCGGGAGGAAGGCGGGGAAACCGGGGAGCCCTGTTCCTGCAGGTCCGGACCCGCTGACACACCGCAGCTCCGGGGAGGAGTTTGAGGAGCAGGACTGCGGTGTGCCGCCAGAGCAGGTAGACCCTGCTTCAGCATTCAGGTCGTCAACGGGCCCGTTGGCGGCCTCGGGCAAGGGGTCCCGTGCAGCTGCACGGCCCTCCTCCCTCAGCCCTCCGAGCAGGGGGAGGGGAGGAGCCCGCAAGCCTAACCCTTCTGGGGCTAAGGCATTACCTGCCGCCGAGCTGCGGTCTGCTTCAACGGCGGGACCCAGGTCCACTGTGAGGTCCACCCCCCAACCCTCGACGCCGGGACGGGTCGTTTGGGTAGGGTCCCGCCACGGTCGCCGAGTCCCCCATGGATGGGGGGACGAGACCATGCGTCGGCAAGGTCCACGACGTGGGCAGCCGGCAAGCCCGCGCGGGCGTCAGGTCTCCATGCTTCGGCTGGTGCCGACTCCCCGCCGCATTTGCCCTCAGTGGCAGCGGCTTCAGCTCCCGCCAAACGGAGGCGGTTGAACACATCTCCCGCGCGGGAATCGCACGGTTTCGCTTCGGCGGCTGGCAGCGACAACTACCGGCACCGGGTTCACCTCGACGAGGTGCGGGCCGATGAGAGGAGCCCTGGCAATATTTCTGAGCCGGAGGTCTCCGACCACCCGAGTGTTCAGGGTGAAGGGCGTATTGACCGCATGGAGCGGCTACTGGAGCTTCTGCTACACATCCAACAGCAGCAAGCGTCCAGCATCGACAGGCACAGGGCAGTCTCACCAGCCTCCATCGCCAGCCTGGAACAGCCAGACGAGGAAGGATTTGTCGACCCTACACCACCTCCGTCGGAATTACCGCCGGAAGAACTTCTCGATGTGGCGGCGAAGTTCGCTGCTCCACACACGACTGGGCTTCCTCTCCATCCCAAACTGGCTGCCACTGTGGACTTCCTCACCAACCATCAGCTCCAGGAGGAAGTCCTCTCTCAGGCTATCCATCGGCATAAGGCTCCGTCCAACTGCAACACCCTCAACGTGCCTGTGGTCAATACGCCAATATGGGACAACATCGGCGTGGCTATCCGTCATCAGGAGTTGAAACTCCAACGGATCCTGAAGCTCCTCACGGCCGGTATTACCGCCTTTGTGCGGTCGGTCGACGAGGAAGATCTAAATCTAGACCAGGAGGATGCGCTGGCACTGTTATGTGCCACCCAACATGAAATAAATGCCTTTCGTAAAAACAGCATCCGCCCGTCACTCAACTCGAAGTTTGCTGGGTTGTGCAAACCACCGCCGCCACCGCCGCCCCGACAGCTCTTCGGAGAAGACCTCCCGAAGAGGGTCAAAGAGCTCGACGAGCATGCCAAGACGGTGGGACTCATGCGGTCGCAGATCGCCCCCAGACCGTCGGCCCCGAAAGCTCCACTTGTTCGGCCACGAGGCCCGGTTGCCACATCAACAAGAACTTACCCTCCAGCTCCGCCTCGCTATCAACAGGCCCAGCAGCAGCGGGCTTTTTTAGGGCAAGGTCCACAGCGGCCCCAGTGGAAGATGAGGACACCACACTATCAGCCCAACCCAGCACCTCCACGACCACCCAAACATGTCAAGGACCGCCGGTAACCGCGGAGGTGAGGCGGTCTGGTTTTCATTTGTTTGTACATTTAACGTCACATGTTGGTGGGCGCCTCCGTTTCTTTTTGGGGGCATGGGGGTCTATTACTTCTGATGCGTTTATTTTGCAGAGTATTCGGGGTCATAATATTGAGTTTATTAACGGGGACATTCCTCCATCCCAGCATGTGCCTAATCGGACGTTTACGCTGTCTGCCGTTGAACAGGCTGCAGGCTATGCTGAAATCTTAAGGTTAGAACAAAAAGGCGTGATAGAAAAAACTATGCACGAGCCAATTGAATTTCTCTCAAATATATTTACCAAAAAGGATGGAGGTTGTCGAGTGATTATTGATCTGACCCATTTGAATACTTTTGTAACATACACCCATTTTAAAATGGACACTTTTGAGACAGCCAAGTCATTGATTTTGCATGGCTGCTTTATGGCATGCATTGATTTAAAAGATGCGTACTATTCTGTATCCATTCGGAAACATCACCGGAAGTTCTTAAAATTTGTTTGGATGGGTCAGCTCTGGCAATACAGGGCTTTGCCAAATGGGCTTACTACAGCCCCTAGACTATTTACTAAATTGCTAAAACCTATTATGGCTCAGTTACGAAAGCAGCAGCATATCGTAATGGCCTATTTGGATGATATCCTGATTGTTGGCAAAACCCTGGAGGCAGCTGAACGGGGAGTTTCAGCCACTGTCGCGATTTTTCAGCGGCTGGGGTTTATTGTCCATCCAGACAAGTCAAAGTTCTGCCCTTCCCAGGTCATGGATTATCTGGGTTTACGGTGGATTCCAATTGCATGAGGGCCACCATACCGACTAATAAGGTTGGGGATGTCACCCAAGCGTGTCAGGATTTGGCCTGCGCCAGTACACCATCAATTCGACAAACAGCTAAGGTGATTGGCAAAATCGTAGCATTGTTTCCAGCAGCCCAATACGGGCCTTTGCATTATCAAAATTTGCAAAGAGCCAAGATCTCCGCGTTAAAGCGGAATGCTGGTCATTTTGATAGACCAATGCGGCTGCCTTCTAAAGCTCAAATTGAGTTACAATGGTGGGTGCTCCATATCAGTAGCTCATTCAAACCCATCATTGTGCCCAATCCGATGGTATACTTGCAAACCGATGCAAGCTCCTATGGCTGGGGAGCTGCGGATAACTGTTCTAGTTGCGGGGGCAGATGGGACACCCTTGAATCTACTATGTTGTTGTCACACGGGATAAACAATTTGGAGCTGCTTGCAGCGTTTCACGGACTTCGTGCTTATTGTTCCCATGTTATTGATGCTCATGTCCGTGTCCAAATAGACAATACCACGGCGGTGGCATATTTAAACCATATGGGCGGTACCAGGTCGATTTCATGTAATGAATTGGCTAATACAATTTGGCTCTGGTGCATTGACAGAAATCTTTGGATTTCAGCTACCTATTTACCAGGTGAGCTCAATACTGTGGTGGACACCAGGTCACGCAAGTTTAATGACAATATCGAATGGATGTTACATCCTCAAATTTTTTCCAAAATTACAGCCAAATTTGGTCAACCGGCTATCGACCTCTTTGCGTCGCGGTTGAACCATCAGGTACCAACATACGTTTCATGGGAACCAGATCCTGGGGCAATGGCGATGGATGCATTCTCGCTCGACTGGGGGAAGTGATTTTCCTATGCATTTCCCCCGTTTTGCCTCATCAGTCGGGTATTGCGCAAGATCCAGATGGATGCTGCCAAAGGCATTCTTATTATACCCGACTGGCCCACGCAGCCATGGTATCCGGTGGTCCTTGACATGATCAGTCAGCCTTGGGTCCTCTTAGAGGGTTGCCCACAATTGGTTACTCACCCTGTGTCAGGGGAGCCACATCCCTGCCATCGCTACTTAAATTTATTGGCTTGCAGGTTTTAACCAGGCCATTGCTGCAGTATGGCCTCTCAACTCGAACCATGGATACCATTGGAGCGTCGTGCCGAGAGTCGACCAGGCGAAGATACCTTTCCCACATCAGGAAATGGGAAGCCTACTGTAGCCGCTCTCGCATCACCTATGATGATGCATCCATAGCTGACGTCCTGGAATTCCTCGCGGGGTTGCACCATGATGAACACTTAAGCTACAGTGCCATCAACAGCGCCAGAAGCGCGCTGTCATTCTACCTCAAGATTGAGGTAGGATCCAACAGGCTAGTGTCCAGACTCATGCGGGGTATATTTAATATGAATCCGCCTACACCACGCTATAACATCACCTGGGATGTCAGGGATGTACTAACCCTGCTCAGGATGTGGTCACCCATGCAAGGGCTACAGCTGGACAAACTCACCATGAAATTGGTGATGTTACTAGCGCTGACTTCAGCACAGAGGGTACAGACGCTACATAAACTCCGCGTCGACAGGATGATCTCTACCCCTGGAGAAGTAGTCTTCTTTATTGATGAGCTACTCAAGCAGCATAGACCTGGGTGCACAGGGCTGCAGCTGAAGTTCCCGGCATACCCCGCAGATGCTAGGCTATGTTTAGCCGCCCATATCCGTCACTATGTCGAGGTGACGGAACGCATCAGAGGAATGGAGAAATATCTGCTTGTCACTCACAAGAGACCTCACCATCGAGTGACAGTCCAGACGATATCCAGGTGGCTCCAGATCGTCTTGGGTAAGTCAGGTATTGACACTAATGTGTTCAAGTCTCATTCCACCAGGGCTGCATCGACGTCGGCGGCGAGGGTCATGGAGGTGCCCATGGACCATATTCTCGCCACAGCAGGATGGGCGAATGAAGCTGTGTTTCAGCGATTCTACAATAAGCCTGTTGCTGCTCCCCTACAGTTCGCGGAGGCCGTGCTGAACGCAGGGCAAGAACGTGGGGATGTCCCCGAATAAGGGGTTTTGCTTTGTTGTTAATAAATATTCTTTTGTTTTTCAGTATAACCTGTTTTCAGCAACTTGTTTACTCCCATCCACTCACGTGACTCCGAAATGAAATAGTAAGATTGAACGAGAACTTACCAGTTCGAAGGTTGATCTTTATTTCATGAGGAGTTGTGGTGAGGGATTTCGTGCCCTCCGCTCCCAACCCTCGATCATAATCAACTGGTAATTCGAATCTCTTCAATCTTCCTATGCTAAGTCATTTCTGTTGTTGGTTTCTGTGATTCCACACCGCTACTTTGAAGAATGTCGCGCATGCGTGCCGGCGGGCTCTTCACGAAATCCCTCACCGCAACTCCTCATGAAATAAAGATCAACCTTCAAACTGGTAAGTTCTCGTTCAATCTTACTATTCTCTGCCACATAAGGCAGTGGAGGCCAATTCACTGGATGTTTTCAAGAGTTAGATATAGCTCTTAGGGCTAACAGAATCGAGGGATACGGGGAGAAAGCAGGAATGAGGTACTGATTTTGGATGATTAGTCATGATCATATTGAATGGCGGTGCTGGCTTGAAGGGCCAAATGGCCTACTCCTGTACCTATTTTCTATGTTTTTATGAAGATAAATGCATGATGAGTAGTCTAGTTCCAGCGCATTGTTAGGGCAATGACACACCATTTTCAAAATTAGAGATTTATACACCAACCTCTGGTAGGCAGTTCAGAGGAATAATCTAATCAGGACAGTTAAGAGCAAGCTTGTCCGCAGAAGCTGCATAGCACGTATTCACAAGGTGATTGACCTCGAGACTTGGCCTCAAGAAATAATATCAAATGTGCCTTGCATCAGAAAATGCTGAATTAGAAAATGAGATTGTTCCATTCTGTAAATTCTTTTGTTTGCAGAATTGCTGAATGCATATATTCAAGCACAAACTCAGTTGGATGGTTTAACAGAGACTACTGCGCAATGTGGGGGGATCTGAAGACCCTCTGTGCGATGTTACAGCCTACATGCATAAGCCAAACTTACAGCCCAGTGGTGTGAATATTGATTTCTCTCACTTCAGGTAGCCCCGGCATTCCCTCTCTCTCTCTATCCCTCCCCCACCCAAGTCGCACTAGCTTCTCATTTTCACCCTATAGATAGCGAACAATGGCCTGCTTCCTTTATCATCATTACTTTTTTGCATATCTTTCATTCATTGTTCTTTTTCTCTCCACATCACCGTCTATATCTCTCATTTCCCTTATCCCTAACCAGTCTGAAGAAGGGTCTGGACCCGAAACATCTCCCATTCCTTCTCTCCAGAGATGCTGCCTGTCCCGCTGAGTTACTCCAGCTTTTTGTGTCTATCTATGACAGTCAACTACCTGGAGGCCTCTGGATAGTGCGGTGTGGTTAAAAGGCAGACAGAACACGTTGTGACGTTTCTTGTTATATGAAGCCCAGGACATCTTGAATCTTCTTAATGACAGAGTTTTGTGGCAGGGAGCCACACCCAATTAGGCGCTGGTTGGATCCTGTGCAGTGCTACTCTCAAGTATCTATTTATTACCC